>JAOXNH010000006.1:10328974-10367173 GCA_028566575.1 Bartramia longicauda
TCAACACCCTCCCTTTAAGTATTTATAAGCATTGATCAGATCCCCCCTCAGTCTTCTCTCCTCTAGACTAAAAAGACCCAAGTCCCTCAGCCTCTCCTCGTTAGAGAGATGCTCCAGGCTCCTAATCATTCATATCCGTCCTTGCCTGAGACAGGACCACAGTCTTGTCAGAGCACTAAATCACCACAGGGAAGAAATCTAGTCAGACAGGCAACACACCATGGACTTTGCCATCTCAGACTTTGTGTTGCTCTTGGCAGCTGATCCAAGGTGCCATGTGAAACGAATGTAAACCCCTGCCAGCTGGAATTCACCTCCGCTGGGGAAGGCCTGTCATAACAGCTTTGCTCAGCACCAAGCAGCAAGGACTCGTACCTGGGATCCATTGCCCCGAGGTCACCAGGGAATACCCGAATTCTAACTGCGCTGCTGAAAACTTGAGTGCTCTTCTCACTTCTGAGCTGCATCCTGTCCCGTGATGTCCAAAAAGGCCCAGTGGCCTTGGGAGGCAGTGGCTGTAAATGCCAGCTCTAGCGCTGACCACTTGTGCCATTTTTAGGAAGCATCTATGCCTTTGTTTTCCCTTCCCCTTCTGTTCAGCTGTGACTGCTCCAGCTCTGCTTGTGCTGATTTACTACTTCAAAGTTTTACAAAGCCTATGGAGGTCTCCAGCTTCGTTCCTTAGCACAGTTGTCATGCTGTATCTACCTGATATTTAGGGCTGACCTCAGCAGTTGCTTTGAGCTGTTCTTCCCAGCCCTGTTCAATTCCCTGCAGCCAGCACAAGAGCTGACCAGATTGCCTGGACTGGACATGAAGCAGAGCTTTCCTAGCAATGAGTCTCTGCTCTTCATCTGGGCTTGCCTCCAGTAACTGAAATTGAGGACCACAGGAAATCTTCCCACCGGGCTTACAGGAATGAGTAAGCTCTAAACATCTCTCATCAGGAAGGGGGGACAGGGCTGAACTCAGAGCCATTCAGCAGCACTCCCAGCTGCAGCAGAGGACTAGGTTTGCTATCAGAATGGCTTCTGGGAGTTCTTTAAATACTTCCATCCTGGAAACATCATCCATCATCTAACTTATGTCTGCATTGCAATCTGATAGCCAGTACAGCATAGCCCACCCAAGGTCTCCATGGGAGAGAACCTGGGGTAACCACAGACTCATGAAGTACCTAGTGAGCAGCTGAATCTGTGCCATTTTAGGCATTCAGCCACGAGCAGAGACACCACATAAATATCCCCTGCATCTCAAAGTACCAAGCCAGAACACGGAGGAACAAGAACAATTACTATCATACAGGAACATTTACTGTTGGGAGTTTGCTGCATTTCATTTTAAACAAGTTTCTTTTGCAGCTCTAGTGACCTGAAGAGCCAGGAATATGAACATTAACAAAAGAAACAAATAAATAACGCATTCCAATTACAGCTTTAATAAGATGCAATGTGCTAGAAGTCCATGCGGATGCAACAGCAATTTCTAATTAAAAACATGCAATTAATTATTAACCTAAAAAAGTTCTAGTATTATGCCAGTGCGTTCAAACGCAACTGTGCTCTCAGACTGAATTCAAGATGATGATTGTTAATGCTTGGGCTGTTCTTTCAGGTTTTTTCTAATCTTATCAAGGGAAAAGGTAATTTTTCAGCCACCAAAACTGTGCAGGTGATAGGAGGCCATTAGGAGCTGTTCTGATGGCTACATCATCCTCATCCTTCTTTAAAGGACTAAGTCTGCCTGTTTTCTGGGCAATACCTTCTTTAGTCCTTCTCAGACACCTTTGTGAGCTGCAATAAACAGATCAAAGTCCCTTCTAGAGGAGAAAGCCCATTCCATCTGAGGCATCCATTGACCATATCAGAAGACAGAGTCCAAATGTTGCTTGGGGACATAAGCTTTTCCCTACAGGAAAGTGCAACTGGTGAGATTCCATAGTCCAGTCTACAACACCACAGACCATGAGAAGAGCACAGCAAGAGAGATTGCAAAGGGCACCATGAGTATGTCATGCATCTCTACGGGTTGGGTTTTTTTGGGAATTAGTCAGGAAATTTGTGGCGATTCACCATCAGAGCGAACTGGGCCCACATCCAGCATGATTCATGCCAAGTGAGAACTTGCTACCTATCAGCTGCCTTTTCATGGAACAGAACGATGCCACTGAATACAAACCAACTCCAATCCAGTAAGATACAAACATGAGAGGTAAGGAAGAGCATTGGTCATATAATCAGCAAATAAATCTGTGATTTGGACACTTCCATGAATCCCTACCCTTCCATGAAGCCTGACAATAATTAGGATATTTGCCCTTGGAGTGTGAATCTGACAGCAGACAGTCAAATAGATTCTTTTGACATGTATAAAATGTGTGCAAAAATGTAAAAACCAGTGGCTCTGGGCTGCTAGAATAGAAAGCACCTCAGGAGAGGCCTGAGGCAGTGAAAGTTTGGAGTCAGACATCAAGAGCTTCACATTTTATTGCAGGGGGGCAGATCCAGCCCTCATGGAAGTGAGCAATTTCAAACTAACAGACAGTATATCCTGATGGATCAAAGACTGGATTGAGGCTTAGGAAACCAAAGCTGATTTTTCAGCTCTCCCAAGTAATCTGGCTTCTCTCTGTGCTTTTGCTTCAAGCTCAATGGAACAATAGTCTCCCTCCCTATGCACCAAGTACAGCACCTGGCAGCTTGGTCCTACCATAACGCAGAGGATATTAATAGAGGAGCTGCACTTCTGTATTTAGCTCCCTATCTTGGATGAAGATGAAAATGAGCTGAACTGTGAATCCAGCTAACAATGGCCAAAATCTCCCTGGGTGGAACAGAGAGTGATGACAATCCTCAAAATGCCTGGAGAGATCTCCTGCCAGCTGAAAGGCTTTTCTGCAAGAAAAAGGACAGCTAGGACAGCTTTAGGGAAAAAAAAAAAGAGAGAAGCCTAAACAGGAATGAAGGCTGGGAGTAAAGAAGCTGGAGAAATAGCTGAGGGAGTCTTTCCTCTCCTCCCCTACATAGCCTGCTAGAGACCAGCACACAGACCACTCAACAGCAACACACAAAAATGACCAATGTAGCTGCTTGTCTGGGCAAGGTTAGTTGGCACCTCCACACTTGGAAGCTACAAAGCAGCCTGTCAGCACCATACACAGTGAGAAAAGCAGAGAGAAAGGAGGTGGTGGGTACTCAATGTGCCCTTTATTGATTATAGTTCAGTTCTATAGTTCCTGCATCTCCATCTTTGGGGCCAAGTGGTCACACAATCTGAAGAACTCTTGGAAATGCCTTATGCTGAGTGTGTCTGAGTTTATGAGCCATAAATGAGTCCCTGAACTTTTTTCCATGCCACATGGAGTCCTAGTAGGCCCCGGGAGGGTTGTGTCTTCTTCAGTAAAGACCTTCAACAGACAATGGATTGTGCCATCTTCTTCACAGATTTAGCTGCTTTTCAACTGTACTGTGAGCGTACACTGCATCTGTAGCGTGTGATGTGTTTCACACTTCTTTGGCATAGAAGGTTGCTGTGGATTTAGGAAGGCAAGTTGGAGTCCTGCTACCAATAATGGCTCTTGTATATGTCTGCTTGGGAACTTTCCTCTGAGTCACTCTATGCAGGGCACGAAAAAGTATTTCCACACTCAAGTGAAATGCATTCACTTCAAGAAGTAGAATTAAACAAGAAAGTTGCCCTTTTGGGTATTTAAGAGTGTGTAGAAACTTCCTAATTTCCATGAGACAAGCTAATAACCAGCAGAGCAGCACAGAACTTTGCAGCATCTCTAATGCATTTTCCCTCTCCACCCCAGTCCTTTTCGTTATGACCCATTTTCTTGCTTTTTTCCTCTCTTATTCCAAGTCAAAGCATTTCGACACCCTGCCCTTTGTGAACATTGTGTGTCAGAAGATCTACAAGGATGGCAAATCGCGTTTTCTTCCGTCTAATCTATGCAGGCAGCTGGACCACTTTCATCCATAATTGGGTGCCTCTGGGATAGTGTCACAGTTACAGCGTACCGGTGGGTGGGTACCACCATAATGCAGCAATCCAGCAGAACTAGTAGGCACATGCAATGTGTGATAGAAGAGCTGACCTAGACCTCAGTGCACATACACCTAAAAATAGGAAGAGATCAACCTGCCAGGAGGTGAATTTAGTACTAGGAGAGGTAAAAAAAAAAAAATTAAAACCCCCTCTTTTCTCTGAAGCCAGCAAGCAAAAGTCAGACTCCATCAAATAAAATGCAAAGAAACTGCAAGAGAGCAAAACGAGATTTACAGGAGAAGACAGCTGGTATCAGACTTTGCACCACGGTAATGGGTGTTTACGGCAGGGCTACCTTTGACTGGGAAAGGGCAACTGCTTTGTTTTGCTTGTTTGTTTTACACCTGTATATAACCGCCTTCACCTCTGCTGCCTGCTGTTCTAATTTGACAAATGAGACAAATCCAGATGTTTCGGCATTGCAAAAAGGGAAAATATAAAGCAAACCACACACTAGCATAAGTAAATACTTCTCTTAGATGCCTCAGATCTACTCATTTTTTCTTTTTTCAGATGGTTTTCTGATTTCAAAAACAAGGTTCCTCCTCCTCATCTTCTCATGCCACATGTGGCAACTACTCAAAAACATGAAGGAAAAAAGCAGCTTTGTTTAACACAAAACAAACAAGCATTTGCAGTTGCCAGTTCCCTTTGTACAAACTGAGGTCTGTGTGGGATTTCACAGAGAAGAGGGGATTTATGAGGTAGGCAGGCGCTCAAAGCAGCACTAACATGTTCTGACACCCTCGCTTCTGTCTCCCATATGACAGTCTTGTTTTACACTGAGATTTAAACCACTCAGGCCCTCCCCCGCATGAAGGGAGACAAGTGTGCATGGCTCCTGGGCTTTTCAGAGAGCCTGGAGGTCCTGCGTTGAGGCAGATCACTGCAACCAGGTCATTTGGGACCTACCACCTCGATCAACATAGGATGTGCTCAGTGGAAAGCAGCCCACGTGCTGTGAGGGTGGTGGAAACCAGGAGAGGTGAGCTCTGCTGGGGATCCCCCTGCTTGGGGCATGAACCAAGGAGAAAAGGATGGGAAGAAAGTCAGGAAAGGCAGATTTCTACATTGCCTTTAGCCCCTAGTATCTGCTCGTCCTTCTTACTTTTGCTCATCCTGAATAAGACTGAATGATTTTGAAGGAAGCAGAGAGTGATCGCAACCCACATGCATTTGAGCAAGAGGAACACATTAAGTCCAGGGTAAGTTCATTATAACAACCAATATCACACAGTAGAGTTTATTATCACGAGTGCAAGAGGTACATGAAATAAAAGCTTTTCTTCATACCTGCAGGCTTCATCATCCAAACAATCCCTCTTTTTCCGAGTACAGTGTTCTTAAGATGGTTTAAGTCCTTGTTATTTGTTATGCACCGTTATAATCCCCTTCTTTAACTCTGCATTATTGGCAGGGATTGGAAGTCTGAACACGCAGCACAGACTTCGATGCCTTGCTGAGACATCTTGCTACTATTAAGTAAAGACATGAGAGCGGCTGGGCCCAGATCTGTTTGTGAGGAGCCCAGTCTGGTGCCCAAAACAGGAGACAGAGAGCTGGGACCACCTGTGGTCCAAGGGAGCATTAGCCCCACATGGCTGGGACCAACCCTTCCCATGGCACCATGGTGTCACCGCTCCTGGGACACAGGGTGGGCTGAGCTCTACAAAAAAATCCTGTTTGGTTATTTCTGAAGATGAGGAATTTTTCCCAAGGAAAGAAAGACAAGTCCCAGGAAGAAAATTGTTATTCTTTATAAAAAAAGGCACTTAGCTAAAGCCAACCAAAATTTAGCAGTAAAAAAAGAACAGCCGTCTGTGAAATTCTAAAAATGTAGAGACAGATGTGGAAGGACAGGATTTCTTCAACAAGGATATTTTTACAGTGTAATATGTGAGGCCTGTTCCCTCTCCCTGCTCACCCAACACTGCAGCAAAAAACACTGAAAAGTTGCCCCACTGTTCGGGTAAAAGAGGAAAAGACAGGACAGTTTCTCAATGGAGCACTGAATGCAGGGGAAGGGAAGGAAGAGAAGAGAGATCTAGTCCACACTCTGCACTACGGCCCCTTGCACAGCCCAAAGCACCGATAATTTTAAAGAAGCAGATCCCGAGATGGCTACTAAACCAAGTAAAGAAGGTGCAAGCTCTCAGAGGAAACAAGAGGAGAAGGTGCAGCCCTGCTTCAGGGCAAGCCCTGGGGTTCAAGTGGGTCTCACAAGGGAGCAACCTTCTGCAGCCTCCCCCTCTGCAGTGAGCAGCCTCAAAACCCGCAGAGAAACCTGGCTGGGCCCCAGCACTGACCCTGTGGAGGGCACGGCTACAAACAGCGGGGCATGCAAAGCACTGCAGGGACTGCTGGCCAGGATTTCTCAGCTGATTCGCTTTTGTTTTGCGGATAAAGGAGCAGGCATTGAGGAAAGGTTTTCAAAGGCCAAATGCTTGGAGCCCAGCTTCCTTCCCTGGCCCACAAAACTATTAATTTATTGCCATTTATTGAAGAGCACTGCCAGAGCCCCAGCTGCCAAGCGTGACTGGGGAGACGTGCATGCAGGGAGAGCTGTGGCCACCACACACTTCTGCAGAAAAACCACAGACAGGGCAGCTTTAGGGGAAGAAGAAAAGAGCTTGAGGTATCTCCAAGGAGTTTTCATGAGCTTCTCCTACTTCGTGTGCTCAGTAACAGGCCTCAGGTGATTTGGGGCAAGATCCATCTTAGTGATGACCAATGAATTGAACATCTCTGCTGGCTCCAACTGCAGAGATAACCAAAGAGTAGAGAGCGTGGGAGAAAGGGCTGCAGGTTCCCTGTCCTCCTGCCATTCCAGCTCTGCCTTCTTCAGTACATGGGTGCTCTGGACTATAAGAATTAGGCAGCAAATGGTCAACCAGCTCCACTCAGCCAGCAGCCGCATCGGGGTTTGGCTGCCAGCATTTATAGACATTCAGGTTTCAGGGGGAGAAGATATTGGCAAGGGATGTGCAGTGAGATCACTCATCCATGTCCTCCTACTCGGAAGGAAGGAAGGAAGGAAGGAAGGAAGGAAGGAAGGAAGGAAGGAAGGAAGGAAGGAAGGAGCAAAAAAGACACAATCACTGTCAAAATAGTTGTCACAGCCAGTAGATGGGCACAAAACTACTAAACTCATTGCAAGACTCTGGACAAGGAATTTGCACCCGGAAACCACTTAGGAAATCTGTGCTCAGGAGCAAGGCTGGAGCTCTCTTACAACCGTGCAGTGTCCATGCCTCGCTGCTGAGCCTGAAGCAGGGAAGGAAGGACAAATGCAAAAGGTGTATGTATTTGTGCATTCCCGTCCATCCTGATTTGATTTGGAAACCTGTCAAAGCCATTAAGGGACAAACAGCAACACAGAGTCTACCTGTGCAATCAGATAGGTCCCTGCCGGAGCTAAGAAAACAATACATTGCTTCATTTTATTAGTTGCTTCTTTTCTTTTAAGGAAAGAAAATTGTCAACAGACACAACCCCGAAGTTTCCTTTGCAAACAAATGAAATGCTGAGCTCTCTGAGCCTTCAGAGACTTTTGTGTACAATTAGACTCACACTGTTGACAAAGATGTTGGAATACAAGTTTCCCAAAGAAGCTGCACATGCTGTCTTTGATTTTGCATTTATGATCTATACTCAAATTACCTATATGCTTTGTTAGAAAGAGAGAACTCAGCCAACATGCCACTGATCGTTTCTTGTTACCCCAATACTGTGATATGAGTGGATCTGACTTTGTAATCTCAGCACTGTTAATACTGATTAAAACCAAATTATTACATATTTATATCAACCCTGGCAGCAGAGTCTCCCTTGTCCTTCAGCATTAGCAAGCAAAGCTCTGAAGCAGCTGATGCCCAGAAAATCATCCCTGATGTCCCTGGAGAGTAGAAAGCAAAGAAGCCCCCTGAGATGGGGGGTGAGAACTGCTCCTGAAGCCACTGCTGTTTCAGGGTGGGCAGTGTCTGAACTTCTACAGAGCTTATCTGTGCCTGTTGCTCACTCCTCTCCTAAGATGCTTTATCCTTTGGATGCAGTCATCACTGTAACACACCAATATCACGCACAGCGGATTACAGTAATTAAAAAGCCTGCTGCACTCTTTGCTGGAGTAGGTAGCAAGGCACAGAGATGCTGTCACATACAATTCAGTCTCGAGCGAAGTGATTGCTGTCTACAAAAGTAATACAACAAGATGAAAGGTGCTTTGTACAGACTGGGGATTATCTCCTACTACCCAAATCCAGCACAATTTGTTCAAATCCCCAGACCTTCTCTTCTTAGCACATCCTGGGCTATTTACATTATGTTAAGGAAAAGAAAATGTTCTTGGGAAAGCCAAATACAATCCAAACTCTACTATAATTCCAAGACCAGGTTAAAAACACAAATAAGGAGTTTTGTAGAAATATCAGTGTGCCCTGGCCTTGATCACAGCCCTGTTGTGCCAAGTGCTATAAAAATGCGGAGTAAGACATCCCTTGCCTCAATGACAAAGACGTCTCTTAGATCTTCTAATCCTCTCTTTGATGAGACTTGATGACGCAGCGTGACTGGAAGCCCTGTGATTTAAAGTCCTGCAGAGGGGTCTAGCCAGCGAGAGTAAAGGAAAGGACCAAACAGCTCCTATAAAGTATCTTATCACTGAGGAAATACTGTTATTTCCTTGAACTGCTTTAAGATATTTCAAGTTTGCAAAACAAAAACAATTTTCAAAGAGTAAAACTGTCAGGAAGTGATTTAGTTATTATTTTTCCAACACAAGTCCAGTCAAATAGATTCTTACAGAAAAGGGTACTTTTAACAGAACTGTCATTTTTTCATCATCATCATCAACATTCGTTGAGAAGCCACTATCTCTTGTCAATTTCTTCATCAATGAGATAAGAAGAGTCAAAGCCAATTGAAAGGTTAAAACTGTCTTTCCAAAAAGTTACCCTTTCTTCCACTGAAATTTTGATTTTAAAAGATTTCACACGTTTCAAAGCTGGAAGCCATTCTGATAACTTTTCCCC
This sequence comes from Bartramia longicauda, assembly GCA_028566575.1. NCBI lineage: Eukaryota > Metazoa > Chordata > Aves > Charadriiformes > Scolopacidae > Bartramia > Bartramia longicauda. Next base: position 10,338,055 of record JAOXNH010000006.1, read on the forward strand.
TACTCTATTTTGTTAAGTAGATAATTCTTCAAGCCAGTAACTATTATAGTCTATGTACGGACTTTAACACAACAGAATCCCAATTTCCAACAGTGAATTAATGTTCTGGAAGTAATTAGAAAAAGTCTTTTTTTTTAAAATCCTGATTTACAATTGTATGGTGCTAGGGATGTTTGAACTCCATCAAGAACAAACTTGGCATCTCATTCCTCAAAAAACAGTCCAACAGGACAAGTTTTATCCAACCCAAGGGCAATGATTCTCCTAGTACCAAAAAAAAAAGAAATTATAAACCATCCAATGATACAACCTAACACATCCCAAACAGCCTTAATTCAGCCCAAGGGCACCGTTGGCTGTGGAGAAAGAACTTGAATGCAAATCGCAAAGATCTTCTATGCTTATCTCCAACACAAGTATGAAACCCGCACAGGACATTGCTCTTTCCATGTTCTACCCATCCCAGGTGGAAATGGAAGGCCTTGCGCTCCATTGTGTCCCACCTTGTGTCCCCAAGGTTGGGACAACAGCCAGCCTTCAGGGGGCTTTCATTGAACCAGGTCCTGTTAAGTGGCTGTTTCCTCAAGTTGGAGAGGTGCTTAGGGGGGACACAAGCAAGACAGATGATCAAGAACAACGCACTGACTGCTCCCAGAGGAACAGGAGTTGAAGGGATTACTTTGTCTCCTAGCTCCAGGTTGTTGTCAGCTCAGCTTTGGTACGGGGGCAGAGAGAAGGTCGTTCAGACACCATTAGATGGTGCTTTTGCTCAATTCCAGCGCTGCTGGCAGGTTTCCCAGCAGGCAGCACTCGGAGGCAGTCACACCATCAGAAGCCAGAAGAAAGCATAGTTCAAAAACAAGGAAAAGGGCAGGGAAATTTAGTAGAAATGAAGAGGTCTGAGGAGGTGCAACATTATTAACTCCTGTTGTACCCACTCCAGACAGAACAGTCTTTGACATACGATCTCTGGGCACCTCACTTGGTCAACTTGACAAATGGCTCTCTCCGATTCTTAGAGGGGAAGAAAAATAATAAAAACCCCTACCCTTGGGTCATGCTACCCATCCGACTTATAGAAATCATTTATCATTTATCTGATAGCTTAAGCATATCTGCATAATAAGTTACACACAACCAGGGAAGCTCTCTATATTTCACAAATCCTTAGCAATGCATTTTTTAATAGAAAACATCAATCGCAAGTAGCCCGAAGGAACAATCCCTCTTTAATCATCCACCACACTGAGGACTAATTTTAGACAAAGGCTCAACGGTCCAAGTCACCTATACCATGTAATAACGCAGATGATTCCTAAATTCACAGGGAAAGGTTCAATCGCCTTTTCAAAGCTGGATTGCAGATCCTGCGTTAATTACTACGGGAAATTACATCTACAGTAATACTCAGCAAGGCTTTACAATAAATGCTGTCTGATCTATTCCTGCTCAGCCTTGAACTCTTTGTGGAATATTTGTAAATGTAATGGGTACTTCATTTTCACCACCGCTCCTGAATTATTCATATAGTGGAAGATCCTTGCATGGTTCCGTGAATCAAGAGACTTGGGGTATTTTGTTCTCTATAGTTAATGGATTAAAACAGGTTTTTTCAGCTATGAAACCAGGTAATTTATCACCACAAAAAGAAGCATGGTTCATACATCACTGGCTCAACCTAGAAACACATCTGTGAGTATGGATAGCAGAACTTAACAACCAACAATTTTTAAATCATCCTATGTTGTCCGAAAAGCCAAAGAAGTTGCAAAATGAAATGCTGGAGAACTGCCTTGGATCAGTCAAAATATTTTATTTCCTTTTTTTCAGGCATTTGATTCAGACTCAACCTTTTTTTTTTTCCCCACAAAACCATACATTTTGAAACAACATTTTGAAAAGAGAAAAAGAAATAAATCAAAACTCCTTTCCATTCAGAAAATGTCATAACTGGGAGCTCCAGCACTTTCAAGATATTCCTCCCCAGCTCCCTTCCAAGCAGAATTGTCAAAGTCGGTAAGATTTCTTGAGCAATTTCTGTTTCATCAAACTGACATTTTTCCAGACAAAACTATTGTGACAAAAAAAAAACCAACCCAAAACTCAACAAACCTGAACATCTCTAATCCAATTGTCTTTGACAAAAGGAGATGTCTCAAAGATGCAAAACCTTTCTTTGGGTGAGTCCCAGAACATCAGTATGACACATCCAGGTTGAGCATGTAAGTTCCTCTTAGGTAACCACAAAAGAGAAATGAAAACAACTGGAACCCCAGAGGCCAGAGATACCTTCAAACATGTTCAGAGCCAAGCAGAGACTTTCCTACACTGCAATTCTTACACCAACGTCACCATTTTAACTGAGGAAATTCCAGGCTCCAGCCTTAAAATGCAGGGACAAGAATACCGACACCTTCTCAGCGTCCCTCTCTGGACTTGGACACTGACTTCTCTGTTCTGCTCTGATGGAGGATTTGGTGTTACAGCTCTTCTATGGCTGTTGGTGCCATTTGCACTTAAATCTCTGAGTTCATGTCTGCTCTCATACCAGCACCTTTACACCTTCTCAGGCACTAACTCTCACTTCCCACCTGATTGCTTCAATTAGAAGTGAGGAGTGACCAGCCAAGTAAACAGCTGTACTGTCTCTATCAAATAAAGTTAATTCATCAGAGGAAATTACAGAGCTGTCACTTGTTGTTGGGAGTTTTTAAAAGCTGTATTTCCAAAGCTTCATTGTGGGACATCACCTCTATTTTCTCAATGTCAGCAACAAATATGTTCAATTCACATGTTAAAAATGACTCCTCACACTCCTCTGCCAAGAGAAAATGCCCATGAACTCACTTGGGGAGATCAAATCATTTTCTCTTTGGCTCAGTCATCTCACCAGCCATAAAAAGATTCCCCGGGCCATGTCAGACACCTCCACAACCCCTTCCCTTTAAAAGGATTGCACAGCTGTAGCTCAAGGCATAGGCACAGGCACAACGTCAATCAGGATACGTAGACAGCCCTCATTTGGAGGAAAGTTCCTAATTCTGTTGATTCACAAGGCAGAGAAGACCGCTGTGCTCTCCCAGAGCGGAGCTGATTCTGCAGAGATAACAGTGGTAAAAATAGTGAAAACTGCCTCTATTTTTTTTTCCCTCCAGCAAAGCAAATGTGACTCAGATGCTGCCTGTTTACTTTCAGAGGAAGAAAGGGTCATTTCTACACAGCCACTCTGCTGACCTTCGTCTCTCCAATGGCGTGATCTGGGTTTGGGTTTTTACAGCTATGCCATGTGTGCTGGGGCAGGACAGATGCTCAACCACCGAATCCCAGAGCAAGGTGGGAGATCTGAAATGGCACAAGGCAACAAAGGGCCTGTCAAGCCAAAACGTGCTGCAGAGAACAAATTTTCCATGTTGAGCAGAAGAGGTCACCAGTATCGCAGGTGCCTGTGATGGAGCAGAACAGCTGCCTGTTTCTCGAATTCACAGGGTTGGTTTTATCCTTTTAACCAAATTCTAAGCCCTTATCTTTGCCAGGAAAAAAATGTCTTTTTTTGGTCCCGTACAGATTTGCAGAGCTCAGGAGCAGAGAGGGCCTAATGTAGTGTCAAACCTCATTCCCTTATATCACAGACACCACATTTTTCTTGCTAAGCTCTGCAACAAACCCTCCCTGAACTGATGCAGCACATCCTTAACCCACAGCAGCCAGCCTGAGCAACCTTAGTGTGAGCAGCTATCTGCCTACCAGAGGAAAATTTCCTTGCAAATCCCAAAGCCTGTGGAAAACTCACCAGATTTTCCCAGTGATAAACGGGATAACGCCTACCCAGCAGAAACAAGAAACTTGCCAAGACAGATAGCTCTAGAAAATGGAGCGCTCTGCTCCAATTTAATTAAAAAGGTATTTGGGAAAATGATAAGCGCATCACGGAGCTCAGTGCTATCTGGGGTACACATGGAGCTTTGCATGCTTTAAAAAGCAATTAAGACAAGACAAGAATCACCATTAACCTAGGGACAAATGCACGAAAAAGAAAATCCACAAGCCATTTTCAGCCTGCAGGCAAGAGAAACAGGGGGGAAATGCCACCTCCGACTCTGTGGCCAGCATGGCTACGACAGCATCCTCCCCTTTGAATCCCAGGCCAAGGCTGTGTCCTCCAAAGCAGAGCTGTTCAACGCAGAGGAACATAAACAAAGACTGGCTTTTTCTGATGAAACTCAGTCGTGCTCTGCTCATTATGAGCATCTCAGTTCAATGCACGACAGGACCATCATTTATTTACATGGTTTTGAAAATCTGGGGCCTAAAATGACTGAATGCAGAGAACAGGTTGCATGAAACAAGCAGACAAGCAGCAGGGCATCCTTCCTCTGCCAGGCTCATTGGATATCTCCAATTCCCTGATTCATCTACCAGGAAGGGATGTGCATGAAGACAGACATGTCAACCCTGTCTCAGAGTGGCCAAAGAGGACTTCTGTGTGGCTCCAGTCCAGAAACAGGAATCCAGAAGGGAAGATATTATTTTTGTTTCCTTTCATTCTTTCCTGCTTTCCCCACATACCATTTTGCTTTTGCTGCTCTTTTTCCTCTAGGCAGGAGCTTCAAAGTAGGTGGAAAAATTGTCAGACCAGTCTGGAAAGAGAGATTTCCAAAGAGATCTGTCCCAGTCCCCCATTACCCACTCATCCAAACAGCCCTGAGCACCAGTTCACAGTCTGGGTGTTCACTTCAAACAGGAGGCCACTGGGCCAGTTCAGGCCCCAGATAAGCACCGTCTGCTCACAAAAAAAAGAAGAAAAATCCTTCAGCTGTTACAGTCTATCCTACTCTAAGCTTTTGTACCAAAACTACTTCCTTTGCTGGAGCTGCACTCACAAACTCTTTTAGCCAGAGGCAACAGTACAGCATGAAATCCTAGACCACCAAAGAGAAAGGGAAACTGAGGCAGAGCCATGGGCACAACCAAGCTAGAGTCATCTAGCAAACCAGTAGCAAAAGGAACAGCAAAGTCCAATATCCTATATTCTCTTCAGTGGTATCTTCACCACAGCTGCTCTGCCTGGCTGGAAAGAAATTAAACCAGTGGTGGTGAAGGTTATCACTGCGTTCTGCAGCCTTGTTTGACAATGCAACCCAGCCCTTGCAGGGTGGGCAGGGAGAAGAGAAGGAAAATGTCCTCCTCCTGTCTCAAGGGAAAAGACAACCTTGAGGTGGAACCAGAGGATTAATCTGCTGCACCAAGATGCCAGGGTCATTGCTTCGCTCATTTTTGCAGGCAAAAGTACACTCCTCTGCCTTTTATTTTGACCCTCTCTTATGCCTTCAGCTTAGTATTTGGTTGTCCAGAACACACTTAAATATTACCAAATGCTCTCCACATCATAAAGTGAATTTTGGCTTTTGGTTTCAATTGCACCACCATTAAATACCCAGAGCAGCCTAAAGCAGACTGTAAGATGCTCCCTCCAGAAGTCTGCACAGTAAGACTAAAGAAAACACACTAGAGCCAGAGGTAAGAATCTGAAACACTGGAGTTCCCATCTGTAGGTAGTTCTGGCTGAACATCCACAGCTACTTTCATCATGAACAAGAAATCGAAAATCTCTGAATAGAAATGCCAAGAATTCACTTTGGAAGTGTGCGGTTCCTCATTTCTGATAATTATCCAAAAGCAGAGACATAAATAAAAATATGGTAGATGTGTTGTTTCCTTATTGCAACGTAAAGTAAAAATTATAAGTGTCTCACTCAAATCAAAATAAAAGCATTTGTTTTGACACATTCCAGTTTAAAATGATGCTGGAAGAGACATGTTTCCAGTCAATGTTTTGATTTTGACAAAATGTTTTCCAAAAAAAAGTTTTCCTACAGTTTTTTTCTGCCAGCTCCCAGAGGGATCAGTCAAAGCTTCCTGAAGCTCAGTCATTAGCAAGCTGTCACATAGCTGAGACCCTAAAATGCATTTGACACATCAGATCACAGTTCTATCAGACCTGGCAAGCACACCAGTGCTGGATCTTCACGTCTAACTCTTGGATTAGACTCCTTTAGGATTCACTCTCTTTTCTATTAAAGGAAGAGAAAGGAAATTAGCCTAGTTGATCCCCCCACAACCCACAGCCAAAACCACGGGTTCATCTGCTGTGGAGAAAGAGGATTTTATGGAGGATCTCATGATGGTCTGACTGTACAAAAAGCACAGTCGCACACAGGTCTTCAAGCCTTTAAGGTGAGGGACGAGCAGCAGTACCCAAAACCTCAAAAAAAGAGCAGAAAAAAACATACCACATTTTCTTTATAAGTATGATGCTTCTGAAGAGACAGGCTCTCAGGGATCTAGTGGGTGCACACCTAAAGGGACTCTGCCTGATAATGTCACATCCTGAAGATCCCATGTAAAAGCTGCAGAGTGCAAAACATGCTGGTCTTGGCAGAGCAAAGGGTTGGAGTTGACCCATCTGGCAGTTGACCTTGTGTTTCCTACAGAGCTGAGCTATTTTCAGATTGGCTGCTTAGATCACAAACCTCTCCGGCTGTTTTCTCTTTGAGTATCAAGATAATGACTTTCTGGGAAAAAGATTGTTCCTGCTCCAGTAAGCAAATCCAAGGCCTCCAAAACATGACCCCGCACTCAGTTTTCTTGTTGTAGTTGAAATAAACATATGTTCAAACAGCACTGATGCAAGTCTAAGTCCAGGTGGTCACACAGAGCTGTTGGTGTAGGCAGATGTCCCCATTTATACACAAGCAGTTTTAGGGCATGGCTTGTTTGCCATTTTCAGACAGGTAATTCCACCAGTGCTTTGTGTGGATTTCCTGCTGCTCTCATGACTGTGATATGGAGCTTGTCTATATGTGATGGAACTTTTGCTTATATCCATCCCAGAACAGTATGCACCATTTTCCTGGCTTTTCTTTTTCTTGCCTGATGGACATGGGGACTTCCAAATGATAGTGCTCTCACAGAGATCCCCAGGATCTGCAACAGGGAGAGCCTTCCCACTGCTGTGAAGTGGCACAACTCCCATGGCCCATCTGCAGTGCTCAGGAACGCTGGGAGTCCAGCTGGATCCCAAGTGTCATCTCTTATTGTTACCACTATGATCCTCTCGAAACAGAAATCAGGTTCTCCTCAGACAGGAAGCATCGTAAAGAACATAGTGCTCTGTACCTTGGACATTAGACTAAGAGTTCAGAGCTCCAGCTCCTCACACTGACCTTGTCCTCAGTGAATGGAGAAACCTGGCTTTTTAGGGTCTAGACTTCTGCATCCTCTCTGGAGGGTCTGAACTTCTGTATCCCACCTTCTTGTGTCCCACACTCAACTGATACTGAAGTTATATTAATACATAAAAGTTTCTCACCCCAGATCTGGCTAAAGCTCTCTCTTTTCGTGAAAGGACATTTACCATTTTGTTTTCCCCTGCAGAAACTTGTTCTCTATGAAGAATACACAGAGTAAAACATAACGGAGGAATTGACATTCCTATGACACTGCCTATCCAGCAATGCCAAAACTTACGGCTGGATCATGCAGACCCTCTGGATTATCATCAGCTATCAGGGTATTTCAGTCAAGTTTGCAGGATGCTTTATATCAGTCAGTAGAGACTTTCTAATCAAGGGACACAGTTTAAAGCATTTTGGATGGGGAATCACGTACGTAGGAACGTGAGCCTAAGCATAGATGTATAAAATTGTAGGTGATCAAAGGTAGTGCATCCAAGGCAGGATTAAAAGACGTTTAATACAGCTTTTCCCAATAAGCCTGAGAGATGAAAGAACTGCCACAAGGCCTTGCTGGAGGCTTAGAAATTGCTCTGTTAAATCAGCTGCAATTGGTAATTAAATGGAAACCTTGGGGGTGTTCTGAAGACTCTTTTCATAGCCTGGCATAAGGGAACTCATCTTTAAATTACGCGGACTTTTACCTTCCACGGAGGTGAAGGTAAAACACCATCCTGCTGTTCTTACACGACCTGCCTCACAGTAGCTGGCTTCATGCACAACCAGAGGTGGCTCCTCAGACCTCTCTGAGGGAGGGTCAGGGTGCACGATCCAACAGCCTGAACCTCTCAGGACATTCCTGTCTCACCAGTGCCTGCCCTTAACTGACCTAGCTGTAAAATGGGTAACTCGCCAGTCACACTGAGTCTGCAGGTGTGGGCAGGTGCCACAATAACTGTGCCCCTGCCTCATGCAACACAGAAATGCAGCTCTGCTATAGAAGTTTCTCAGCAGGTCCCAGAGGACCTCCTCCTTCTTGGGAGTGCACACAGCTCCTCTACATTCTTGTAGCCTAGGTCTCTGCTCTGCTACAGGGAGAGCCCAAGGCAGGCAGGAGATCCCTTGGTTGACTGGGATGTGGGGAGAAAAAGGAAAACCCTGGTCCTGATAAATGACAGGAGAATGATTGTGTTTTGTTTAACCAATTATGATACACTGGAAATTCTGAGTGTGCACAGGAAGATCAAGGAGGGAAACCAGATCACAGCAGAAAGCACAGCCTTGTGTGCAAAGCATCCAAATGGACCTCAGGAGATTTTGGTTGGACTCTCAGCTCTGCTACCACTTTCCTCAGTATGGCTGAGGCATAGCCCTTCACATGGCCCATTTCCCTTCTCTTGTCAATAAAAAGGGGTCAGTCTTTTTTGATCTACTTGCAAGAATGGATTATTTACTGTTTGCTTGCAGAGTTCCTAGGGTAACAAGGGCCATAAACAAAGCGAACCTTCTGCCTTAGAATGCAGGTTTACAGTGTTTAAAATGCCTGTTTGATGCAAAGTGCTTTGTTTCTTGTTGTAGCCTTTCATTTCTAGATGGCATGACACTCTTACTCTGTAGCAAAGTACTCTTTTAGACAAAGCTGAATCTGTTGAAACATAGCACTGGATATCCCATTTTCAGAACAACAAGCAGCAGGAGAGGGCAACTCAACTCCAGACAGCTCATCAGCTGTTGAAAAACAAACTAAGATTAAAAATGTTTGAAAAAGAATTAAAAGGAAGTTCAATTAAAAAAAAAAAAAAGCTAAACCTCTGCCGAATAGGAGGCAGGTAGCCAGAAATAGCTGCCACTGGGAGAGATCGACAGCTGATATAAATAGTAGTGACTCATGGTGTAATGGGATCCAGTTCAGGAGAACAAATCCCTATCAATTGCTCAGACAAAGCCTCCTACAGCAAACACCTCTGAATGGTGCAGGCCAAAATACCTTCAGGCAGAAAACCCTTCATGCCAATCCCTTGTCCACTAACCATCCACTACCATGGATGGCTTTGGTTTGTGGCGTGGGACAGAAGGATTTATGCAGTGCACAAGGAGACTCTCTCAGACGGATGTCAGAAAAAATCTACATGCATCAACTGTGCTCAGCTGCTGCTGAGACCTCTCTCCCAGGAGTCCCTCCTTAAGGGCTTCACACTCACACATGTTCTTTTAGGTGAATGTGACCCACATACACATAAAGGGTTTGGGAAACAAATAAGTGTCCTTTGATTTCCTAAGGACTATGCAAGCTCTGAGCAGAATGTAGCTCTATGCCTTCCTAGCTGTGAACCAGAGCTCCAGGCCTATGCTGGTTTGCATAAGTTGCCTGTCTTGGACCTGCCAGCAGTGGCATGCAACCACTACAAAATTTTTGCCAGCAAACTCATATAGACTGAAGTTCTCCAGCACATGTTACAGAGCCGCCAGCGTCCCAGTGCTAACTTACCCACACTCACACACATACACCATGATTCTCGCTGCTGCCTGCAGTCAGAGCCCATGGGCAAAGCCAAACTGACCAGGGAAGAAGGAAGCAAGAAGGAGAGATGGAGTTATTCATCATGAGCAGAAGCCCACTGACAGCTGGAAGGCATCCCCGGGATGGTAGATGAGATGTTGACTATCTGGTACTTGTAAATCCTTTACCTTCCTTTTACTTTTAGGGTCCTGGTAGGTAGCCCTGGAGGAGATGCCAGCTCTTTGCATTCCCCGCTTCCAGCCACTGAAATTGCTTCCTGCCCTGTGCTGATGCTGAAGGCAATCCCAGAGACAGAGCAAGCCTGAGAAATAAAGAAGCATGAGCCAGAACGGGCAGGCCAGCAGCTGGGGTATTGCACAGAAAGGGCAGTCTCTTCAACACAGAGATACTTTTCTTTCAAGTCCTTTAATTTTTTTTGCCCCGCCATATAATTCTCTAATAATCACCCTATTAACAATGTTCCATTTGCCACACAACTCGGGATATTAATCCTATTAGTTGGTACTAATCCTCTGCAAAACAAAATAGAAATATTCACTCTCTCATTTTCTCAGGGTAAAAAAAAAAAGGAGAGAAAGAGGTAGGGAAAAGAGAAGACAAAGACGCTTTCAGAGGTTTTCTGTTTTGTAAGTTAATTGAATGGAACTGGGTCTCCTGTGGTCTCCATATAGGATTCCATTATCATGTAATGGGGTGTCACATAAAGCCTGTTGATAAGAGATAGTCTGTCAGATTAAGCATTAACTATCATATTTGGAAACCATGCATTTTTCTACCCACTGGGGCATCAAAACACAATCTCCCATTTCCCTTTCCTTCTCCCAACACCTTCTTCCTTTACTAAACACTAATTAAAGAGCAGGGGGGGAGACTGGTGTGTGCTGCCGAGCCCAAGATAAACTTTGCTGAGTAGGGAAAAAGAAATGAAGTGAGCATCCCAGAGAACAGAGGTCTTTCCTATAGGCTTTCATTTTTCCTCCCACTCCCTCTCAAGCTGTATTTTTTCATATTTCTGTGAAGAATTGCTAGCAGTTTCCATTCTCCCCTGCTCCACAAGGTGAGACTGGCACCTACTGGAACCCGCCTGGAAAAGCTGAGATTGAATACAACAAAAAAAAACCCTTTTCTCAGCCTAGTTTCCTCTCCAGCTTCACGTTATTTTTCCCTCTTCAGCAGACAAACAAACAGCTCAGCAGACACAGCAACAGACAGCACACGCTGGAGTAAGGATTCAACACAACTCCATTTCATTAAAGGTGCTCCATTTTTAAGCTGTTTTGTGGTAATCAGGAGTAACCATCATTAGTCACTGCATTTGCGTCAGCTCATGTGGAGGGAACCACAGGAACAAGTCCTGATAAAGCTCCTGAGGTTATTCTGGGTCTTTGAGGCAGTTCACTCTTCTCATATGTCTGAGTACCTAATGGAAGCAAGAGTAAACATCCCTCCAGGTACAACATCTATCTTCATTAGTTTTGTCTCCACCTTCCCCTACATGTTCCAAGCTGGTGCTGAGAATTTCCCCATGTGATGTGTTCACGTGCTGATCCATCCTCTGGGATTTAGATTTAGACCCCAAGGCACTGCTCTTCCACACCTCTCCCCTAGCCATGGACTTACTCTTTGATGTTGTCCCCTCAAAGCCCCACTGGCCAACCTCAGTCGAGTGGTAGTTTGGCCTCCTTCTGCCTCTCTCCCTCCTCCCACCTCTCCTTGTTGTCCCTGCTCCCCAGCCATAACAGCAGCCTTGTTCCCATTCCAGACCTCCACGAGCAGCTCATATGGACCTCCAGCAAAGCCCAACCACCCACTGCTGGTCTCCAAGCTTTTGTGAGCCCTGGAAAATGCATCCTGAATCCATCACCATCCAGTCACCCAAGAGAGCAGCTCTTTCAGAAAGGCTGCTTGCTAGTTTTGCTGTGTACCACACTGTATTTTATCATTAACTTCAATACACAGAGCATCAAGCCTCCCAACTCAGAGATCGTCACACCAAAAGCCAGAAAATAGGCACCACAGATTATGTGAAGGCACATAAAACAGGGGAGAGGAAGGGCTGCATGTCACAGCACGATGTGGAAAGATCAAGGGAGAATAAGAGAAGAAAAGCCAGAGAACAGAGCAAATCCAGCAGATTTTTCGCTGAACAAAGTGCAGCTGGAGGCTGGGAACATCTCATGGACTGGAGCTGCCTCGATTATAGGGCTGCAGCTCTTATTAAGGGAAAGTCCTCTCTCTATTTACACTTTGCCTACCCCCAAGGCTGCTAACCTGAGCACGCATGACTCACTGATATGAATAAAGCTGTCCCAATACGGGGCACCAGACACCTCCTGATTAGCAAGTCTAATCCTCCCTCTCCCAACCTCTCCATTAGGGAGCTCTGGCTCAATAGACTCCCCTTTTGTTTGAGAAGCAGCAGCTTGTCAGAGACCTGTCAGTATCAACAGACAAGGCCTGTCCGATGGAGCTGACTCGCATCCCTCGGCTGAGAATGTTTCAAACAGTCCTCTGTCCTCAGGAGCAGCACATCCCTGCTTCGAAAAATAGAGTTCAGCATGTCATAATTGCTACAGGCTGCACAAACAAACAGAGGTTTGTTTGCACAACAGCTCTCCGGAGAGGCCTCGGCAGTTCTGCGTGTGCAAGGTGGAGTGAAACGTTCTTCTCCACCCCCGAGATTGATCCGCTCGCAGCTGGGAAGGAACCAGAGGTGCACGGCATGGAGATGCTCAGCAGGCTGCCCACGGCGTGCGTGTCTGGGGGTGGCAGAAGGAAATAGAGATTCCTCTTTCCAACTGAGCTTCAAGATGTCCTGCTGCCTTCAGGAGCGTATTGGATAATGATCAAGAATCAGACGTACTCGCGAGAAAAAGGGGCTCCATTAAACTGATGCAAGCTTGAAAGGGCTGTTACAGCATCTGTGAAATTCCTCTGGATTTACACGGGGGTAAAAGGGAGTAGATTCACCACTCAGCTGAACTGAATGATAGCATCTACAGCCACTGATGGGAACGAGGAGAAAGAGAAGATTTGGGTCCAGGGGAATACATAAAGGTTCAGCCACCAGCCAGCTCAATGCCTGGCAGCAATTCATAGCCTGGTTCCGAAATCAATAGAGCCTGAGAGCACTCAGCAGACAGACTAAGCCAGGTCTGTAATTTACTGTAATTCTGAGCTGCTAGATTACTTTCTTCAGGTTTTCCAAGAACAGTTAGTCACAGAGGTGAGTTACTCCCCTTTGTAGGCTCTGTTTCCCATTTTTCCTCTTCCTGATTGTCACCCCAACTTCCTTTCCACTCCTGGAGAGCAAAGAGTGCTATTCCAGTCCCCCATCATGGCTTCTGATACCTCAGTGCTGCCAGTCTGGGGGAAGAGAGAAGGATTTGCTGTTTTTTACAGTAAACCTTACTCTCCAGCTTCATGGACGTCACTCCTTAACCCCTCTCCAGCAGCTACACAGATATCTGACAAGGAGCCAGCTCTACTGATGCTTCCAAGAACAGCTACATCCCAACCAACACTAGGCTTCTTGCAAGATCCCAGAGCCTCTGGATTCAGCCAAAGAGGACCAAATGCTCAAGTAGAGCATTTAGTGTCTTGGATTATCTCCTCACCTGTGTTTGACAGCACATGCTTAGAACACCCACCTACAGGCAGCACGTACAACTAAAAGCAGCTCTGGAGAGGGCTAAGACAGACTTCATGGGAGAGGCATTTCCTTTCATGGTCCAGATTTGTGATTTATTGCTCCAAATACCAACATATGCTACAGGCCCTCTCTTACAAAAAAACTATGTTTTGTTCTCCTGAGCGTAGAAGACTTCAACCAACTACCAGTACTGAGTTGTGGCAGTCATTGCTCTAAAGATATCACTTTGTGTAGCTGGTGACAGAGCCCACTTGGGCTTCTTTGAGGAAGGAGAACCATCCCCACCATAGTTCTGGATTTGCACTGCCAGAAAACCATAGCTGGGTATCTTGCTGCTAGGAACAGCCTGGGAAAGAAAGATTTTGACCTTTTTCATCTTGACTGGGTCAAGGGAACACTGACTCCCGTGATGGATGATTGACTGTAATTCCTGCCTACTCATTTAATCAGCATGAACAGACAGAAGCAGGAGCATGCTCCGAAGAGAAAGCAGCAGGCAGTGGTGGAAATCCCAGAGGCTCTACAGAGCAGGGAGGTGTGAAGGGGAGATGCTGGCAGGGGAGCAAGACACTGGGTTACAGTTCTGATACGAGGGACCACAGGGAAGGAACCTGAGGCTTTTCTTTGGATGAGAGCTGAAAAACTACAATCACCTCTGCTAGCTATGCCATTTCAGAGGCTGAAACCATGCTGCAATGAAAGAACAGCCCCTAGAGTAGCATAAACCACAGCATGTGCTGCATCCTTCCCGCCTGCCCACGGGCTGCCTGCCTGCCATAAATACATAGGGGCATTCAGGCATGGAGGAGAAAGGAGGGGGTCCAGCCATACCCAAAGCTACTTTTGCAGTCTCGCAACATGAAAGCCAAATAAATCTGCTTTTAAGGGAGCTTCCCATCCATCAACAGCCAGCACACGCACCGAGTTCAAGGCCAGAATGGACCACGTGGTCTGATTTCCTGATTAAAAAAGGGTGGCCAGTAAGATTTCTGTTTCCTGACCCCAATAATAGGCCCCAAAAGCACCCAAACTCTACCCCTCAGCTCAGCAGCAGCCCTGTTTCCACAGGACAATGTAGCCATTAGAGCATTTTCAAATCAAAACCTGGTAGTGTGGTGTAAGGGACTCTCCATGTGCTCTTTGGAGCTGGCACTAACCTCAGTCCCCTGGCCTGATGGCCAGTGGGTCAGACAAACTACCTCAGCTCACAGAGGAGCAGAGTTTTGTGTAGCCATCGGGGTGGAAACAGGAGAAGCCAAAATGATACTACAGCATCTCTGGGACCCTGCACAACCAGCAACAAGGCAGCTCCACGGCTGCTGAAGCAGAGAAGCAGCACAACTGAACACATCCAGGTTGTGCTGTCAATGAACAGCCTGCTCCAAAAGGAAGAGGGACGCATTGCAAACCAAGTCCAGCCCTAAATGTCTATTTTTGATGTAGCAGGAGTACCCTCTAGTGGGAGAATGGCTTGGAGAAAGCCTTTAAAATCATTACATACACAAACAAATGCAGGATTTTAGATCTCCAAAAACGTGCACAGAGAGCAAGCATAAAACAGAAACAGAATGGGCTTGAAAGCAGAGGGAAACATAATATCATGCGGAAATAAAGGCATAAAGTCTGATTATCGCTTACAGTGTTATTTTTATTTTCCAAGCAAGCCACCTAAAAACATAGTCAAACCCACTATTTCAAGTATCTCCATGCAGGGAGAGCGCTGGGTTGGAAACCAGATAGAAGTCTACTCATATTCATGAAGCCAGGCCAAGACTATTTAAATACCCAAAGGTCACAGAAAAGCCTACGGCTGTGTGTCTTAATCCTGCTTACTGCTTGAAAGCTTCTGGGTGTGGAAGTAGTCTCCCTACTCATGGCAGAAGCCCAACACATTTCCTGAGGACATCATAGCTGGTGAAGCTGTTTTGCTTTGGCTCATGGATGAAAGATTTTGCTGTTAGAGGAGGGGGGTGGGGGAGTGAGGGGAAACTGGGCAAGGACTGATGCATTGGACATAAAGGATGCAGAGGATGCTGTAAAGTGTATACAGATGGGATCAATATACTCTCCCCAGTGACCCGCTCTAATATCACACTGACACCGCAGTGACAGGTGCAGTATTAGAACCTCAATAGAGTGGAATTATGTAGTACCTTCGGGGCCCTTCCCATGCAAAAGCCTATCTAACCTGAGCGTTATATATAGATCCCTTCATCCACTATTGAAATGCACCTACCTCTAGGGAGACGTTCCTGGTGTCTAAGCCTCCAACCCTTCTGATTTGGGCAAAGATAAATACAGTTGGGGATCTGAGCTCTTTTGTTTTCAGATTAAAAATCTAAGCACTGCTTCCTGCAAAACAGCAATTGTAAAGGAGTGAGCAGATTTAAAGAAACATAGTCCACTTTTACAGCCAGGGATAGGAAGGAAACTTAAAAAATCCATGCCAGACCAAAGGTGATCTTTTCTGTAGAGATGTAGCCCAATTAAGCATCTCACAGAAATCTGTGCTGGCAGTCACGCAATCAAGGTGAAGCAGGAATGAGAGCTGGGAGTGGGAATGCTTTGCAGATCAGTTTAGATATGGTGGGAGAGGTGACGGATGGAGAAAAGCAGTGGGTTAAGCCCAAAATCCCTCATGGGAGATGGCACAGTGCTCCCTCTGCAGAATGCATCGTGTGCAACGCACAAGTTTCCTGCTTTCTTCAAGCTCCAGTTACTCCCAGGAAATTTGGCTAGGGCCTCAGAGTCCTGGTTTCTGATTACGTGTCAAATCCCACCTTCAGTTCAAAGAGCCTACTCTGAAAGAGGGGATGCCCCCCACAGCAGAGCTCACCGCCACTTTCCTGGGCCAGACCCACCATCCACCTGCCTGCTTCAGGCCACGAGGATGTCCAAGACAACCACCGACCCAGAAAGGCAAAACACAAAAATTACAGTAGCAAAAAAAAATGCCAGTCCTAGGCATTGATTCCACCCTGGATCCTGCTTATTTCATTGGGAAACCTCCTGGAAAAGGTATTTACTCACAATGCAGAAGGGAGGAGCCTGGCCCAAGGTGACTGGGCTGCAGAACTGGACCAGAGCCCAGAGCTCTCCCAGAGGTTTTCCTCTACCAGAGGCAGAGGGAGGAAGGGGGGGTTTGGCTCTTCGGAGGGTTACTCTGCCTTCCAGAGCAGAAGGCTGTGAATTCCCCATTTCCCACACTGCATGCTCAGTTAAAGTGACAGATGACTGTACGTGTGCCTGAGCCTCCATCACTGTAGAAAGGATAGTGTAGATGATTTCTTGGAGAGAAAGGGGAAATAAATAAAAAAAAATTTAAAAAAAAAAAAAGAGGAGAGAAATTTGAAGTAAATGAGGAGAAAAAGAAGAAGAGATTCTCTAGATACAGAACGTGCCACTGCAGAATCAGGGATATGCCTAGGGAAAATTTTTAAAAGTTTAAAGGAAAAGCAAAGCTAAAAAAAAAAAAAGAAAAAGAAAAAGGATCCTATTAAGATTAATGCTTTTTGGCTTTCCATCTCCCTCCAGCATGACTCTTCCATTTCCATAAACCCATTATCCTCACTGCTGTTTCACTTAATTGGAAAATGTCTATTGCAACCTAGCATGTTCCAAGACAAACCTTGGATGTATATACAACAGCCACTTAAAAGCTTTCAAATATTTCAAATTTGCTCAACACAATTATGTTAACAAAAACCCTGTGGGACTGTTTTTATTTTTTAACAAAACAAAAACCACCAAAAAACACAAAACCCACAATAGTCATAAAGCGTGTGTTCACAGGGCTAGAAACACCATTACATTTATCCTGATTAGCATTCACTAAGCTTTTATGTGTACACACAGTTATTGCCAGGGTAGGGAAGAGGAGAGAGTAGGAAATGACAGTAAACGATTTGGCTGGTGAAGGTCAGGGAACTGAAACAAGGATACTAGTTCCAGTGCAGTGGCACAGTGACAGCACCCCGAACAGGGAGGCTGTGCTCCGAGTCCCCTTCGAGCTGCACCCTTGCGGGAAATCCCTGAGGCTGTGCTTGGGGAGGACGGGGAGGGACAGGGGAGCATTAGAGGCAGGGAGCAGAGCTCCAGGGAGGCTGGTCAGGAGTCCTGACTTAGAGGAATTGGGGCTTCCTGGTGGTTCCTGTTCAGTTCTACCACCCCGAGGTGCAGGTGAGCTCCTTTGCCTCTGCTCCTTTTGCTGTCTTCCTTCCCCCCATCACCACCGACCACTCACAGAGTAGCACTGCTTTGGGGTGACCAAGGCATCGAGACACGTTATGTGGATTCAGATGCTCACTGTAGGAGCTGGCTTTGCACCAGGCAGGCTAGGACCTGGCTTTTGTCACTAGTTGGCTACAGGACAACAGGAGCTGTGGGAAGTGAGGCAGGAAGCAGATAAAGTTTTCTACTCTGATAACTGGTGGCCCTACTGGTTTTTAGCTGGTAGGGATCTCAGCAGAATATTTTGAAGTAGACTTGCATGCACGTATTCATGTAACAAGTTTACAGACTCCTTTAGAAGATAATGGCTAATTTTTCTGTTTTTACACATCCAAGCTAGTCTCATCTTGGTCGTATTATCTTGATAATGAATATACTCTGCTATTCTTGTTTTGTTCAATAACCTCCACTCCGCCACGCCACTAGTGCCCATAACTATTAAAGCAGAACGTCAAAGATTTCAGTGAGCTTTATAAAGCTCTTTAGGGATGAACCCTAGTTTGGGGATGTACTCCAGGTAAGTGCCAGCCCTGGCCCTGGGAATCTGTGTTAGCGAACAGATCTGTCAAATATTTGCTCTGCTTTCCTTTCCAGCACATCTAGGCTGCGGTCCATAGATATTATTTTCCTGCTGACCTGCCCGCTGTGTAATGATATCACACAACTTCGAAATACAAGATTTCCCCTTGCTATCTGTGCATCTGGCTCAGCCCAGCAATGCCTGTGAAGAGAATGCCAAAAATGTTTCCCATCTGCAAGAAATGCAGGACATCCCCTTGATAGTGTCCTTGAATGCATCAGGAGATCTGCCAGTGGTGTTCCTGGCCCTGGCCCTTCATCCTGCCTGTTATGTAAAGGGGAAAGAGCTGCACATGGGAGGATTTCTATCAAGTGTATCACAGCATCTTCTTCTCCAACCTTCTCCTTCTTCATCAAACAAACACCTCTCTTGGACCTGCCTTTGCCTTTCTGGGAGAATCCTCTCAGCATGTAATTTACAGCACAGGCTGAAAGTAGAGGCAAACCACTATCTGGCAGCAGCACACGGGCAGCAGTAACCAAGCTGTCTCCTGCAGAATGGTATTGCCTGTGCCAGGGCTGGGCTCTGTGTCCTCAGCTGGACATTTACTGAGATGGATAGCTGCTCCTTTTCCAGCACTGTTTAGCAGGCACTAATCCTGCATATAGAAAGTGCCTGTACTGGAACTTGCAACTCATAGGGAATCTGGTAGCTCCTAAAGCCTTTTTGCAAGAAGAGTCATCAGGCTCAATGAATGAAACAGCAGCAACAGTGATGGAGATGGTGGGGATGGTGGTGGATTGCATAAAAGTCTGGGAATCCAAAGACAATAAATCAAATGTTGAATCTGCATGTTCAACTAATGATATGATGCCATTGTTCATGCTGCTGGCTGCTTTAACTGGTAGAAAGATATGCTCAGTATCCAGTTAAGAAAACACTCCTCTAACTTCTACAGAGACTGCAGGGCCCCATGAATGTGGGAAACCCACAATTAGTGAGCAGCCTGTCATTCTGTGCCAACAGAAAGCACACATGAGGTTATGGAAGGTACACACCAAATGTAGTATGAACAGAGACTAAAATATCATGACATCTTTACCCTCCCCAAGCATCAGGTGCTGGCTACAGCCTCCCCCAGACTATCAAGATACTGGAAAAAAGTCACTTTTGGTTTATTGGTAATTCACGCAGGAAAGAAGAGGCTAAGTTGTCTTGGTGACTACCCAAAAGCCAGGCAGGGAGAAATAGAGAAGAACAGCAAATCAGAAGACAAACGGAAATATCTCCCCATAATTCACAAATTCACTGTTTCTTTCCTGCTACATGCAAGTTCTGCTTAATCCAAGAGACAAATTTATTGCTCAGCACAGATGTCCAGACAGTGCAATTTATTGTTTCAAGACAAAGGCCAGAGATGATAGGTCACTACACCCAGGTTGTTTTTTTTAGCTGCCAAGACAAAGGGTTATGATATGGTCATGCTGGGAGCATGAGGAACGAGCAGGAAGAATCATAATGTTTTGCAAGGCTTTGGACTACAAAAGCAACTGATTTCCTCGTTTAGCTAGCTCTAGCTCCTAATCATATCTTCTCTTCTGCTGGTCTCAAAATCACTGGCCCATCCAACTGGCTTTCAAACATCTACTATTCCAGATACAAACATAACTGTGGGCTTTTTAAGGTCAGCACTAGGTTTTTCTGGGGGAGAGGTTACACGTGTGTCCCCAAAAGAACTGGGGAGTTTTACAGTCCTGTAAGAGCAGAGGAAATTGAGGGCTGATCTGCTTTGCTGCTGCATAGTGCAACACGCCGATGGCATGTGAATGACCAAGCGCAGTCACGTTCCCTCAGCAGTTGTGTTATCTCAGCTTTTTTGCACTGCTTGCTCTAAACCTGCTGGCCCATCACACTGACAGAACAGCAACTCCGCTATCTATTGCCCTAGGGCTGTTCTTCCCTTCCCTACCCTCCTCTGGGTCCAAACACATTTCCCAACATGATTTCCTCCTTCCCCATCACAAGAAGAAAAAAGGCTTCTTCGCTTTCTCCTCTAATGGAGGCTACAGTTGATGAAGCAGCACCATTATTAGGGGAATGGACTGTTAACAGCATTTGGGCATTTCTTAGTAATGAGGGCAGTGAGATGGAAGGGGGGGGAGTAATCAAAATACATGTACCAGATGGGCTATTTCAGACACATTTTTCTCCCTTAGCACCTGTGAAGGGCATTGGCTTTCAGCAGGGACACTTTTTTGTAATGAAGTTAAACCCACAGAGCATGGTGGGACAATTTGTATCTGCTCACAAATAGGAGGAGGGAGAAAAAGCACTGTCCTCAGAGGAGTTTTCTGGCACTAAAGGGATTCTGCCCTGGCTAGGCCCAAGGGAGGGGGCTGAGAGCCCCATTGCTCTACCTGTTCCCACCACAATCGGAGGTTGATTCAGTCTCCACAAGCTTGTTAATCCTTTCTGTGTTACAGGGCAACAATAAAGGGGGACAGGGAACAGATGGAAAAGCTTGAGGCGGCTGCAATGACACAGAGTCGTACTGTGTCTCAGGCTGAGAAGCCAAAACCTGTACGCAGCCTAACGCCATAACATTAACTGCTGCCTTAGCACAAGTCTCACTGTTCCCTCAAACTCTGCAGTGGTGAAACACATCCCTAGGACAGAATAGGGAACACACATCCCTAGGACAGAACAGGGAACAACTCTCACTTCAGAGCGGCTCAAAGTACCAAACACAAACCAGAGTGAGCCCATCTCTAGGTCTCTATTTTGTCCCAAAACTCATGGGATCGTTTACCCTGTTTGCAAGCCAGTAACACACAGAGTCAAGGTACTGGCTATTTATTAGTGGTTCTGCACAGAACTGGGTGCAAGGGGGTATTTCTGCAAAGCTAGCACACACGACATTGGAACAGCCATTCACTTACATATTGTAAATTAACATAATTAACATATTCATTTTTTATCAACTTTTTACTGGTGCTCATAATTGCTTATCTTGAAGCTGATTGGTATGAAATGTCCTCAGGTACAGTGTCTCTTAATTTTACTGTGCAAGCTCAGTGGGTGAGGGTCTTCAAGCAGAGATGGGTATCCTAACTTCTAGAGGAGGGGTTTTCATATTATGATTAATCAAGTTCACCTACAGGGCACATCTTTAGCCGATTCATACGGTATAGCCAATTTTTTCGGGCAGTCAGCCCACTAAAGTTTCTGGTTCCTGGTTTTAGGTTCATTTGTTCTGAGGTTTTGACATCATCTAGAAGCCCCAGACACTGCTCTGGCAAAGCCATGGCTCCAGCCATTTGTAGGGGGTTGCCTTCTCTGTGAAGGAGCTGCTTAAGGGAAGTTGCTGGAACCGGGAGAGAAGATGTTAGAACAGCACTGGATGCCTCTGGATATGGAGAGATTTTGCCAAAGGCTGTTTGCAAAAGGATGGAAAGGTAAGTCTTGGGCATGAGAGACTGGGCTGGGGGCCAGGAGAGTGAAATGTGCTTCACCACTGAAACAGTGCATCTTTGGGTAAAGAAGACACCTCAGCCAGAGGCCACCACGTAAACCAGACTCCACTAAAATCAACGCTATCTACAACAGTGCTGGGCACCATAGTACAGTGTCTGTCTGCTGCAGAGATGAGGAAACTTTATGGGTGGCTTTAGTGCAACTGCAAAGACTGAGGCAAGAACTGTAACGAGCACTGAAACGTAGAATTTTTCCCAGCCAACCTGAAAGTTTTTATACAAGTTTCCAGCTTTCCATTACTTGTTGAATTGAGTGCATCTTCAGCCTTGAAAAGGGAACAGCTATAATTTCAACTCATGTTGCTGAGAGCACAGCATAATAAGATGGTAATCCTACCATTAGCATATGAGCTTTATTTACCCAGCTGTTACCTGCAGATATGACAAGTAACTAAGGGGCGCTGGGTGGAACAGGCAGAGCTCAGCGATGTCAACATGCTAAGATGTTCCATTATCTTTAAAGCTGACACAGTGAGGATGGAGCTTTAACATTTGTCTTCCGTACCGTGCTGCAGACTATCCCCCGCCCCAATCTGTTTGAAAACCATCTCACAGAAAACAGATGCTCTAAAGTAAAACAACAAACCCCAGCTATCAATGTGCTATTTGTATGAAATAGGCAGCAGGAAATTGTGGGTAAAACCTGCCTGAGGCGTTTGGCTTTGCAGGACAGCAAAAAAAAAACCCAACTCAGCTTGCATTCAGAGGAGAAGGACCCGCAGCCACAGGGCTGTCAGCAACACAACAGATCACCAGAGGACTGTTATATTGCTCAGCTTGTTTTGCATTTATACAGTGATAAAGTAGCAGGAGTTCCTCAAGCAGGAAATGGTGGTATCAGCTTTACCTTTTTTTATAAGGGAATTTAAGGTGAGACTTGGGAAAAAGCTGGTGCTTGCTTTATTTATTTGTATCCCCTTTCTGGTCCTGTTTGCTTTCTAGTCAAGAACTCTGCTTCAGTGTGCATTCAATATTAAATTGCCTCTTAATGTACTAACAGCCAGAATTCTCTTGAAGAATATGCTACAGCATAGAAAATTCACAGCATTTGTCAAGGAGAAAAGGACTAAGTGAATAGGGACTCCAGCCAAGTTTTCTTGATTTATTTTTTTTTCAGGTACAGGTAGATTAAAAAATTACAAAATTTCCTGGACTATCTTTTTTTCTATGCCTACATATGCACTTTTTTGTTGACAAAAACATCTCAAGCTCTCATCTCAGCCACCCCCATCACAAGCAGGGCTTATCCAAAGTCACAGAGTCACTGGCAAGGCAGGAAATCAGACTCCATCTACCAGATTTTAGCCTTGTAAGTCTGGCAGCAGCCAGATTCTTTTTGTTCAAGGGCTTTGACCCTGAAATTTAGTTCCAAGCACATTCCCAGAGGAAGGCACCTCACCAAGGGAGCCAGCAAGGCACTGGAATGCAGTGTTCTGTTGCCCACAGCACCTCCAGTGATGAGCAGTGCAAAGACATTTCTCAACACCAAGAAAAGGAAGAACCTCCCCATGGTTTCTGATATGGAAGGGAACTATCTTCCAAGCCTACAAGGACTGTCATCTCCAAATTCACCTTGTGATAAAGGGGATATTTCCCTCCCTGTATTTCAGAGACAGCAGTTGGAAAAAGCTGCCTTTAAACTAAGTTTTAGACACACTTGAGCAGCCTCCCAGGGGGAGGGAGAATGTGCAGATTCAGAAATACGACACATCTTTTGCAATCACTCTTCATGGCCTTGACTCCTTGAAACACCATGGGCTCCAGCCGTGTTTCATAGATGGTTCAATTGCTCTCATGTAGCGCTCTGCCACCCACTTCCTGAGTTATGGAAGGGCTCAGCTGTATTTCTAATGAGAACCACATTACCCAGTGGAGTGAACATGGCTGTAAGGATCCACATTAATACTGCTTATTGCTCCAGGAGTTGAGATCCTCAGGCTGAGGGCAGGAGAGGGTGAATGCCCTTCTAAAACCAGTTCTGAAGGAAAAGATCTGACTAGCTAGATCCCAAATATTGAAGCAGAAATGGAGGAAGGGCCTCCCTGCTTTGCAAAGGTTGTGGTGGAGGCCTTTTGCAGGGCTCCTGCTTCCCATTTAGCCACAGGGTAAGTGAGAAAGGTTACCTGGAGGGCTGCAGCCCCAAGTCTGGAGAGGGAGGAGGACTGGTATTATGAAGACAATATTCCTCTCTAAAGCACACTGCCTCTCTGAACTAGGTCTGGTTTTGTAACCTAGGGACTACTACCCTCTCTGACAGGACAAAAAAATCAAGAGGGCTCAGTTTTGAAATCCCAAAACTGCCTGCAGTGAAAAATAAGATTGTAAAAGTCCAGCTATGTTTATCCTCCCACACGTCATGAGGCTGCCCCTCAAGCAGGACAACAGCTAATCCTAGGTATGGATCCCCCTTCCCACTGATCAAACAACATTGTAGCTTAAAAGCCTTCCCATTCCTATTCTCAGAGTAAGGAAAGCTTTAATCCTGTTTAAAAAGCCTTTGAGGCAGCCTGGCTTCCCACCCAGCTTTTCCAGCAGCAAGGCAAATCCCAAGTGCTTTTAACTCCATTGCACTGTAAACATGCGAGCACTAAACAGTCCTCAGAAGCACATTTCTGAGTGAGCCTTAGGGACCCTGGGCAAAGTAAATAAAGTGGCAGAAAGCCTTTCTAGAGGTTTCATAGCCTCTAATTTCCTCACCCAATAGTCACAAGTACAGCAGCTGTCACTTAAGGCTCTCAGCAATTCACACATCGCAATCCAGCTCTTGCTGTTCAGTGTTTGAGAAACACTCAAAGCCATCTCCTCAACTGTCTCCAGAGTAAATAAAGTTCAAGGCAGTATGACAAGAAAATTAGAGACTGTAAAGTCTTGAGAAGCAGTGGTAAGGTAAACTGTCTTGCCATGTGCAAGGTGTATTAACTTACAGCCCCCTGTAAGTCATTTCTTCCTGCCTGGAGTTTTTGCTCAGAAAAGCTACTGACTCTCCAGGATACTCCAGTAAGACACGGAGCTGAACAAGTGGGTACTGCTACCCTGACACATAGGTGCTCAAAGGACAGAGCACTCGAGTGCCTGTTAATGGAATCTCTCCAGCCCACGGGTGGCTCAAAGATGAGCGCTGGAATGAAGGTCTGGAGAGATGCTTAACTGGTGGGATGTGTTTGGGACGGAGGACTGTTTGTACAGGAGGGACTCCAGGTGAGTGGAGGGGCAACGCAAAAACCTGCAAGCTCAGAAAGGGAGGAGGAGCATTAGCACAGAGACAAGGTCTTGTTATACAGCAGGAGTAAAATGGCAGTAGGAGTTCAGTTGTCACAATAACACAAAGAGGGCAGAAATAACAGGGTGACCTTGACCACCCCAGACACAGAAATAAGATCAAACAGCCTAGAACAGAAGAGGTTTTGTCATGCATTTGCTGCCTGCAAATACCAGAGGATCAAGATGAGTTTGGAGTCTCAGTCCTTCCAAGACCAGCTAAATGATGTAACTGTGACAGGCACAAGTGTGAGAGGTGATGCATTTCCGACAGAGAAAGAGCAGCAGAGAAATCCCATCTCCCATCGTCCAGTTCAAAGCCACAGCACATAGGCACAGAGGACCACCACGAGGATGTTCAACGGAACAGAAGGTTTAACAAATGGAGGTTGAGATTTGCACTATTTCCAGGTAGCTGCACGCAGAGCCCCCAGCTCCTCCGCTCTCTTCCCAGCAAGGCTGCCCAGAAGCTGGAAAGCTGCACTGGCACAGCACAAGGCCTGGCTTAACACACTGCCCCAGCAAATGGCCAAGAGGTTGAACTCGTAACCTTGGCAAAAGAGATCTGTCTTTAATCATGCTTTGTGGCTGAGCTTCTGGGCTCCTTCCCTGATACAGAGACACGGCAGAAAAAAATGCAGCCTAAAAGTTGAGCTTTTAAAGAAAAAAGCTTTCTCTGCTATATACTTCATTACCCAACAATACAGAGCAGCTACTTAGAGTATCTCTACATTTTTTGAGTAAGAGACCTGATTTAAAAGCCAGCAGCTTTATCCATGGAGTAATGTATCAAGTGCAAGCTGAATTGACACTTATGCAAGTCAAAGCAAATGTTTTTAAGATGTGACAGCAGAGCCATTACCAGCTTCATATATTTCATTCTACTTTTGTTCACACAACCAAGCATATTATTGGCTTTTTATTTCCCCCCTTGTTTGCTTCAGGATTCTGATTAAAGCAAGGAAATATTTCATGAACTGCCAGGTTGTGCTTAAACCATTAGGTCCATCTATGAGAAATATTTATTGTTTTAGGAAATGGGAAAAAAGGGAAGCTGGGGCACTGGTGATACATCTCTTCCATTTAGAAAACAGAGCAAAAGCTTTTCAGATCCTTGCTAGCCAAAGCTCTGATTCGTGAGAGGCTGAAGTTGGCTCAGTATCAAAAGCTGTAATGGCTGGATGATACAGAGACCTGATCTGGGCTAAAGCTCCTAGATCTGTTCAGCTTTATATTGAAAATGTTAATGATGATAACAGAAATTATGCTTGGTTAATATCTCGTAATAAAATCCCACAGGTCTCTGCAACAGTCCTTTTTTGCAGTCTCCCCTCTCCTGGTGCTGTTTGAGGTCACTGTATGTGACTGCATGACTCCCTTAGCCTTAAGACTGAAGCACTGAGGCTCCTTTGGCATGAGGCAGTGGGGTTTTACTGCCAGCACTCATGAAAAAATGCTCGCTTTACCTGACATGAGATGGCAGAAAGACAAGCCCACAACCATCTGCAGTTTGTAGTACAAACGTAAGCAGATTTGGGTGCAAGTGCTTTCCTGCTGGAGCTCCAGGGAAGAAGAGAGCAGACAACGCAGCAGTTCAATACCGAATGACATGATGTACCACGGCACTACACAACAGACCATCCCATGCTGGTACTACCAGGATCTTGTGGAGTGCTGTGCTGAGGCTCTGAAGAGGGCTCACCTGAGGGCCAGGGACTCCCAGCAGGCACCTGGCAATGCCAAAGCAATGCATCCCATTTCCAAGAGCACCGTCGCAGGGAGTCACAATTGACCGGGAAAGCAAAAGGCAGGATGAGCAGGTAGTGTCCCAAGAAATCCCACTATACAAAGGTATCCTCTATGATACAAGACAGAGTGAGACACCAGGCAGCATGCCAAAGGCTTGTGTCAGCACAGAGTCACTGCTCTACCACTGTGCTGACTTGTCTGTGCAACTGCTTTAGTTGTACCCAGATCCAGAGGAACTCTGTAAAATTACAACCTGAAACATCTATCCTCTAGACAACTTAGCTGAGCAGAAGTGGGGCACATGCACATTTTCTCATTACCAGATATGAAATGAAGTAGAGAAGGGGGGCACATTGTTTCTAGACTTGCTTGGGATAACAAGACCCTCTGGGGTAACTAGGATATTTTTCCAGCCATGCTGGAATGAGAACCTGCACAGTTTCACTGCATCTTAAAGCCAGATGCCATCTCAAACCTGAACAGCCACAATTAACATAACCAATTCAAGGGCAGACAAAACCTAACCTTCACTATGGGAGCATGTTGTCTTCTCTTCTCATTTTGTAGGGCACAGAGCACAACAAGAGCTGGTCTGCAATGGAGCTGGTAGAAACCAGCACATGAAGTTTCTGCTGTTCAAGCTTCCATAGAGGTGAGGGGAGAGTCACAGCTGAGGTTACAGCACACAATGCCCCGTCCACTTCTCCAGGGCAGGTACAGAGCTGAATGAGTAATGGACAGGGGGGAGAAGAAGAGGTGATTTATTTAAGAGGCTTCTAAATCAGTTCACTGAGATGGCTGACCTTCTGACAGTGACTTAATCAGCACAAAGCATTTTCTTGATTTGTCACCAGGGAATGGCAAAATATTCTCGGAAGAGCTTCATCTTTTATCTTAAGAACTATTTACATCAAGGAGGTTAAGACACAGCCTTAACCACACATGTAGCATAACCTTTGGAGTACAATCAGATCTGCTGTTCTTAAGAAACACCATCTGGGAACATAGTCTTTCTTGTCTTGACTTGTAACTGCTTATCCACAAAAGAAAAAGCTCTGTGTTGCATCATTTTTATTCATGAAGATAAATCCATTGTGTATTATTCTAATGATCTCTTAAGTCTGCAATTTATACCATTTTATAGCACTAAAAGTTAGAGATGCAGTAAGCCATGTATTTAAGGCTGGTAACTTAATGGGAACGGCATTAACTATTATTTCAGATTTTTAGCTATGTCCCCCTCCCCATCCTTTGTAATTACCTTGTTACTTAACAGCAGCATCAGCAATTTTATTGATATGC
Organism: Bartramia longicauda; assembly: GCA_028566575.1. Taxonomy (NCBI): domain Eukaryota; kingdom Metazoa; phylum Chordata; class Aves; order Charadriiformes; family Scolopacidae; genus Bartramia; species Bartramia longicauda. Next base: position 10,366,052 of record JAOXNH010000006.1, read on the forward strand.
TTTTAGCACAGGCCACTACCAGAGGACAAGTGTGCTGGAGCATGTTATGGACTCCAGAGTAAATTTTATCTCCTACTCTTTTTAAAAAAGTATTATAGAGTTACCACCTCTCCCCCACCCTTAAAAATCTGCATGCATTGGCAAGGCTTTTTTCACAGGCTTTTTTAGCTAGTTATCTTTTAAAAGATAAAAGATCACTTTGTCCCCCAAATCAGAACCCACGTTGTTCTAATTAGATAATATCCTCTAATAAGCCTGGCTTTCTTATTTCTCTTGCAACCTTTTGAGGTGAGGGGATGGGAGAAAATCTGCAACCCCATTCCGATCAAGTCTAATTCAAGATGGAAGTCCTTTTGAATAAGCAAACGGAAGTAAAGAAAGGTTTAACAAAAGTATCATTTTGATTCTTCACTTATTTCTGACCTGGGTGACATTGGCCTGTGGACCTTGAAATGGCCCATTTCACAGCTCACTTGCCCTGCTTCCTGTTCCTCAAATGAAGGAGAGCCTGGATCTGTGAGACCCCACGTAAGCATCCCTCCCCGTGGCCAGGACTCTTACCAAGGAGACATGATGCCCAAGGAGAAGCAGCCAGCTGGTATCAGCACTTGCCAGTACTCCTGCCCTGCTAATCTACCTTCTTAGCTTTATAAGGCTGTCTTATAAACCAAATAATTCCACATTTGGCAGTCTCCAATCAGCATCTACCTCCATTACTGAATTTTCTGTATATCCCCACAGCTGCTAGGGAGAATGAATACTGTCTTGTATCAGCCTTTATATGACTGGCAATGGATTTGGCAAATTGTATCCAGTATTCCATTGTGCACTTTGTCCTGTACACATGCACCAGGAGAAGACAAAAGGTATAGCACAGAGCTTATCAGCACATGGCAGGCATTTTAAGCCATCTAGCAAAGAAAAAAGCATGTTGTGCGTGTAGGAAAAGGAAATCCCTAATTGGAAACACAATTGTCTCATAAGAAAGGCTCCAAAATCAACAGCCACTCCAATTTATATGGTGTTTTATCAAGCCAAATAGCCCCCAAGAGCTTTGCAAGATGAGACTCTAATAAGGCTTATAAAACTAGTCCTCTATAATAGAGGGTAGGGCTGGGCGGG
>JAOXNH010000006.1:10367185-10382546 GCA_028566575.1 Bartramia longicauda
AAGCATGTGAATTGTAACAGAAATGTAAGCCTGTCAAATCTGCAGCTAATAGAGGCTGGAGGAAGCTCAGAGGGGATCTGCAGTAGTTTCAAGTGCAGAGGTTCACGGGAAACAGGTAGAGCAGCTGAGATCCAGACTGGGCAGCTGGGGCAGGCTCTGATATGGAACCGGGCACCACTCACAGCTCTCTGAAATTCCACTTCTGGATCAGAGCCACGTGTGCGGGGCACACTATCAGTCCATAGAGCACAACTTTACTGGATCAATTCACAAGACACCCACCCAAGTGGAGAGTGAAGGTCTCCTGTCTCAACTTTCCCATGGTTTCTAAGAAGAAGCTCTATGCCTTCATCCTAGCCATCAAGACATTTCACAGAAGAATTAAATTTTAAGGGGTTTTTATTTGCTCTTCTCCCCCTCCTGCACCCAGATAAGAGGAGAAAGGTTGAAGGAAAAACAGAGGGGACGTTTTGATTCTGGCCTTTATTGTGTAACTGGAAGGCAATGAGATACTGCAGCAGCAGGCATGCGATATGAACCTAAACAGGTTGGGGAGCACTCTGAAATGTGCATGTAACAGCATCCATGGGAGTACATCCTTTGAGTACCACTGCTCCATCATCAGTGTCCTACCCAGGTGATAATACACAAGTCAAGGAAAGCAAAACCAGACTGCATACAAGTCACACTTCACTGCACACTTCTGCAAACTGCACTAAAAAACCCTCAGAGGAAAGAACCGTTGCACAACTTTCAAGTCTATTTTGAGTTGAACACTGCGGTTGTCAATACCTTGTTTCTGGCAGTTCTACAGTGGTTTAAAAAAATACATAAATTACCCATGGAAAACCCAAGACATAAACTTGTTGCAGAATTTTATGTCTCCTTCCTTTTGCAAAAAAAGAGAGCAAGCGCTTTATTTGAGTCTACATTTTCTGGTTGATGCTATTTTGTGACCAGAATGGCAGATTGGTGCTGTGTGGTGCTGATTCAAGAAGGATGTACCCTTCCTGCTGTGAAGGCAAAGGCTGTACATAGCCTGTTTTTTAACCAACACATGCACATCTACCAGTGAGCCAACAGGTTAAGGAAGGCTGTCACTAGTTTCAATGTCTTTAAGATCATCTCGCTGAAATCTGGGGGGGGAGGTGTTTTACCGTTTTCTTAGATTTATAAGTGGTATATGAAAATCATTGTGGCTCCAAGGTTACAAAGCATGTTCTTCCATAGGGAAATATGTGTAATTTAGGAACCACGTCAGCACCTTGAGTGCATCAACAGGCTCTGCAATCTTACACACACACGCCTTTAAGAGTCCCCCTCAGCTCAACCTCCAAACCCTGGCAGAAACCATTCTAAGCAACCTATAGAGGCCGCTCATAGCCCTGCAACACACCCCTGCTCTCCTTTCTCCAAGCCACTTCATTTTAGCCGTGGAAGAGGGATGAGCTCTCTGCAGAAGTTCTCCAGGGAATGTCCTGCTCCCAACATAGCAATGAACAGGCGCCACCTCCCCCTGCCTGCAAGACTGTCTGTACTGGGACAAGCAGCTTGACACCCAGAGGGACCGCTGTGAGGATGTGTCCTCCCTCAACGCCATGATGGACCCACAGCCGGCCATCAGAAGACATGGTACCAGATTACCCAAAGGACAGCACTACATACACTCTTCAGCAAGTGTCTATGCCTGGCCGTGTACCTGCCTGATCCAGACTCTGACCTGCTGGGTTAATTTCCCAGCTTGACCTCAGACCTGCCTTGGCATGATGGACTTGGCTAGTGATTCCTGAGCCATGACTGACCCTGGTTGTTGTCACCAGACCTGCTCTGCTCTTCTTGCTGGGGTGCTATGGGACTGCACCGCATCTTGGCAAGGCCATAGCCTCTGCTTGCCCTGCTGTCACCCTCGGCTCAGTACTCGTTCTCCCTTGCTGCTCCCTGACAACATAAGCCTGCAATTATGCCAGGAGTTAGTAACCCCAGCGCTACAGAGGAACAGAAGCAGCCAGAGAGGCAAGTAACTGGCCTAAATACGAGCCCAGCTTCCTCTGAAAAATACAACTCAGGTATGACTAATGCACCAGAAAGCTCATGTCTCAAGTAATCCCCTGCTCAAGACTTTATCAATAATGCAAAATTGGATTGTGGAATACAAAACCCCTGAAACTTAATAAAAGAACTAGCTTAAGCGCCACATTAACATCATTGAAATTGATGAGTAAAGAAGGACAGCTTCAAAAAAATTATGCCTCAGAGCCAGATAAGACCTATCTCCAGGAGACCAATTGAAAGACAAGGAGGCTCTGAGTGGAAAACAATGGGTGTAAGAATTAAACACACTTTCCAATCAGATTCTTCAGAACTGAAGGGTTATAAATTGAGGGGATGGTCTGGCTAATTCTATTTTAGACATTTCGGTACTTGGCAAAAATTCATCCAAACATGGGGGTGAGGGTGTTGGTACTAGGTTTGCATTGTGAAAGTCAATCGAAGGACCACAAATACAGGTGTCTTATACCCAGTTCATTTCCCCCTCACATCTGGAGATGTCTTTGATAAAGTCTTTCTGCTCAAACGCCCCATGACTGTCCCAGCACAGGTACATGCTGAAGGCACCATCACATTGTGGATGGTGCAGAAAGAAGGGAAGAAAAGACAGAGATGAACCTACAAAAAGCTGAGATTTTTAAATGAACACACACCATTAATTTATGCAGACTGTTCAAGCAGTGAACTGCAGAGGTAAAGCACGCATGCAACATCCCAAGATCTGCCAACCAAAATCCCAGTTTCTCAGGCTGATGGATGGAGCCTGATCCATCCATATCCTGATTTGGATCCTGACACTTAGATTAAGGCTGTGCAGGATTCTCTGTCACCATGTCTGTAAGAGGCTTCTTCAGTGAATACCACTTCCCTGGCTAGCTGAAGACCAGGGCTGGTGTTTGGGTTGCACATCCCTACCCTGCACCATGCCTCCCACTCACAGAGCCTCTTCTGAGGTTGTACAACTATTCTGCAGTGTCCACAGAAGACAGTGAAGGCAGCAGCAATTCACATCAGTTCCACCCACCCTGCATTCAGCACCCACAACATGCACACAGCAGGCTCCAACAGTACAAGCAGAGCACCACAGGAGCTTGTCAGGAGGAATTAGCCCCATACGTCTCCCCCAGTGCTAGCACAAGCCAACAGAACAGCACGGACAAGCCCAGCAGTTCTCAAGAACACGCTATACATTGCAATCCGGGGTGAGAACATCTAGTCTGGAGCCAGGCTCCAACCCAGCTCCAAGTACCAACTGCAGGGAGGTAGCTGAAATTTAAGTAATGCAATTTCAATATCCTCACAGAGGTAAATGCATTCAGTTGCCTCAAGGCCTCTGCAATCATTAATTATTAACTTAATGTCTATCTTCCCTGAGGTACCCATTATCCTGTGTATTAATGGGCCTTCCAATAAGGCAGGGGGTAAACAGCTTGCAGATTACCTGATAGTATTAATGAAAGTTTGCAAATTGATTTGGTTGGATTAGAAAGTGCTTGGCAGTTAACTGATCTCAGAATTTGGAAAAACAGCAGTGTACAATGAAAGATGTTTTCTTTCCTCTCAGCTTTATCTGCTCAGAAAAGAAGAGGAGCCAAGCACGGCAGTGCTGGCTGTTCTTTTGGATGCCTCTCTTTCCTGTCTCCCATCCAAAGTGTAATTAAGGAAAGCCTCAGGCGGAAAACTCAGTTGTAGCAAGAGGTAACATTAATGCTGCCATGTTCTAAATGCCCCTTCACAAAAGTTAAGTCAATCTTATCCCTAAGACCCAGATATTTTCTCCAGGCTTCCATATTTTCCCTGCCAAGATATGGGATAGGCCTGAGGGGTCAGACTCACAAACAGATTTCAGTGAACAAACTCCAATCCAGTCCAATACTGAGATCCTCAGAGCTGCCTGCCTAATCCTTTAAATACCTCCAGATCCACAAACATGGAGTGAGGAAAGGGCAACAGCCTGGGCGTACAGACATTTACAATTTGCACTTTCTTCTTCAATAAGCTGCTGCTTAGCTTATTTTCTGACTCCCAGAAAGCTGCTTTTATAACCCTCTGAAACATCTCATTTAACCAAAGGAGTATTTGTTCATTAGCGTTACTCGCAGCAGGATGCACATGTCAGCGTGGGAGTTCAATCCCTGAGGAAATGACAAGACAATTCATACTGCAACACCCAGACTCTAGAAATGCTTCTGTTCCGAGCTCGCAGCTCAGCTTTCACCCCAGTTCCACTGGCTGCCGCCTCCACTGGTCAAAGTACCACGATCAATTCACAAGCAGGACAACCACATCTCCAGGCTGTTCAAGATAAGACTGACCAACATTAAAAGCAAGCCATCTCCCTCTTCCAAAGATAAGGCAAGCCCGAGCAGATTATCATTACTATTTTTCATCCAGAATACCACACGCTTTTACTAGCCACATGCACAACAAGCAGCCATCATGTTTCCAATCTCCCATGCACTTTGCTGGGCCCCTTGTGCTCAGAGAGAGCTGTATTCTCTGATTCTATCTGAATGTCAGGGAGTGATTTAAAGTCAGACCAAGTAACAGTCTTTTCTTGTTGGAGTTCTGGATATGTTGCCGTTTCCTGTTTAGTCAGGTAGCATCTGTACTTCAAGCAGAGGAACACGATACTGCTCTTTCATGTAAATTTATGGAAGAAGTTATGATTTTATCCTATATCCTAATAAGGATTCCAACTCAGTTTTCAAAAGGAGAACCTTGTTTGTGCTGGAGTTTTGTGCCTGTTATTTTATCATAATTTAAAATCAAACTAGTCAGACACTAAATTATTTCCTGCTGAGAAATGTGCAAAACCTCCCTTTATTCCTATATCCTCTTTACCGCTGGCATCTTGTATTTATAGAGTGTAGATGGAGAACTTAACATCCATGTTTTCTCCTTTTAATGTCTCTCCTTTGATCTAGTCATCCATCCAGGAGATTGCTTTGATCCTTGCAGTTTTGCTAATTCCAAATATGCAATTATGCTTATCTAGTCCTGGAGGATCTGAATGTTTCAAGCTGTCTCTCATACACTGCTGGTTTACCAATACACCACAGCTCTAATCAAAAACAACTTGTTCTTGCCCAGAGCACTATAGACTACAGACTGCTCATCTGCCATCCTGAAAAACCCGGGAGAGCCTGGCCACGTCACAGGATGATAGGTCTCTTTATGGGAAGCAGGGTGGAAAACAGGCTGACCTATTGCCTGTAAGAGAAGGGAATCTCATCATGCTGAAAAGTGAGGTTGGTAAGCAAGTGGAATAGTCCAGAAAGAAATGGTCGGAATGAGGATCGGAGCTCTGGGCTCTCAGCTGCACTGGCTGGAGGCCACCTGGTCATGGTGCATCTCCCCCTCTCTTCCACCACTTTTCAGTCATTAAAAAGTCATTGCTTACCGAGTTGGCATTTGATGCCAAGAACCAGGGGGTATATGACGAACTGTCCATCGTGACCCATGAAGGAACCAACGTTAGTATGAAAGGCAAAAAAAATGGCATGGGAAGCAGTTCTCCAAAAATGCAACTATATTCCCCCTCCTGCCAACCCCAAGGAGAGTGAGCTGAGACTCTGATTTCAGGCCTGTTTGTTGCTTGTTTTTAAATATCTTCTCTCTTATAATATCATTATGCCACATGCAGGAAGACTAGGCTTATCTAAAACTGCCTGATCTCTCCTCAGGGAAGCTGGGAGGGAGGCAGAAGAGGAGGAATGCCATTATTTCATGATGGGATCTGAAGTAGTAGGGGATTTCCTTTCAGGTTGCAGAGGACTGAAACAAATTGAGATGCATCATCCTAATGCTTCATTGCTCAGTAGTTTGACATCACGTTATTGCTCAGCACCTGAAACTGATCTGATGGAAGACATGACCACAGCAGTGCTTTCCTCAATGCTACTAACTTCTTGTTTGCCATTCCTCATTCTCAGAAAGAAATTAAAATGTTTTCTAATATGTTAAAGAGTGATAGGAAAAAAATTTTAAAAGGAAGTAGAAGATAAGACAGTCTGAAGAGACAGCAAGTGGCCACAACTACGGTACACCATTTAAATAATTTTCTTCTTACATGAGCCCAGACAAGCCTGCTGGAGTTACAAATTTTTCCCATAAATGCAGGTTCCCTTCCCTCCCTATATAAAGGCTAATATTTTTGTCCTTGCAAATTGAAGGTCAAAGTGGCAGTTTCTGTGCAAAAGCTTCTCCTACCAACAGCACAAAGAAGAAAAATTACCTACTATGGCTTAGCACCACCCTGGCACTACCAGCAGCTTTCCAAGTGGCAAATTACACATGGAAGGTAAGGGAGCTGAGTCGCTAAATCACCCCCTTCTATCCAGCAACCCCATCAGCAGCAAGGCAAAGCACATTTTTCATGCTTTGCTTCAAACAAGACTGACAACACCAGAGCAGCCCCAACAACACCTTGTATTTAATAAGTCAGTTGAGAGATTAAACAGGACTTTATTTTGCCAGCCTGCCCTAACGACAACTACTTTTCAGGAGCTCTCAGTAGTTCAGACAGGTACGTGACTGAGGTTCAGTGTCTGCCCTCGCAGAGTGAATCCTGATGCCACAAGGGGGTGCAAAAAAGAAGCTTGCAGCTGGGAAAAGACATGATGCTCTGTGATGCCAGTGATGCTCCTGTCACACTGCTGTAGTGAAAACCCTTCTAGGAAAGTTGTAGCAGTGGAAAATTAAAGCAGTGGCTGTGGTGGAGCTTTGATGAAGTCAGCTTTCCCTGATACTCTGCAAAGCTCTCGTGCAGGCAGAGTTCGCTTCCTACAGACCTTCAGTGGCCACCGTTACCTGCAGTTTCAGGCAGGCCCACTGAAATCTCTCAGCAGAGCTGTGTTTTGCAGACTGACTCACTGCTTCAAAGTTGCAGCCTTCTGAACCAGCTTTTCCAAGCTGAATTACTTGCCTGACATTCAATAAATCTCAGTGAACTCCCTTTCTTTGTAAGGGAGAACCTTTACAATTAATTCTTCTTTGTATTGCAGAAATTCCCTCCTAGTCCTCCTCTGGAAAACCTTAACACTGTTTATGCAGGAACAAGGCTTCCCGCCCCAACAGATTATACAGTATCAGTCCTAGATATGAGATACTCCTGTCGCATGTTTCTCAGCTTTACATATCAGTGTTTTGCCTGAAAGAGCCAGGTTACTCATAAGATTGTTTGTAAATTCAGTAGGGGAGACATGATGTATGTTTAAGATGCCAAAATCATTAAGCACTTAGAAAGGATTTTTGGTAAAGTTTTAAAAAACAGACCTGGTAACAAAGTTACACTTTTTGTGATTGACACTTCAGAAATTTCCACTACTATCTCAGTAGTTGTATGGTCAGTTTCAAAAATATTTGTTCTGCTGTAACACCTGGCCTCACTAGGTGAGAGCAGATATATCCTAGGCTGTTTGCTAAAAAGTAGCTTCCTCTTACTATGAAGAAAGATGATATGTGTGATTCTACAGACATTGAATTCAAACATATTTAAAACTTGGTATTACACTGCTTCACTTTTCCGTCCATGAAACATTTGTCTGCACGGGTGGTGCACCTTTGGTGGCACGAGGTGAAAACAGGGAAAATGGGAGTATATAGAGCTCATGCATCTTGCGGAAAAAAAGAGGAAGGAAAAGAAAGAAAAGGAAAAAAACCAAACATGGAATACAAATTGTTCAAATCTCATTCCTTTGCATAGAATATAAGCATCAGACATGTAACATGTAACACAGTCCCAACCAAATATGAGCACCTAACACTCTCCCTCTGCACAAGCAGCAAACAATCCAAGCATATTTTGGATGACAGATGTAGGGTTGGCACATATTTACCACTTATCTGGAGATCTGATCATCAGATAAGCAAGAAGACTGTTAAAAAGCATCTGCCTCACAGCACAGAAATTTAGAAGCTCATCATCTGGAAGTTGCCCAGATTCAAAAACTGCTGCATTTAATTTTCATGCCTGTTTTACCCTTAAAAGATAGATGGCTCAAAGTCACTTGACATCTGTACAAGAAAGCCACAGCAAACAGACAAAGCTGGATACAGGCTTCTCTGCTATGTGTGCTAACAAAGAAATGGACAAACATGTCAAGCCGAAAGCCAGAAGCCCTGGGAAGCATGTTCGGCAAGGCTGCAGCTCTTAATAGATCCAGAGAGAGAGGCTGTAACAGCTTCAATGTGGAGTGCAGCAGTAGTGAAGCTAATTATCATGGTAAGCAGGTACATTGGCATTGGTTGTTTAAGACACCTCTTATGCTTGAGGGATGGCTCTGGAGGAAAAGGAAGGGATGATAATAGGGAGAAAACTGGAAACTTGGCCTTCCACAGCATCTAACTGCCTTATGAAGATGTGATGTGATCCACACAGCCGCTGCACGCGCAGTTACCCTCCTACCAAATCAGCAGCTTCCAAGCTTGATTAGACTGCAGAGCTGTATAGCATGGGGTTTATATTACAGATCAGAGACTTCTCACAGCTGTTTTAAAAATGCAGCCTGACCTCTGTTCTAAAGCACTTTAGGGAATCTTTGTCCCAGAGCTTGAGAAAAAGGTAGAGCTATAAATTAAAATTGCATTAGTAGTTTCCTTGGTGGTCTGCAGAGCAGGAAGGAGAGTAGCAGGGAATTTTTTTGCATTTATAAAAGTTATAGCCCAAAATTATATGCAGTGCTTTAGCATGGAAACACAGATCCACTAAAAAAGGAAAAATAAAGCTTAAGCACTGTATTGCCCAACAGAGAGGAAATGGCATTACTAAAAGACCTAGTACATTAATTGCAGTTTCTAGCATTCTCATAATCCTATATGTCTTTGTGATATCTACATAAAAGCATAAACCTCTCATTCTTTCTGAAATAACTCTTTCTATGCAGTTTCATATACATGAAATGTACAAAATCTGGACACTTTTACTTGCAGTTGGCACTATTTCCAGGTGATTTCTTGTTAGCGCTTACAGAACTTTGATCCCGTTTTAGCTAAAAATCGAGTTATATTCCACACATTGGTTTTATACTTAAAAAGCAGTCTGAAATTAATCCATAGACATACTATTTTATTGCTTTTGCGCTGTATTTACTGTTTTACTGCTAGATTTTTTGATGGAAGGTAGCAATCATTTAAACATTAAGAACAGTCATCTTGGGGACACAGTTGTCAGATTTAAGGATCAGAAATTATATAGGCAGCTATAAAAGGACAGGAAGTGAATAGATCAATATTACGAGGTCCAGTAATTCTTTGAAGTATTAAAATGAAATGGGAAAACTGTTTGCAAGAATAATTTGATGATTTAAGTTATGCAGCAACTCCAGGGGCAGGTAAGAAAGCAGCTAGCAACCTCTGCATGGTGTCCTGAAAGAGTTAAGGACATCTTCATCAAAAAGGTTTTCCCTCTGAAGCAAGGGCAGGCTAAGACCTGCAGTATGATCCCATTCTGAAGGTTGGAAAGCAGAAAGCCTTGACAATTTTAGTGCACAGACCAGCACTGGCAGCCACTTCATCTGTAAGAGAGTCACTGGGGCAGCATTTATAGACAACAGATTTCTAACATTACAGAATCCCTTTAGACAGTCCTGTTAGCACCCTCCAGATCACCATTTACATGCAGAAAGTGAACAAACCATCACTGAATTAACCTTCCGTTTCCATCACACACAGCTAAGCATGTTTATGAGCGAGGCACTGAGCACATAGTAACATATTGCTTTGTGATACCAATCCTAAGAGAATCTGGAATTATTTGGAAGCATTTGGTCAATGGCTTTTTGGTGCTCATTCCCCATGAAGAGGAGGAAGGCATGTCCCATCACATTAACTAGAACACGAGCTCCCCATAAGGATGTGGGTATTTGAAAGCCAGTCCAGGATGCAGCAACCCCACCAGTTTGAAGATCCACTCGGAAATCACATTAATTCAGGAACAGGTACACAGCTCACATGGAAATGCAGAAAGTCAGAGGAGACCAAACCTCACGTAAAAAAGCTACACGCATGGCAGGACAAAGCTGGATATCCTATTCCAGTCTGAATTTCAACTAGATACATATAATGTGTCATTTGTTGTGTGGGAAAAGTGATCCGAATCGTGTCATTATTCATCCCATCTGACTCCACACACACAGCACAGGTGATTTAAACTCTTAATCTAAGATGACTTTATGCATTTCACTGGGATTTCAAAACTCAGCCTGTAGACGTAAGCATTTCAGACGGGTCCAAAAAGTAGTTACTTGGTTTAGTGATTTTTCTAGGACACAGACATTTAAGGCTGCAGCATGAAAGTTTAGAACCTTTAATGTTTTGGTGGTTCTTTGACCATGACAAAGCAAGTCCCCCTCGCTACACAAGTCCAAACCAATAATCCAAATTTCTCTCCCAGCCCCATTTGAGGATAAAAAGCTCCTTTTATCTGCTTTTAAAGAGTTAATTTTCTACCACAAAAAAAAAAAAAAAGCAGTAAGATTATTTAATCAATGAAGAAAACAACTGCTTTTGGTTCATTTTCCTTGTCATCTTATTTCCCAACCCTTTTAAAATAAGCCCTTGTGGACAGACCATAACAGGGTGTGACAGTTTCACACGGAATAGAGTTGATTTTCTTACTAAGAGCTGGCATAGTGCTATGGTTTGAATTTGGGATTAAAATAGTACTAGTAAAATACTGATGGCTTTGGTTGTTGCTAAACAGTCAAAGTCTTTTCTGCTCCTCACGTCACCCCACCAGCAAGGGCTGGGAGGGCACAAAAAGTTGGGAGCAGACGCAGCCAGGAGAGCTGACTCCAACTCACCAAAGGGCTATTTCCACACCGTGTGACATCACGCTCAGTATATAAAGCTGGGGGAAGAAGAAGAAAGGGAAGGGATGTTCAGAGTGATGGTGTTTTGCTCTCCCAAGTAACCATTAAACGTGATGGAGCTCTGCTTCCTGGAGATGGCTGAACACTGGCCTGCCAATGGGAAATAGTGAATAAATTCCTTGTTTTGCTTTACCTATTAAACTGTCTTTATGTCAACCAAGAGGTTTTCACTTTTACTCTTGCAATTCTTTCCCCCATCCCAATCAGGGAGAGTGAGTAGGCAGCTGTATGGTCCTGGTTGTTGGCTGAGGTTGAACCACAATACAGGGTTTCGGCTGTTAAGAAGAATCCAAAGTTTCAGCTCAGAGTATTCCTAAAGGAGGAAGAAATTCCCCAAACTCATTCATCTATACCAGGTGATGGGAGAGCACACTGGGAGGTTGAGATAGCACTAAGCAATACACTTCTAAAGAAACAGTCATCCTCGTTATCCCACTGAAGTACAAAGGCAGGATTATTTGCCTCATGTTTAGGCATACTGTCTTTTGGTGCTCAAGAGCCTTGGGGACATCTGAGATTCAAACTGGAAGCCATGGATTTCAAAGCTTTGTCAATGGCTCGGTCAGCTTCTCAGCATCAATATTAGCCCAGGCCATATTTCAGCAAGCATTAGCAATTCAAAGCATCTCAAAGCAAAGACACAATCTCTACAGGGAGTGGAAACCTTCCTTTCCTACATTTTCAAGCAGCAAAATGGTAGAACCCTAAATTAGCAAAAACAGGGCCAAATGCAGAAGGTTCCCATGGAAGAGAGGTTAACTTGCTTCTTTCAGATTTCAGCTGAGAGGTTTCAACACCAGGGTAACCTCAGTACTTTCTATGTAGTGAACACAGCAGCTCTACCTCAGCAAGCAGCTTACAGTAATAACTCTCCTCACACATTGCATAATGAGGTCCCATCTATAGCCCCAGAACTTGTTTAACCCTCAAAAGTGACTTATTCCAGGCTATCAGCCAAGTGAATGCGTAAGTAGAATATATGTAGCTATGATCTTCACAGGCTGGTATTCGTCTTGTCTCAGAAATTGTTTAGGGCAGAGAGGTTAAGAAGAATAGAGTGCAGGTTTAAAAAAGATTTGTTTCTAAGAGACACTTCACTAGATTCATTCAATTTAGTGAAGAAACTAAGGTTAGGAGAATGCCTTTTAGACACTATTGTCTCATAGTAATTTAATACATAGGTTTTCAAGAGAAGACAGAGAGCAGGTAAGAAATGTTGCAGTTAGATAAAAAGCTATCTCATTAGTATGGATTAGATCTAAACACCTTAAGAATAGCTGTCAGCACCCTGACAGGGCAAATCCTACACCCCTTCCTTTTAAACTCTACAAAACAAGCTATCCAGAGCTTTTAAGAGGTCCTGTCATATCACAGACTTACTAACTAGTGTAAAAATACCCCTGAAAGTAAAAAAAGACACTGATCTAGATAAGGCAATTAGATATGGTTTAAATAAAATTCACTGTTCTCCAATAGTGTTATTCAGCACAACATCTCCTATCGCAAGAGGAAGGAGTCTTCAGAAAGACAGAAGAGAGAGTAAAACTCCTAGCTCTGAGCCTGCACACAGCCCACACATCTCTCTCCCCAGGCAAAGGACCAGCAGAGCTGCTGCTAGGGGTTTTTCTAACAGCATGAGCGCGGTTAATTGAGTTTCATCTGCAGCAGGTGGGTGTTTCCAACTCTGTCAGCATCTGCTCAGACAGTTAATGTGACCTTGTGTGTAAAGGCACTGGTGTAGCCGCAAGCAGACTCGCTTCTCCAAAATACCAACAACAGATGATAGCCAAACTGGAAAAGCTTTTTTTTTTTTGATATTGTTTTAAATGTTTCAATGTGCAGGTGTTTTCACTCATGTTTATTTCGATGAGATCTCATATTTGGAATGATGGAGGGTAACTGGGAGCCTGGAAGGAATGGCATGGGAAGACAGGGACAGGCCAAGCCTGGACTTTACTGAGGGGCCTCAACAGTCTGCAGAAAGCGGCCAACAGGAATCTCAGGAATCTCAGCAAAGCTCCTCTACCTGGGACAGCTTAGTCCCCATGCATAAATGCAAGCTGGGAGCTGATATTCTGGGTGCTGCTTCTCTGCCCTGCAGAGAAGGACCTGATGGTTCTGATAGAAACAAAGTAAATGTGTAGTTACTTGGCTGGAGATACATGGAAGCCAAATGGCAGCTCCTCAGTTCATCTTAAGTCACTTGCAAAACCCTTCAGAAAGAAAAAGGAGTTACATTTCATTGAAAGTGAAGCGATAAAATATTCCAGGCAGCAATAAACCAGAATCCCCCAAGTGCTCTGAGGATACACAGAAACAAATAGCCCCAGAAGCAACATTTGCAGATAGGTCAGAGGTTTTGCATTTGCTTTGCCTTTGTTTTTATCCCATTTCTCATGCCCCAGGGCGCTGCAAGTGAGACAGAGGTATTGTGACAACCCATCCACTCTCCAGAGGCCGGAAGGAGTCACTTAACCATCATTACAACTCACACTGTTCAGTCAGGAACCCAGAACCCCTTGTTCCAGCACTGGAAGGTGCAGGGTCTCTCGAACAGAAGCAGCAGCAAATAGCCCATCCCTGGGGAGCAGTTCGCTGCATAAACAGCTCTGCAGTGACAGTTACAATCTGGCTCTGGAGACTTTCATGTCTCCAGTTTCTAACGAGAACCAGTTTAATATTTTTTTAACATCCTGTCTCCCTAATAAAAGTCAGTTTCAATGTGGAATTGGCTCTAGGAGTTGCAGTCCCCTGACCATAAATGCTTTCAAGAGATGTGGAGTGGTGATCAATATGAAGGCTGGATTATGGTTGAAACTGCAGCTTTTGCAAGTCATACAAGTCACTAATTCCACATACAGCCCTTAGCACAGCAATATGTAACGCCGCGTACTACTTTGGGGAAGATTCAAAGAGAAATAACACAGTTTAGCAGTAAAGTAAGAAAGTTCCCTGTAACATTAAACAGCAGATTTTCCCTCCAAGCAGAGGTTTGTCTATGCCTCTGTAGCAGGTGGCATCCTGAGGTTCTGCTAAAGCCCAGAGGTAACAACTTCCACACTTGATGAAGAGCAGACAAAAGCTGGGGTCTCCAGAAGTCACCTTGTACCTGAACTTCTGTTTGCCTTCTGAAACATGGTCTTGGCTGTGGAAAGCCTAAAGAGTGCTAGTACTTCATATAGCTAATGATAACCCACAGCCTCCTCGGGCAGGACAAAAGAGAGTGACTGTCGTTATTGCTACTCAGGTATCCGAGTGAGATTAGATCTGCAATCAGATGTACCTCAGTCCCACATCGCAGGCAGCAGGGCACAATCTATATTGAATTTGTTTAGGAGTTTCTTTCATTTAACTGTCTTTGCTTTGAATGTATGACACCCGATACAGACCAGCTGTCGAGTACAGATTTGACAGATGTGGCTTGAAAGAACACCGGAAAGTGCGCGGCAGCCTTGGGACTACTTTGTATTAAAGCAGAGAACACGGATTACCTGAGACACAAAAAGAAGTTAAAACTGCCTGGGCCCTGTCTGTTCTGTATTGATACACAACTGCCACTTAGTATAATGAAGAAACAGAGAAGAGGAATTGGGAATTTGAAACCTGCAAGATTCCTGGCTGTTAAGATAATAAGCCGTGCTTTGCACGCGTACGCTTTTAACACAAGCAGCCGCAGATCTACTGAAAGGTAGGCACCAATTAAATTGCACCGTTTTCTTTCTGGTCACAAGTGTTACTCTGCAGGAGAACTATTCAGAAGTGCTTTAGTAAAAAGCTGTTTGCATTCAAAAATAGCCTTTTTATCAGAAGCCTTAAAGACTTTTCAAAAGAAAAAAGACAAAAGAGTTTACACTTTTATAGCCTATCTTGAAATATTCATGTTTTTCTAAAATTAATTTTAGATGTTACAAAGAATGGTCTCAAAATGATCTCTAGGTTTTAGCAACAGTGATTCCCTACCAAGGTCAATTAAAAAAAATCAGCCGTGGTTTCAGTATCATTCTCAAGGATTCAAAGTTAAAATTTTCAGCTAAAATTTTGAAAAAACCTTCTCTGCCAAGCATGCAGAAATGACAAATCATTTTGGGAAATGCTCTGAAACAAACCAAAAAGAAAAATTGTCAAGCTTTTATTTTAGCTTTCCTTTGTTTTCCAAAAGTAGGTATCATCTTTCAATCAGCACTAACATATAGTTTGAGATTTGTGTTCACTATACTTGCATGTGTAATGATGCTGGTATAATTTGCTGCAGATGTACATTTGGGGAGAAATTATTTTCCTCAGAATCTATTTGTGTGGGAGGATGAAGTATGGTTATAATGAAGGTGCTGTGGGAGCTGAATGACTTTGCATCTCAAGTACAGGTGCACTTGGGTGTAACTTAAACATAGTTTGCAATCTCTCTAAATGGAGCATTTATAGCCAATTACACTTGTCAT
>JAOXNH010000006.1:10392405-10413370 GCA_028566575.1 Bartramia longicauda
TGTCACTAGACAGTTTCAGATCCTTGGATTTACAAGTGGATTCATCCTGAGGAAATAAAGGGGTCTGTGATGCTGCAGCAGTGAAAAATAGAGCAATGAGATGATACTGGTACTCTTACCTTCTTTTATAAATGAAACAGCTGAGATTTATTCTGTGTCATGGCAGATTTTTGCTAAGGTTGATTCCAACTCCTTCATGTAATTCCAGCATTATTCCTGTGCTTTATCCTACTTATTGAAACCCTGTTGAATCCCCAGTGGCATCCCTGTTCTTTAACTGTAGCTCTGATCCACACCCGTATTTTGTTTTTGGAGACAGGGAGATGTTTCCGAGACCATACGTCTCTTCTTTGAACAGAGCAAGACTTGTCCTCCAGCAGCCAAAAGTCTCCTGACCATCCAAGAGGTGGATGAATTCCTAATCCAGCTATCAAAGCTTACTAAGGAAGATGACCAGCAAAGTGTGCTGCAGCATATCACTCGCAGGTGAGGAAAGTAATCGGCCTCTGAAGGTTTACCCTAAAACTAGGAGTGATTATCTACAGATCACAAGCTGGAATAGGTGAAAAACTAATCATAAGCCACAGAGACTGGAATCAACATATGTAAGGTGCTATTAGGGGTTTGATTAAGACACCTTGATTGCTGACCAGCAATGGAGAACGTGTGCAGCTCCCAGTCATGCCAGAGAACTTCATCCTTGTCTGTCGAGACACTTCAATCAGTATTAAACAAGTGGCTTGCAGAACCACCTTAGTGGTGCTTAGCTGTTAATTAAGTTGCTGTTCTTGGGTATGTTTAGAAAAGCCTTCAAGCCATTTAGACAGGTTGAGGACTCAGTCTGGCTCAGTTTATGTTGATCTGAAGCTAAGGGTGTTGCTATCACTCTCCATTAAGTGAATTTTGGAAGGTACATCAACACTGAGGCAGAATTCATATTGGCATTCAGACATAAAGATGCTAAAAAGCCTTTTGGATATTCTCTTGTGCCTCTGAGATGTCAGTAGTAACGTGTGTCCTCATTTGAGTTTAAATCATAGGGCAGGGGAGGACCTTTTTTTAGAGGCCTGGATCAGATTTTTCAGCTGGAAAGTAGTTCAGTTAAACGTCTACCATTTCTGAATCTTCTCTCGCACCTCAGGTGTACGGGCAATGACCTGAAATGCATCATCAGGCTAATTAAGCATGACTTGAAAATGAACGCTGGAGCAAAGCACGTGTAAGTCTTACCTTTCATTGTGAGACAAAACCCGAAGCGATCATTAGCCTCATAAGCCAGGAGCAGCACACCTGAGAGTGATCCGTGTCTCCCTTCTCTCCTCAATTTGTTAAAGGTTGGATGCTTTGGATCCCAATGCTTACGAGGCGTTCAAAGCATCACGCAACCTCCAGGATGTGGTAGAGCGGGTCCTGAAGAACCAGCAGGAGGCTGAGAAGGTGCCGGGCCTGAAGCGAGCCCTCAGTGTGCAGGCCTCCCTGATGACCCCAGTTCAGCCCATGCTGGTAAGCTTGGCTCCCCTGCAGCGGGAACCCTCAGCCGAGCAGGAGATGGGGTTCCCTGGGTACTGTCAGGGACCCTCGCCTTTCAGAATCAGTGGAGAGAGAAATGACCACGTGTGCTCTGAGCCAATAGAGTGTGCAGTGCTGATTTTTAATGTTTAATGCCATTTTATAAAGTGTTTTCTACCAAGAGGTGAATATTCAATGTACTCGGTACTTGCACCTCCAGTGCCACTGCAGAAGCTAAAATATTGACTTGTTTTCAGTCCAGAAGTGACTTCTTTGTTTGCCATCGTTGCAGAAGTTGATCCTTTCTCTGTAAATAGCATAAGCTTTCCATTGGATTAGAAGTTCCAATAAGTTTGGGTTTTTGTTTGAACTAATCAGAGTTAAATATTTACTTCTGGGCTAAGCGTGCTCCTACAAAAGGCACAGTACTTACACCTTTAAGTATTTGGAGGAGATAAGCACTGAAAAGCTGTAATTATCTGGGCATATGCAGATGATTGTAAGTAAATGAGTAATTAAGAAAAGGAAAACTTGGACTGGATATCAGAGACACTGGACAAAAAAATATATAAAGGAATGGTAGCTCATTCATGAACTTAGGTAAAGGTAGTTTTATTTTTAAATATATCATCTGAGTTTGTTTGGAAATTATTTCTCTCCATCTTCCTAAGGCTGAAGCCTGCAAGTCAATTGAGTATGCCATGAAGAAGTGCCCCAATGGCATGTACGCAGAGATCAAATACGATGGTGAGCGGGTGCAGGTCCATAAAAATGGAGATCATTTCAGCTACTTCAGCAGGAGCCTCAAACCCGTCCTCCCACATAAAGTAAGCACCTGGAAACAGCTCCTCTATAAACATGACTGAATTTCACAACGCTTTCTATAGGCGGGGGGGATACTTTCTCTTGTAGACTTCTAATTTATGTAGATACTTGGAACCTGGAAAAGCAACACCTATTAAAACTGTAATCAATTAGTTTTGGTGGACGTTAAGAGCTTGAAACTGAAGTTAAGCTACGTGCCTGAGAGTCCTCTTTACGCACTGCGTTTTGGGAGGCTTGATGCCAGTTGCTTGGTTTAGAATGATAGAGTTGTCCAGGTTGGAAGGCACCTTTAAGATCATCTAGTCCAACCATCAACCTAACTCTGATTAAAAACAAAAACAAAACCCCTCACATTACTAAACCATGTCTCTAAGCACTATATCAACCCATCTTTTGAATATGTCCAGGGGACGGTGCCTCATTTCTCTATTTGTAGACTGTGCTGCCTGTACCACCATAGAAAGTAGAGCTACTGCAGATGTGCCCACACGTGCCTCAGACATGTTTCTGGTGAAAACATCTGCCTTGGGAGTGAGTCCCTCCCTTCAGTCAGTAGATGTATTTTTCTTTTTTCTTTTTCCCCCCAAGGTAGCCCATTTTAAGGACTTCATTCCTCAGGCTTTCCCTGGTGGGCAAAGCATGATCCTGGATTCAGAAGTTCTTCTGATTGACAACAAAACTGGCAAGCCGCTTCCTTTTGGGACTCTTGGTGTGCACAAGGTAAAAAAAAAACCAAACAAACAAATAAATTAAAAAATCCTTTGTTGTGGTCGGAGATGCTGTTAATCTGCTGACTTAAATGTGGTAGCGTGCAGTCTGTTATCGCAGGCTAATTTAAGAGATCTGGTGCTTGCTAGAGCATTCCAGCAGAAAATAAGCCTGAGAAGGCTGATCTTAATGAAAAGGTACTTGCTCTAATACAATAGGTTTGATGTTAACCTCATCACTTAGCAGGACAGTAAGAAAACTTCATCTCGAGATAAATATTTTAAAAAACCTTGGAGAATTCTGCAATTCTGTCATTGCTTATCATTTTTTGAGCAGTTGGTGGCAGACTGGTAGACCCCAGTGATGCAGAGAGTATTTAGTCCGTATGAATATTGTGTAGTGCTTATGTCTAGGCTAAATGCTGGTGAGGAAGAGGACAGTAAAATGAAAATTAAACTGTAAGTGCTTGAAGTTAAAGTAGCCATTAATCTGAAATCTCTGGAATGCTTGTTTCTGCAGTAGTGACAGATGTTACATTGCCCAAAGTCATTAATATTTGTGGTGTTATTTCCCTGGAAATTAGCATGTTTTATCTTTTAGTTTGTGCTTTGACACATTCAGTCTAAATCTTAATTCTCAGAATACTTTCAGAAAGAAGCCTAATCTTATGATAACTAAAATATTATGGAGATGAAAGTACATCCTTTTTTTTCTGTTATTTTTCTAAAACCCTATATCGCTGCTTGCTACGACTGCAGATTTCTTTTAATCAGTCTTAATTGTCTTTCAGAAAGCTGCTTTCCAAGACGCCAACGTTTGCCTGTTTGTCTTTGACTGCATCTATTTCAATGACATCAGCCTGATGGACAGGTACGTGTCTGCCATAGAGAGAGAGTGGCCAGACCAGTTTCCCAGCATGAACTTGCTGGAATACACTCCCAGAGCAGAGGGAGCAGGCACACAGACTGGTCAGACTGGCCTTTTGTCCCTGTAAAATCAAGACGGCACTGTAAAATGTCCCTGTCAATGTAAAATGGAAGAAGTCCCTGTAAAATCAAGGAGAATCCTTGCTGTGCTCAGGGGTTTCCCTGTGGAGCTCCGTTTTGCTCTCCAGAATATTGGGATTAACCAAGTGTGCTTCAGTGCCCAGCTTACCTTATATCCTCTTAATGTAAAACTTCTATTTTTATAACTTATTTCCTGGAGGAAAGTAAGAATTCATTGTCCTTTCTGGAACTCTGTAGGATAATTAATTTAATTATTTAAATAGCTTTTCCTCAATGTTCACATTCATGTTAAAAATTACTTTCTTGTCCTTTAATTATCTGTTGGTTTAGGCCTCTGTGTGAACGTCGTAAGTTTCTCCACGATAACATGGTTGAAATCCCCAACCGGATCCTCTTCTCGGAGATGAAGCACGTCACGGTGAGTTCAGTGTTAAAACAGCACCCGTGGGGATGGCACAGATTGCACTTCAGACACTTCATCACTGCTCCTTTACCACACGGCCTTTTTGATAATAAAGGCTGTAAATCCAGCAGTTCCCTCTCAGAATGGTTCTCCTTCTGGTCTCTGTGCAAGATTTCTTGAGCCAGTGTTGTCCAGGAGGGCAACCTGTGCTCCCCATCTTGTCTTGGCTACAGCCGCTTCTGTAGAGTCTTAGCTTGCACATCTCTTTTTTTGGCTTCTAATGATTTTGTAGCCATTGTCATTTTGACATTGTTAGGAGGGGCTAAAGCCTGATGTAGCTCAGTCCGTGCTGTGCAGAGGAGACTGACTCATGGTTGAAGGGAATTAAGGCTGCTTCCAGTTCCCAAACTGGCAACTTGAAGTGCTGCACAGCCCAGATACACCCCAAGTGCTAAAAACTGCATTCCACAGCAGCCTGCTCAATTTTTCCTTGGATTGTTACACACAAGCCTTGCATCCCATTATTTTTCCCCACTGCTACTGATTCCTGTAGCACTTTGGGTTTGGTGGAGAATGCTTGGACGTTTGGAGCAGAGGAAGCATTTTGGGAAGAAGAAAAGACCATAGTTCCCAAGGCAGTTGGACACAGGAGTAAGCAGCATTTCCTTCACTGCTGCCTGAGGGAGATCTGATCTTGTACGTGTGGGACATACTCAGGACACAATCAGTGGCCACCTCTTCTCTGAGGAGCATGTTTTTTAACGAACCCTTTTCTTCTTGGGACATATTTCCAGTTTAGTCACTGGCTGTGCAGCAAAAAGAACACATATGAGACTCTCCTTGGAAAACTTTGTTATGAAATTACCCATTTGTCTCTGCAGTCACTTTGGGTTTAGTGCATCATTGCTCCAAATAGAAAGCCTGGAGACCACAACCCTTTGGCAGTCTTGAGCTAACTGTGATTCCTTTCCTTTTCAGAAAGCTTCAGATCTGGCAGATATGATCACCCGAGTCATCCGTGAGGGACTGGAAGGACTGGTGTTGAAAGATATAAAGGCAGGTTCACATTTCTTCTTTGCTGGTGTACACTGGGAATTAGGGAACAACAACAGGCAGAGGACTGTGGGTGATGCACACAAGGTTGAGCATCCTTCAAACATCTTCTTGTGGATGCTGACATCCAATCCCAACTGCATCCAGTCCAAGTGCCAGATAAAAGCAAGGGCTGTTTGAGGAGAGGGCTGTCCACCAGGTGATCCCCTTTGTGACTGGGGGTTCTTGCTGTGTTTTGCACAGGGTAATTATGAACCAGGAAAACGACACTGGCTGAAAGTGAAGAAGGACTATCTAAACGAGGGTGCAATGGCTGACACAGCAGACCTGGTGGTGCTGGGAGCTTTCTACGGACAAGGCAGTAAAGGTAAGTCTCTGGAGTTGGCTTCAATTAAAGACTTGTCAGTTCAGAAAACTCAAGCTTTTTCCCATTCCTGGCCTCCTGTAGCATTTATTCTCCTACCAGAGTGAGCGTGGCTGTCGCAGTGACGGTGTGATGCAGCCTGTCAGGTGCCAGGGTGTCAGTTCACCGTGGGTCAGTTGGCACAGCAAAGCCTTGGGTCTTGGGCTGGGCTCCTTTGCAGTGCAGAGAACTCTCTTCAGCTCTGTCTACAGGAGCCGATGCTGTGAAGCCATCTCAAGCCCAATGAGGGCCACCTCAATCCCAACCCTTTGATTCCTGAAGATGGGAAAGGGTTTTTGGTTCATTGCTTTGCTTCTCCCCTCCTGCAGGTGGGATGATGTCCATCTTCCTCATGGGCTGCTACGATCCCAAGAGTGAGAAGTGGTGCACGGTGACCAAGTGTTCTGGTGGCCACGATGACGCCACCTTGGCGCGGCTGCAGACAGAGCTGGATATGGTGAAGATCAGCAAGGTGAGAGGGGCCCTGGCACAGAGGCGATCAAGGGAATGCTCAACAAAGGGTTTGGTAAAACCTCCTTCCTCCTGAGCTACAGCTGAGGTGCTGGATGAGCGCAGGATTGAAGTGCTCTACTGGGAATGAATAGAGGCTTAATTAAAGCAGATAAACTGCTCTGACACAAATGAGATGTGCTGCCAGCTCTGGGATGAGGCACTGCCTGAGATCTGTACTCAGACACTGAGTGGGAAGCCAGGCACCATCTGTTTTCTGCTAAGACAAAGTTTTATTGGGAAGAGCAGATCAAGTACCCCTTTTCTTTTTTTCTGGCATATTGTGATTGGTGGAGATGGTCACTAGATGGGGCTGCGGGCGAGAAATGCTCCAGTGTCTTGTGACTACATAACCCGACCTGTTGGAGTTAAGGCTTTTTGTGAGTGACTTATTTAGGTGAGGAATCTTACTTTTCAAGACTCGACAAATAAACAGAGCTGAATTTTAATATTTACTGGACATCCTTAAGGGTATTTGCATCAAGGTTATAGAATCTTAAAAAAATGGGTAGTTTTGTTGCTCCAATTGTGATTCATATAATGTTATTGTTTTACATGTAGAATGACAGTAATTGAGAGCTGCCTTACACATAATTTTTGTGATTCTCTAGAGAAGAGAAACTGCTGCAGAGTAGTGCACCTTGCACTGCAGGCTGAAGCGAGTTTCATCCATACAAATGCAATGTGATACCTATATGCTAATTGACTTCTAATTATCTTTCAGCAACTTCTTTTGTAGCAATAGGTTCATATACGATCACAAAGGCTATCATTTTGGTTTTGTGCTTTTAATTAATAGGATCCTAGTAAAATTCCAAGGTGGCTGAAAATTAACAAAATCTACTACCCTGACTTCATTGTCCCAGATCCAAAGGTAAGTGCTGTTACAGTCATTTAACTGTTTTCCAACCCTGATATAGCAATCTACTAGACTTCAATTAATGGTACAAATTGTCTCTGTGACAAGATTAGTTTTCATACTTGGAACAGGAAATTCAGCGCGCTTTTATCTCTGAATCTTGCAGGTGCATTTGAGGCTAAGAGCTTCATGAAGAAATCATACCTGCTGCACTTCTGGGAAATATTCTTGTGCGTTAAAATCCCTTCCAGAAGTGAACTTACTTTAAATTTGAGGCGTGAAAAATCTGACTTAAAACAGTTGAAGCACAACTGTAACCTTCAAAAGTTGCTATTGCTGTATGCAGTTTATCAGTGTGCTTTGTGCCATGTTGTCTGTTGGAACGAGGTGTTATTTAGAAATTGGCCTTCTGTGTTAGTTGAGGATCTCTGGATGAAGTAAAAATAGAAGTTTTTGTAATTAATGTGACCAAAAAGGTCAATTTGTGTATATGGAATTCTGTGTGCTGGGGTGGGGAGTAGCTGCAGAAGTAGAGGAACACAGATGTGTTAAGAGTTAGTTCATGAGATGGGAATGTGACGTGACTTCCTCAATGCTGTGTTTAGAAAGCCCCAGTGTGGGAGATCACAGGGGCTGAATTCTCTAAAGCTGAAGCCCACACTGCAGACGGGATCTCCATCCGCTTCCCTCGCTGCACCCGCATCCGAGACGACAAAGACTGGAAGACAGCCACCAACCTCCAGCAGCTTAAGGTGAATGAACGCAGCGCGTCTGCAGCGTGTTTCAGAATAAGTTATGACAAGTCTGTATTTAAAGAGACAAATTGGGATAGCAGGGCATGTAGCAGAGATGCCATCAGAGGCAGCAGGTGTTACATGTTCGATTTATTCTGGGCTTAG
Organism: Bartramia longicauda; assembly: GCA_028566575.1. NCBI lineage: Eukaryota > Metazoa > Chordata > Aves > Charadriiformes > Scolopacidae > Bartramia > Bartramia longicauda. Next base: position 10,400,582 of record JAOXNH010000006.1, read on the forward strand.
GCTGCTCGCTGGATTATTTTGATGTGAATCTTATTATTTATTTCCTGGGGCCTCTCGAGTCTCTTGAGCTGTTGCTGTGCACTTTCAGGAGAGCCTGTGCTGGCAGTTAGTTCTATCAGCTCTTGTAGCAGCCTTTGTGGGGAGGAATTTCCTTCCTGAAAGAGGTGACCTTTATTCTCTGAACTGTTTATGGTCATTCTGTCTCCCATTAATTGCTGAGATTAGGGGGTGGCATCTGGGAAGTGACTGAGGGTAGCCTGGCCCAGTTCCAGGGCAATCAGCCAGGACCCCTGGGGCTGCCCCCACCCCATGCAGCTCCTGTGCCTTCTCTTGCTGATGGAAAGGGGTTGGCTTGCTGCCATCCCCAGCAGTAACTCAGCTGTTGATGAGCTCTCTTCTCAGTCTCGTTATTTGTCGTTGGGGCTGTCTTCAGGCTGCCTGCAGGGACGCTGGCAGCAGATGTAAATGCTCATTAAGCCATTGAAGCAAGGAGTGATTCAGCTCACCTGCTGTCCCACAGCCTTGCTGGCTCCCTGATCAGGTAGAGGAGAAAGGTAAAACACCCTCTTCAGACAGAGTGAGCAATGGGTAATGCTCATTTTTCAGGCCAAGAAGCCAAGCTCAGAAGAGTTTGTCTGTCTTGCTCCATAGTAGATCACGTAAATATGGCTTTGGGTGACATCCCTTAATGTCAGGCAGCTGGGTGGAACACAAAGAGTTTGATCAAAGTTGACAGGAAAATGGCTACAAAAAGGTGCAGGAGGAAAAGGGATATGAGCAAACACTTCATGGGGGGAAACAAACAAGAGGAGACCCTATATTACAGCTCGTGTCTGATATCGGAAGCTTCACGGTGGCTAAAGGCAGTGCTTTGTTTCTGGTGGGACAGGAGCTGTACCAGCTCTCCAAAGAGAAGGCCGATTTCAGTGTTGCTGCTGGGGAGGAAGATGAGTCCACGGCTGGCAGCAGTGGAGAGAACGAGGGAAATTCCAGATCTTCCACACCACACAGCGCTATTAAAACTCCCCCAAGCAAGTCACCTGCAAAAGCCAAGAAGCCAGAAGGTAAGATGGTGCTTTCCAGGGAGAGGAGCCTCGGGGTTCTCTGCGTTGGAGCAGGGCTGGCTTTGGATCTTTGCCTTCCGTCAGATGCTTGAAGGTCCTGTGGCAGCTTTCGTTTGCTCCTCGGGGTTAAGGGGCAAAGCTGTTCAGACCCTGCGTTGTTCGTAGCACAGATCCAAGGTGTTCTAGGACTGAGGAAAAGATGGAAACAGCACGGATGATGCTGTTTAGGTTGGCGCTTGGGCAACTCCTTTAGACTGAAAGCTCTCTGAGGTTATACACTGCCTGGAACAGGTACCTCGAACCTAGAAAGCTCAGTTAGTGCCAAAACTACTTGGGAGTGATTTCTTTGGGAAATCACTTTGGAGTGATTTCTTTGGGACTCCAGCCCCTTTTAATCTTACTAGATGAAGGTCCTTAGCAGTATGTGTAAGACTGGTGTGAAGAGCAAACCTGCTGCTCCTCTTCCTGCAGATCACATGCCCTTTGGTTAGACAGTTTTGGCCGTGAACCGCTATTTAATTCATATGCATGAAATTCATGCATATAAATAGGGCATCTGGATGGAGGGGATTTCCAGGTAGGAAACTGCAAAGCTGTGAAATGAGTTTGCTTCACCAGAGCTTTGTCACTGGGGAATAACGTGAAGCAAATTTCTGAGCTGTCTCAAAAAGGCAACGTGGTGACAGCAAGGAGGGAAGTTGAACAGCAACATCCTGGAGGTGAGGCAGGAAGATGCCCTGGGCCGTTTGCAGCAGAAAAATTTGTCTTAAAGCAGTTACATTCTAACTCATGGATTTTCCAGAAAGAAGGGGGGAAAAGTCTTTTTCCCTTTTACTCTTCACTCTTCTCCCCCCCAGTTAATACACATCTAGTATCTGGACAGAGAGCAAAAATGAGATAAGTTTTTTTTGTTTTCAGAGAACAAAGCAGTCATTGGATCCCCTCAAAAATCAGAGGAGAAACGAGGGGAGAAGAGAAAAGCATCTGAGATGGATGACAATGAAAAAAAGGTATGGAGAGCTGGGGTGGGAGGAAGCTGAGGCAATTTCAACTGCCTGTTCGCTTTTAGCTTCCACGTGGAAAGTCTTTGAAATCTCCCTATAGCAGCACCCTAAACTAAAATGAAATGTAAAGGCAGAAACAGCAGCAACAAGCCCTCCTGTAAAGGAAAAGGGTGACTGCAGCCCTCCTTGCACCGCTGACGTAGCTGGGTTTGTCACACTAAAGGCTGATGCTCTGTTCACCCACCAACAATGCGCTGCCATTGCTGAGCGGCTGCTCTTCCTGAGCGCTGCGTGTGGAAGAGTTGGGAGCTGGAGTGGGTGAGAACTGTCCTTTCTAGCCCATTGCGCAGCAAATTGTAGGAGTGGATTAAGAATCACTGAGCTGTAGTTTCAATGATAAGCCTGCAGTAGCTATTTCCACGTAAACAGCAAACCCAGGACAGTTCTGTTCTTCTACTTTGCCTAAGAAGCATCAGCTTGTAAAGGCAAAGACATTAAGATGGTGTTTGTTGGACCACATCAGCATCACTGCTAAGGAGGGTAATGGGGTAATAACTCCCCTTTAGCTGGGAGGGCACTGCTCAGCTGTAACATCTGGCTTTTGGAGGAACTGTACGGGTGTTGCTCTTGTGTATGATTTAATGTCGGTCCGAAGAGCAATTTACAGTTATTAGGCGTGGGATTAGAACGATAACCTTGGGAACTGTGAGTGGACTCGGTCATGCCTCGAAAGAATTTAGGGTAATTTCCAGGCTGATCTAATGTTTTTACCAACCCGTGCATCTCTTGTGCAAACCGCAGACGCTGCTGGACATTTTCACCGGTGTGAAGCTCTACCTCTCGCCCTCTGTGAAGGACTTCGACAAAATCCGGCGGTACTTCATAGCATACGATGGGGATCTGGTGCAAGAATTTGACACAGCCTCAGCAACGCATGTGATAGGGGACATTGATGACAATCCTGGTGCTAAACGTGTGTCTCCCAACTGGATCTGGGAATGCATCCGGAAACGGAGGCTGGTGGCCCCGTGCTAGGAGCGTGGGGCAGCTGACCATTCCTGGCATAACAATTCCCTGAAGAGTACAGCCGAGAACTAGGTAGGTGGGAGAAATGGTGAGATTCCTCTGTGGAGACGTGGATAGAAATAAAATGCCCGAGTCCATCGGAGGTAAAGATCCATAGCAACCATATGGAATTAATTAAAACAACTCTGTGAAGAAATGTCACTGCTGAATCCATTTTTCTGCCCATAATGTAGACCACTGCACTTATCTAGGTGCTGGTTTAGTCTCCTTGGGTTTTTAAAGTTTGGGTATTTTTATAGATAAAGAAATAAAACTGAAGCAGTTTCTCCTTTGCTGTCAAGACTTATTTTCCAAAGGTTATTCTTTGCCTGGACAGGAAACCAGATCACCAAATCCGTGAAACTATTGGCTGTATTGCCAGGAGGGTTCTGCTGCATGGCTACACTTTGCATGAAGGACACGCATTCTCCTGGTTTGACTTTTCTTTCCTGTCTCTTAACATTGAGCATGGATCTGTGTATCTCTGCCCAGTGGCAGGTTACACCTCTGCTTTAGGCTTCATATTAAAACTAGGACACCAAATAAGCTTCCGTTACAGCAACTGCTGTAGCATTATCCAAGGGTCCTCTTGGAACAGTTGTTTTATGGAATATGTTGCTCCTGTGTTCTGGTGTTCATGTTTCAACAAGTAAAAGCTGAGAAAGGAACTTTCCCATCTGGATATTCTAAGGTAGTTGAGAGACCTCCTTACCTGGAGCTGTTCAAAACTATTGCAAGTACTTGAATATTAATGAAATAAGGAAGATAGGGTTTAGATATTTAGGGTTTTTTTAGGGTTTGTTTTAACTCCACTGTTTTGCAAATGACGATGCACATTTGCTGAATAACTCTGCCTGAGTTGGCCAACTGCACGGTGCCTTTATGAAAGAAAAAGGGAGTTGACCAGTTCACTGGTTCCTCAGTCTCAAGGGAACAGAGTAATATTGTACATTTGCAAAAAGATAAGATTGTACTGCTATAAAGTTAGTGGTTTCTGTTAACTTTTTTCCTTCAACCTCTTCTCTACTTGTACCCCAACCTCTAATGATATTTAAGCACCTTGCACCCCAAACCTTTTCTGGCTGAAGTTCAGAAGGAGCTGGAGGATCTCCTGCTTTCTCCCAACCTGATGGCAGCGGAGTCAGAAAACGAGGTTAACTAAATCACATTTTGACTTTATTATAAAATTATAAACCAAACTTCTGTACCAAAACTAGTAAGTTTAACCATTATAGTACCAAGAGGATTTAATAGAGAATAAGATGCCATTTCAAGTAGAATATTAACTTTTAAAATATTTAAACTATGTACAGTGTACATAAAGCACATAAATATTTCCATTTACTTTATTAGTTCAGATCATTATATTCCTTTGGATCAGTTTCCTCCAGATTTTGATTTTCCTGTAAAAACAATCATATCCGTGGTAGAGAATCAAATTTTTGCAAGGGAAAGACTGTAGTCAGAAGAAATAATAAAAAAAAGCCAAAGCCTTCCCTTCAGAAAGCACATTTCTGAGTCCTGTGGTGGGTCCTGGGTACATCTTCTCATTCCTAAGGTTTCAGGCGTTGATCTGCAACTGATTTATCTGCTGTAGAAAAGAAGCCTACTCTCTCCAAGTAAAAGTCCATCTGTCCCCAGGGGAATTAATCTTCTTCCTGCTAAATTCCCCCAGCCCTGAGTTTATTGAAAAATATGACAACATGGATTTTCACAGTGAATTTACTAAATGAGGCTGTTTACCGCTTTGTGTGTGTGTTCCTGTACCTCAGACAGAGGTCCCAGGGAACCTCTTGAAGAGCAAATGCAGTTACTGCTTACCTGCAAATTTTATATATTTTTTTTCCTTTTTAACACGGTGCATTGACTTGTACCAGTTCTCTTCTCATGCTGCATTCGAGATCAACCCCAGCAGCGAAAGAGGTAAAACTCAGAATTTTTAGAGCAATAAACCCCAGCAGCTGTCACGTTTTTGTGGAGTTTGGAGACCACCTCCATAGCGCAGAGGTTCTGCTGCCCCTGACTGACACATTTCTTCATCTTAAGTGCTTTTTTCATTCCAACGTGCAGAAGAGAGACCCTCTGCTCCATGCCAGCTGCGGAGCTGCCACCCCTGTGCTGTTCCCCGTTAAAGATTCCAGCAGTTTAATTTGCTGTTAACATACATCACCACTTACTGCAGAAGCAGATGGCTTTGGTGTTCGTTTCTGTAACTGCACTTCCACTGCTCCAGAAGCTGTAAGTGAACGTGGGGGTTTTATCCTGTTCCTCTGCTGGCAGCCAGGCAGAGGTTCAGCCTGAACACCCCCATGTAAAGGGGAAAGCTAGACAGGGAAAAACCTGCGGCAGAAGGTACTCAACTTCACAAATGAAGTACACAATCCCACAGTGGCTGAAAACTTAAGGCATCAAGATTCTGAAGCTTTTATCTGTGCTACCAGCCCAAGGGACTGAATGATTGCAGGGGGAAAAATACACCTTACAGTCTTCTCCAGCAAGGCTTCCAGATGAGGACAGCTGTGAGGGCTTGCAATTGTCGTGTATCAGACCACAGAATCTTTTATCCACCCTCACAAGTAGAGAGAATACAAAATAAATTGCTTTTGATAAGCAGTCTGAGCTTAACAGGACTGTGAATTGAGCCAAGGGGAAGCTGATCAGTAAACACAAGCACCTGCAACCATGATCACTCACCTTGTTGATTCAAGGGAGACAAAGTTTGCTTTCTTTCATGTCTCCCCTCTAAAAAAGTCACCTGTACTTAAAATGATTGTGTAGCAATGGAATCCTCACTACTCTCAGCTCTGTGTTTTCCACAGTAAACCCCTCTAAAAAGACTCAAACTTTAGATTCTTAGCTTCTTCATCAAGTGAAGTCAGTTGGGGTTTAGAACGATTGCTGGCGTATGCTGTGAGGAAGGAAGCCTGTGGAGGCACAGGAACCAACAACTGTCCAACCAGAAATCTCCCTCTCGCTGGTGGGTAAACAGAAACCCAGCACTGCACAAGGTAAGGCTGGATGTTTCAGAGTCTCACTCCCTTTGCGTTTTTCAATAATAGGAAGTCCATCTCCAAATAAAATTATACATTTTTCCACAATTGCACTAGGCTAGAATTGCGCTTATTCTGAACGCGGAAATCGGAGGCAGTCTGCCTGGCCTGCAAGCATAAGAATTTAACATTAAATTAAAAAAAAAAAGTAGTAAAAAAAAAAATTAACAAGCACAGGAAAATTTTAATCTTTGAAAAGAAAGTTGTTCCTGGGTGTAAAGCCTAAGCAGCAAAACAAATGTCACTTTTTGAGACCCCAGTCCAACTTTTTTTATTATTCAGGGGAAAATACAAAGCCTCTGAATCTGATCTTTGTGGTGGAAAGCCAAGCATCCATCCGTCCCAAACACCAGTGGATAAAGTGTTTCTAGGATGTAGGTTGTTAAAGATCTCTGTGTCTGCTGCCGGCAATAAGCTCCAGGGAGTCCAGGCACTGTGGTGTAAAGCACGATCACGGGAAGAGCAGAGCCGGGCATGGCTTGAGTAAGGATTTTCCCCAGGCTTCATCCTTCCCCCAGCTTCCAGTGGGGTCCATATGCTAATTTCTGACCTAACTATTTGTAGCGATTTTGCCTGTTCCTCTAACAGCAGCTGAGGCTTTAAGGCAGCAGTTTTCCTTTAGGCAGGGCTTAGGACTTAAAGACGTGGACGGCCCGTATGACGTACTGCCTGCAAATGGGACATTCGCTCATCCGCTTCCCACACTTGGTGCAGGTCACCATGTGGCCACATTCCAGCAGGACACAGTCGATGGGTGCATCCATGCAGATTTTGCAGAGGTTTTCCTCCGTGCCAGGGAGCCCGGCACCACCTGAGCAAAAAGGAGAGACCAGGCTTTGCATGAGACAGGGAAAGGTGATGTCCTTGTCGTGCAACCTGTCAGCTGGTCTTTACGGAAGGGCTTCCTAAAATACACTGCTGCTCACTGAAGGTCTGCAAAAAAATTCCCCTCGCACCTACGCTAACGTGGACAGATCTGTCCCGTCTGGCAAGGAGCAGGATGTTTTGGCTTTCACACAGGATTTTGTGTGTGACAGAAAACAGAAATACCACTGAGATGCTTAGCAACGAGGCGACTGAAGAAAGGTTTAAGAATGTCACTTACCAGTTTGATCGTCAGTGTCAGAAACTGCAACATAAGAAAAGAAAGTTATTTGGGGAGAATAAGAGAAGCTGGGAAAAAAAAATTACTCAAGTGATACTGAAGCAGGAGATGAAAGCTCTGAAAGGAGATGACTAAACCAAAACTGCTTTTTGCTGATCCCCAGGCAGAGGTTCCAGCTGGTTCTCTGCTCAGGATGGGCTGTTCAACTGGTAAGAAACTTTCTCTTTTACTGCACTTCCACAATAGCCAATGCTTCACAAAGACAAGAGAAACCACTTCAGATGGTTGCAATTTATAAAGACAGTCTTGGAATTTATGCAGCGTTTGGCTTCCCAGAACTACACTTTCAGTAGCCCCTTGTGACAGTTTCTCTCACCAATATTGTTGAGCACAGCTGAGACACGCGCTCAGGCAACGGTAATTAAGAGAAAAGCATAAATTCTGTTAAAAGTACAAGAGGAATATAAAACCAAAGCAGTTGTCTTTAATCTTTTATCATTCATAGAGGACAAAGCTTAGAGAGATGTGTTTAACAAAACAATGCTCCTTTGGACAACACCGAGAAACAAACCTATCTATGAAATTAAAGTGTTAAAATACGTTTCTCTTGCAAATAATTTCCAAGGATATGTATTTTTAAATCAATCACTTAGAATTGCAAAGCGGCACCTGAAAGTCACGCCAGATCCATTCTCTCTGCACCTCTGTCACACCACTGTCCCCTCCTCAGTCAACTGTGCAGGCCCAGCAGGAGCAGGGGGGGAACACGCGGAGAACGCGCTTGTGATCAAGAGTCAAACCACAGACACCCACAACTCTTCAGCCGTGCCAGCCACTGTCACTGAGCACAAGCCCTCTCTGAATTGCCCGGCTGCTTTCTGGTGGCATTTCCCTGCTGGGGCAGGAAGGGCATTTTCCTGCTCACGTTGCCAGCTGCTATGAGTCAATAGATAAGAGCTCACCCCAGCGCCAACAGTCATCCGTCTACAGTCGCGCATCAGCTGTTGTGTGGGTGATGCAGTGACCAGCACGGCCTGGCACGGCTACACACCATCTCGAGGTGAAGGGCACACAGTTCTCAGTTGTTGCTACAACAGGGAAGTTGCTCTCCAGAGCTACCGTAACGCTCTCCTCAACCAAGTAGCAGTGAATAGCTGGGCTACTGTCACTCTAACGTGCACATCAGAAACACTCCCTCCAGTCTTGCCACTTGCAAGAAACAGAAATGTAAGAGAAGTCCTATTTCCTTCTGCCACTGGCTGTAAAAAGGGAAAACCTGGAAAACAGGCACACGTTTGCCAAGTTTCTTACCTAGATGTTGAAGGTCTTTCTCTTTATAAAGACGGGTCACTCTCTCCAGCAGCTCCCACTTTTCACAGCAGCCTTTGTAGTTGACAAAGTTGCGAGCAAGAATTTCCTTCAGCTGTCGCACAGAGAGAGCATTGATGTCTCCGATGCTTGTGATATCAGAGAGAGAAGCCTTCCTCCCTGGCACCAGGTTGTCTTCTGAGTCACTAGACTGAAAGGGAACACAGATGGAACGATTCTTGCCCTCAGCACTTAGCACTGCAATTTAAATCAACTTTCAACATGTGCACTAGCAGGAATTCATGTTTGGATGTACATATTATTCTGTGAATTCCTCCATCTATCAGAAACACAAGTCCTAGGATCAAAATAAATATTTTCTATTATTATAGTGTCCAAATGACACCAGATAATGTGGAGGACAGGATGATGCCAAAGAAAGGGGATGATGGGGTCTGCCAGTGGTCAGACCCATCTCTCTGCAGCACTGATTGTGTGCTACCAGATACAGCCCAGAAAACCTGGTATTCCTTGTCATCTAATTCCAGGACACACAAACCTGTGTCTCCTCATCTGTTGGTGCTTCTGCTGCATTCTCATCTCCTGTCATACCGACTCGGCTCGGAGGCACGTAACCGTTTGCCTAGAAGAGGAAATAAAGCTTTCACCACCAGCGGATCTCCGTGTGTCCAGAGAGAAATAAGCTGGGAAGTCAGAGTAACTGCAAACCCTGCGCACTGGGAGCACAGACCACAAGCCAAGGTAAAAACGAGGCACACTCGCAGAAGATATTTCCTCTGCAGCACTTACAAAACCAAATAAACTTTAAACAAGTAAAACTTTTTTGAAGCTGAAGTGCAGCTTCTGACTCTTTAAAGCCCCGCTTTATTTAAACTCTGATAGAGAACTGGTACAGCGAGATGCCACGTGATGTTCTTGTGAGGCTGGATCACGTGGAGACCAAATTTATACACACACACACACATATATATATATGTGCAATCCTTCACTGACACGGCTGCAGTGTGTGACGTGTGAAATCACAGCTCTGATGGCACATGGGGTATCAGTGCAAGGCTCTGTGTAAGACTCCTCTTACACAGCTCAAAAGGCTACAGGCCATCTTTGAAGGAACCGGACAGAAACACCTCCTCAGGTGGGTTCTGGAGTGGACAAACGGGAGATGCTAAATGAAGGACCTGGCAGCAACAAAGCTGGAGAATGAGAAGGGGCCATTGCTTTCAGCACTTAATAAAATGGAAGTCACTGCAGTGTAATTCTAGCTGACTCGCCCTCAGCAGCTACCCTTCCCCTCTGTGCTTTCCCTGCCGACAAAGGAGACTGTAATGTTACCTTCCTACTTATCTAAGTGGTGACTGGTTAATATTTACAAAGCAAAAGACCAACGATAACGATGAAAGAGCCTCAACTGTAGCAGGATCTCACGCAAGCCGAGACAAGAAGCTGAAATGTACCACGGGGCAGCATGGGAAGACGACAGAGCTGAACACACTGGTAAAAACTGAGATGGCAATAATCAGAAAATCTGAGCATGAAAAGGCCCTTTAATGATTTGTAGACAATATCCTCCCTGGAAAACTCTTCTTTTGTACTAGATGTATCTGCTGAGGAAGCAGAAGGTACACACACTTTCACAGCTCTGGTCTGCAGGAAACTAAATATACCTAATAACTTAGTAATAGAACGAGGAGCAGATGTCAAACACTGAGTAAACTTCCCATACCAGATAGCAGAAAGACAAACACAGCAAAGTCAATAAAAAAATAACTAAACTTAAATGCCCCTGACAAGGTTCATCCAGAACTGCGGGGTTCATGATGAACTGAAGACTAACAACAGACTTGGGTTTTCTCTTCTATTCATCTTGGCGCAGGAGATACCAAAACCCTCACCCATCTCACAAATATCTTGCCCAGCAGTTTCAAAGCCATGATTATTTTAAATCGTGCTTGCTGTCTTGCACATGAATTAGAGAACAATAATAACCATTTCATCCAGCACCTACACAGAATGGTCAGAAAGCTGTCGACATCAACACCCAAGACAGATCTGTGCCCAACGCAGACATCAAGCACCAAAGGAACCCGTCACAGGAGTATCCAGGGGCAATGGCAAGTGTGGAGCAGAGCACCAGAGAAAACACATCTCAAAATAGCTATGTTTTTCTCAGAGTGAGTATTCAGTACACCCAGCACTGCCCACCAAATTAAATTCCACTAATGCAGAAAGGGAATGGTACATCAGAGTTGGTACAGCAGCAAGGCAATGTAAAATACCTCCTTTTCCTAATTTTCCTGTAGGGAAGTGTGAGGTCCTCACTCCAAACCCTGAGAAGAGCATGTATAAAATGCAACTGAAGTATTTTCTCATCTGTTCTAAACAGAAGCCCCCCCTTGCTTTTTAAGCAGGCATCTTTAACGTCAAATTTTTTTGGCACATTATCTACTTGGAAAATCTCCCGCAACACCTTAGCAGTTAATCCAAAACCAGAGATGAATGAGTTTGCAAAAGATGCTTCTGGCTAGAGGCTGTACCTGTTGGTGTTCCTGAGCGAGTGAACTTGAGATGGGATCTGCAGACACGGGAGACGCATCATGTGAGGTAGAAGATGCTGTGCTGGCTGGTGGGAGAATCACAAAGTCTTGCTGTCCAGAGGCACTAGTATTAAATGGATTTGTTCTTATCTGATCTTCCTGGGTAATTACAGGCTGCCGGCCAAGAATCAGAAATACCAGGTCCTCCTTTTCGCGACACAACTCTGTGGAAATCTCATGGAGTGCCAAATAGTCTCGTAGATCCTTCACCTTCATCTTTATCAACTCTTCCCGCTGAAAAGCTGTGGCTCGGAAGCGCTGGCAGAGATGGCAGAGAAGGGGACCGCCCTCAGGTTGGCTTGAGCAGGACGTACAAAAATTCTTTTTACAGTCCAAGCAGATGTGCTGGTGAAGAGAAGGGAACAGAATCAAACCCATCCACTGTGACCTGCGACAGAGGTGCCCAACGACCGCAGGCACTGCTTCCCTACCGTCTGGAAGCCACAAAACCTCATTTATTTAACAGTGCCAAGTATGTTACTCACGTTCCTAGATGAGGAAAAGGATTTCTCCCACGAGCAGATCATTAGAGTCTTCATAGTTCTCAAAAAGCACTATTTACACTCCATTTATTCAGAATGAAATACTATATTTTTTAAACAATTCCCTCAAATGACAGGAGTTTTCTGCGCCATATTCCAGACCTGTTCATCCGGTTTAAGCCCCAGATGAGATCAGGAGACACCCATGAGGCAGCAGACTTTCAAGTAAATTACAGCTGGCTGTGCTTTGCTTTATAAAACAATGAAATATTGCTCTGGGCATTAGGAAAGCTCTAGCATTGGAGGGAACTACTTCAAACCATTTCTCTATTTCACAGATTTAATACTTGTTATGAGTGATCTCCCTCCCCCCCCTTATTTTTTTTTCCTTACAATTTGCTCCAATTACTAAATGAATCTTTTTCTCATCAGAAGAGGAAAAGGAAACAGCAAGGCCTGCAGTGTCTGACAGACTTCAAAGAATTCAACATTTATTTACGCAACAAAAATAGCCAGCTTATTTTGAAAAGAATATGCACACTGTGTGCCAGTTAGGTGCCAGACAGAAAGTGTTGGAAGTTTTGGAAATATTAGGCCCCAGATGTTTCAAAACTTTACAGATTAAATTCTGTTGTTGAATGTTTATATTTTACACTGTTCTGATCTCATCACTCAGGGCTCCATTTTCAGAAGTTCCAAGCACTCACAGTCCATGTTGGCTTCTGCAGAAACTTGACTGTTCAACACTTTGGAAAGTCAAATTCTACATTTTCCAATAGGAATAGCAGCAGAAGAGCCGCGTTATGCGCCTTTTAAAAAGTCCTGAGGGAAGAAAGAACTGGTTTTAGTGCTGGTTAAAAATGCTAATGCACAGCCTCCGAGAAGACAAGCATCTCTATGAAATCCTGACATCCTGACCCTTCAGAGCTATGCAAGGGAAAAGACACAAGCAGAGCTGGAGAAGCAACAAATAACAACACTCAGAGACAAAAACCCCTGTTTCATTAATTGCTCCCAGTGATTAAAGAACATTTTTCACTCCACAGTTCAAAGAAAGCAGATGTTTTAAAAGGTGCAAATACACTACTTGCTTACA
>JAOXNH010000006.1:10413470-10426519 GCA_028566575.1 Bartramia longicauda
CAACCTGGTCTGGTGGGAGGTGTCCCTGCCCAGGGCAGGGGGCTGGAACTGGATGATCTTTAAGGTCCCTTCCAACCTGAACCATTCTGTGATTCCATGATTATGTTCATTCACTGCTGGAAAAGATCTGTGATGAAGAGCCTTTGACAGAGCTGTTTCTTCTCCTTCCCTCAGCTGCTTCTTCCAATGGCTCAGCCCCTACAAATGTGCTGATGCAGCTGTTTGCAGTCGCCTGCTGTGAGCAAGGACCACAGCTGACCCAAGGTAAAACAAAAATACTCTTTTCTCATTAGCTGGTGACCTGATTGATAATTTGCCCCCAGAATGACTGTGTTGGCATGAATTCTGTTGTTGGCTGTACTCTGCGGCATGGGCTTGGTCTCCAAGGCTGGAAACTGTACAGTGTGACAGAGCCACCAGAGCCACCAGATGTTTGAATGATGCCTTCAGACTGTTGCAAAACCACGGGGGAAAAAAGGAGAGTTCTGATCTGTGTTATGTATGCTCAAAGTTTATAAATCTCTTCTACTTATTTAAATTTTACTTCCATGATAGTGGGAATAATTCCTTATGATCAATTAGCGAGCTGGAAACGTTTTCAATAACACAGTATTACAAAAGTCAACATAAACTCTTCTGCTGTCTGAGTAAATGACAAGTAAGAGTCAGTCTTAGATACAGAACTGTAAACTCCGATTTTTCTATCCATTGATCCCAAAATGATGCTTTGCCTTCAACATACAGAAGTCACTGAGACATGACTACACTGTACAGCTATTCCCTGGGGTAAGCAGAATCGCTGTATACGTAGGACTTGCAAAGTGTGAGGAAAAAAGAGGAGTTCTGATAACAGGGAGGGGAAGAAGTGGAAAAGAGGGCACGGAAGGCGTGGGGAAGGAAGGCAAGGCAAAAGGAGGCAAAAGAGCTTTGAATGTCTGAGGAGAAAGATGCCAGCTGAGGGAAAGGAGCAGGAAATTATTCAGAAATGATACAGCAAGCCATTCATTATAAGCATTTTTAGCCAAGCAGATGAGTGACACAGCAGCTAATATTCTGGGAACATTGTGGGGTAATGCAGGTTATTTTCAGGAACAAAACCCTTCTGTTCCCGTGCTGGCTGCTGCCAGACACCGGTAAATGGCACTGCTCTGTCAGAAGGCACCTCACCTGGGACCAGGTATTGCCATTAGCTCCTTGGTGACATCGGCTCCTACCTGCTCCCAACAGAGGTGACATCCAGCTCCTACCTGCCCCCACCAGAACTGACAGGAGATGCTCACAGCAAAGCTAAAGAAATCCAGGAAAAATAAGCTAAAAATCTCTGCCCCCCACCCTCCCAGGCACAGAAATATTAAATAAAATAAAAACAAATGGGCTGGACCTCTGTCAAAGCACAGGGGATGCCTGTCCCAGGGAAGCTCTGCACCCCGCTCCCATCCCTGGTACCGCTGGCTTTAACGGATGCCAAAATAATTCTGGGGGCAAAAGCTGGGGTCTGCGGTGCCAGGGAGGATGGACTCAGAGCCCTGCACAGGCAGAGGGGGGAGACTTTTATCCTAAAGTCATTGTAAAGCCAAAGTGAGGTTTATCCTCCACAGCTAAATGAAAAGGGGAAAAAAAAAATCCAGAATAGCAACATTGGAGATACAAAGACTGTCATGGACCAGTGCGAGTTTGCAAAATTATATGTAAATGACCCCATTTTTGACCATGGTGGCCCTCTGCTAATCCCAGAGAGAAAATCTACTTAGCAAAGGCAAGTTTTGTTTAATTTGGTTAACAGGGACCAAAATGCCGAATATATTAATAATTTATATTTCCAGGGAAACGCTGTATCTTCAATGCTTCAGTGCCAAGGGGGGGGGTTGGTTCACAAGAGCTTAATGCTCACAGAATAAAAAATCGTGTCGGATTTTCTCCGTATTCTGCGCCCGGCGCCGGTGAGAACGAGCGTAGGACGTGTGTCCTCATAATAGGCACCAGCCCTGGGGCTGCTGAATGCCTTGGGCTGATCCCTCTTGCCTACACTGAGCAAGAAGAGAGAGGTTCCCCCTGGATTTACCACCCTAAAAGGTGTCCCGAGGAAAATGAGGGGTATTTTTCCACACACACACCCCCCCCCGCTTGACTCATGACGTTGTCATCCCCTCCGCCTGACCTTGTCCCCGCTAATCTGAAATAGCAGCTTTTCCTGTATTTACAGGTTAAATGGAAGGTACACATTCTGCTTTTTCCTCATTGTAATGAAGATCTTTTTTGTCTGTCTCCGCACAAAGGGTCGGGCTGGTTGACAAATTGCGGGTCAGCCCATTCCGTGACCTGGGCAAACAACCCGGGTCAAACCTCCGCAAAGCCTCCCCACCCAACTGGAATAAGTTAATTTACCCCATCGGCGGCTCCGACCGATGGATGGACGGACGGATGGATGGATGGTCCCCAAGTACCCTCCTGCCAGTGGTGCGGGGACACTTGGGGTTCGGATGGGACCAAAATTGCGCTGTTAGGCGGGGCAAGGATAGAGGATGGAGCCGTGCCACGGCAAGCGAGCCTTGAAGGACTCGCTCTCGGCAGCTTTTCCTTGGTGGATGGGTTTATTTGGTTGGACTAGATGGCTTTTAAAGGTCCTTTCCGACCCAAACTGCTCTCTGGTTCTGTGATTCTGTGGTTATTCCCTGCGCCCTGCGCCCCCGCGGCGCCCGCCTCCCCTCTCCGCCCCGTCCTGCGCCTTCCCCCTTATTTCTCCTCCTCTGCACAAGCTGCGCCGCGGAGAAAATGCGCTGGGAAAAAAAAAAACCACATGGGAAATCCCGGTGCCTTTCGGACGCGTGTCCCTGGGAGCATCTCCCCCTCTCCACGGGTGTGTGGGAGGGCAGCACCCACGGGGTTGCGGGGAAAGGGGGGACGGCGACATCCCCCCCTCCCCACCTCGGGGCGTCCCCAGGGCTTCATCCCCCCGGCTCTCCCGACCCCGGGTGCCACCCACCGCCCTCGCCCGCCGCCTTCCTCTCCTGGTTGGGGTTTTTTTTTCCCCTGGGTGGAGTAAAGGGCAGACCCCCCCCGCCACCCCCCCGGAGACAAGAAGGGGCGGCGGGTATAAACATTTATTCCAAGGCATCGCTTGTACAGGCACCGCACCCTGAGGTGGGAAGAAGAGCGGGAGGGGGGGGGCCGCAGATCCAGACCCCCGGAGAGGGCTGGGGGGCGACGCAGACCCGGTCCCCCGGTCCCCCCCCTGCCCCACGCACCCCCCCTTAGGATTATAACCGACAGACTTCTCATGTAGACCCTGGAATAGACTGACAATGACAGTTAGTGGAAAGAATCCCCATTTCCTGCCTAAGCATTTTAAGAAATGAAAATTTCTACCACAGACGGAATCGCTGGTCATGCAAACTTGAAACCTCATCTCAAAATTGCTGTTTGGGGGCCTTCCAAGTAAAAGTGACTTTCATCATCACAGAGCAAGACGGGAAGGGCGATTTCCACATACCATCCAGTGTGGAGAAGTTTTCCTTAACTTGGTCATTATAAAAAACATTAGTGTGTAACTACTTTTTTTCACCCTAGGACTGCAGGAGCAATCCAGTTCCTTGGGAGATTTTCATGGCAGAGACAGGAATTACTGGTTGCGCGTGTGTCTGGAGCCGGGGAACAACCACTCCATAAAGGAAGAGTAATGGAAAAGAACCCCATTGACAACACTCCACCTCTCCCAACCGCCCATTTGTGGTGGGGGAGTCACCAGAAGAACTGAGGAGAGAAAAATCGCCCCAAAACCAACCACCCCTGCTTTTCTCTGGTGGGGGAAGCCCCCGCTCCATGCTCTGCAAATTGCCAAACAGGCTCCAAAGGGAATCACTCTACAGCCAAGGATCTTCCAGCCAGAAACCCCCTACTTGAGCACTTACATGTTTAGATACCACATAAGCCACCGCAGCACAAGGGTTGCATTATCCAACGTGGGGTTTTTTTGCAAGACACGAGTCTGCCTCAGTTATCAAATGATACACTTCAGAAGTCAAAATAAAACCAGACACGTCTCTGGCTTATCAGTTCACCACTAGGATTCATCAGGGGAAAAAAAAAATCCCCCCAGCCTGTATCTGAACATCAAGTACTTAAACATGCACAGAAGCTGTTTGCCAAATCTCAGTATTAAGCAGCTGTTACAGCTTCAATGTATTCATTGAACTCTGAACTGAAAGGGCAATGCTTGAAGACACCAGTCTCTTCAGAACGATTAGTTTCAAATGTTGTTGTAGATTAAAACCTGTTACTAAAAGGTCAGGCCATTTTTGAACGATGTTTACGAACTGGTCGCACAATCACAGGATGGTCAAACAGAAGTGAAATAGTTTAAATCAGAAGCCTGCCCAGAATGGAAGCTGTTCCTGGTTGTTTGCTCTAACATCTAGTCTCCCAGAGACACCAGGATGGGCCCTTGATGCACTTGGCTCTTCTCCCTATGCAGGATAAAATGAAGAAATCACAACATTCAAGCTTTCACTACAGCTACTGTTGCTCGGGTTATTTTTTTTCTTTTTTTTTAATCTTACACTCAATCTTGCCAGGAACTTTTTCTGCAAGTATGCAAAGAAAAGCATCCTCCTGAAAATGTCAGCCAACTTAAGGCACTGACATCAGAAAATGGGGGAGGAAGGAATAACAATCTGACATCTCCACCAAGAAAGCCTGCCATAGCTTCTAGCAGCAGAGAGGGAAAGGAAGAATCCTTGGTTTAGATTAAAAAGATTTTGTGGAATCAATTTGCTGCAGAAAACCAAGATCAAAAAGTCATGGAAGAAAGGGAAAACACACCAAAAAAAAAACCACTCGGAGATTTTTGCTACCATAATTAAATTTTACATCCTCTAAAGATGCCCCAATAGTTACTTAAAAGCATCTTCTAAGTACATGCTCCATTCAAATGGCCCCTACCCTAATCCTTTTAGTAGGTGCCATGTTATATGAAAATTAAAATACAACATCAAGTACTTAAGATGCCACCATTATGCTTTTTGGGGTTTGGTTGGTTGGTTTGGGGTATTTTTAAAGCAATCTAGGTTATCTTTACAGTCACCAATGTGGAAGGAATTAATTTTTATCCATTGTATTTCAGCATAAACGTTAAGTGGACACTAGAGTTCAAAGGTACTGCCTCTCCTGGGACAGAATGCAGAGTTTTCCCTGCTCTCATGGCAGGAAGGTGAGATTTCATACACTTCTTGGTCTATATCAACAGAACTAAAGAATTAACATGGCTTACAAATGTGTCAGTGATTTATAAATTATGTATCCAGCTCTCTTCTGGAGACCAAGGGCTGATGGATGAGCTGTAGCAGACCTTTGCCACTTGTAGCCATCTAGCTCAAAAGCTGGTCCCAGAGATCGCTGCTCTGTAGTTGTGGTGGCAGAAGGATGGTGGAAGGAAGGTTTAGGAGCTCTCCCTTCGCCATGTGGAATAGAAACCTCAAACTCATTTTCATTGATAGTCTGCACTTAATGGGAGCAGCTGAGACAAGCACACATTGTACTCTGCTGCCCCACTTACACTGACAGCCAAATCCAGCAGAAAAACAGGGAATCTACAGGGGGCAGAAACATCTTAAATTGCTTCAGCAGAGCCTCTACAATTTGCCCAGCAGAGCTTTACCTGGTCCCAGTCGGTCAGTATATTTTTACATATCTGGAGTGGTACTGATGACTCTTATACTAGAGACCGCTTTAAAGAGAGCTTATTTTAGAACAGATGTTTTAGAAGATACCAGGAAAAAAAGGACCATGGTTCTACCAGTGCTACTGTCTAATCCAGACTTAACTGCACAAATTGTTTTCATTTCAAAAGCAGAATCATCTACATCCGCTATTTGCTACTGTGCAGAGGAGTAAGCCCTGGATTCAGAATAATTCCTTGCACGAGTGTTTGAGAAGATACATCACATAAATGAGGGTGTTGTTAAAGAAAACACTACGTGGAGTCACGTGCAGCAACTCCACCATTCCCACCTCTCCCAGAACCTGCCTACTGTCAGATAAAGTCTAAGCATACTCACGTACCCAAAATACATTCACATATATACCCAACCCCAAAACACATTACCAAAATTTAAGTTTGTAGTGATTTCTGGAGCAATAACACTTCCGAGTGCAAAAATTGTATAAACATCCCTGTTTTGTGAGTAGACAGCAACAGCTCTGCCAAGACTTACCATTTCTCAGATAGGTGCCAGCATGCACGAATACAATGGTGCAAGAAAGACCAATTTATTAATTTCCCCATATAATCTGAAAGGGGTGTGGCCGAAACTCAGTGTAATTTTTAAGTTCTCACATTATTAAGTTCAGTAACACACTATACATAAAACACAGAGATTGGACTCTGAGCAACTTCCCCCACTAAAACATTTTTCAAGCAGCATTATAGGAACCACCATGCCCAAATAATGCTGCAGACAGGGCTTGCTGTTTAATTAAAAATCTTGTGGCAACAATTATTTTGACATCTATATGCTCACAAATGAAGTTTACAAGGAAGATAAACTGGATTTAGTCTTTTTTTTCCTTTTTTTTGGGCACCAAGCTTCAGCAATTCACCACACCCCCTCAATAAACTTATATGGGCTTTTTAATTTGAGCACCAGCAGTTTGGAAGAGAGATGTAGATCTTCCTCTATTGAAAGCACAGATTAATAAACTTCTTGCTGCTTTTTTTTTTGTAAAAAAAGGACATTAGTGTTTTTTAATAACAGATTTTAAAAACTCATGTTCAAGTTAATGCTCCTTTAAATGATTATAAGTAGTTTGGCATTGTTCTTTCGGCGCCTGGGAAAGCCAAGTCTCCTGAAGGTTAACTACCATATTTCCAGTCATCTTTAACTCCGTCTGCTAATTGCGAAAGAATGACTAAAGGCACAGAAGGAAAGGCAAAGCCAAGCTGTCTTCTCCCGTATGGAACGTCCTCAAATCAGAGGCCTCTGATGTGCATCCATTTCTCTTCAAATTGGCTCTTTGTAATTAAATGGAAGTCAGATGAACAGTGCCCTAAGTCAGGGGCGCAGGAGAAGACGTTGGCGACTCACCTTCCTGGAGGAGCTGTCGAAGCGCACGCCGCAGGCTTTGCAGCTCTGCTCCGCAGCGGTGGGAGAAGGGAAGGAGCTGTACCCGGGGTTGGAGTAGGCTTGGGCTCCGGGTCCCTGCTGCGGCTGCGGCTGCATCTCTTCAGGTGAGCCATCCAGACAGAACCAATTACAGCAGCTTGCCCACATAGTCACTGAAAAGTGGAAGAAAGAGACACATTAGAAACAACACGGGAAAGAATCCGTCAGCTAAAGTGAGAACAAAGCATAAAATGCATATTTAGATTTCCCACCAGCAATTCATTTTTGACAGTGCCTTTGTAAGTTTTGGTCTTTCCTCTAACTTACATCTGCACATGCAGAAACCACATCCCCAGCCCAGCACGGTATGCCTTTTGTGAGAGAGAACAAATAAAGTTCAGGATAGTTATTACTGGAACTTCTTAGAGTTGAGAGATTACAGCAAAAATATGATAAGATTTCTGTTCCGGTTGGCTGTATGAGACTCAACGATCAAGTCTGCTGTAACAGGCTGTCTCTATTCCATGTAAACTGTAATAAACTTCTTTTTTCTTTTTTTTGTGCATCAGGAAAAGCAATCAGAAGCTCAAATTATGTCTCATACATTACTTAAATAAAATCAGCAACAAAATCATAGATGGCTATTCTTCAATTTTATTCTAAAGCTCTTTACAGATTTACAGCCACAAATCTAAAAAGATAAAATAAAAGACAAGGACAGTGGAGCCACTGATTTAACATATGCCACTTCTCAACTGAATTTGCAGCATTACAAGGCTAAATCATTATACAGTGAGTAAATGTCAGGAATGTATGAAAAATCAAATACTAACTTCCAGTAACCTACTTGGGAAAACAATTGCATCCGAGACACATAATCACTTGTTTGTTGGTTTGCTAGGGTTTTTTTGCAAGCCAAATGATGATATATATACACACTTACCTAAAATCCTAACAGTCCAGTGCAAAATGCACAGTTTTGGAGTCTTCTAAGACCACCCATGCAGCAGGAGTTCAGAAACACACTGCTATAAACTTGCTTTGGGGAGTTTACAAAGAAATGGGAATTTGTCTGGGCATTCCGTTTGTAGCGCGTACACCATGTGTCATCACTTACTGGTAAACAGAATACAAATTGCCTCCTCTGCAGTTCTGCATTCACACTGTAGTTCCTGGACTATGTTTCTTTTATGTCTTAAAAATCAGATGCATCACTGATAAGCATTCGGCAGCTGCTCGATTTTATAAACTTCTGGAAATAAAACATCTCTCAGCTACGCAGCCAATTCATTTCTTTCGCCTCAGTAAGTATCGCCACTGGAAAACTCGGGATTCCCAAGGGAAAGGGGCTGGTATGAGTCCTAAAGGTTATTTGGTACTATATACTAACATACTCTTCTGTTGGGTTTGGTTTTGTTTTAAGCTCTGTTAAGTCTTTTGGGGTTGATGTATTTGAATTGGGAAGCTTGTGCAGTTTGGTGGAGTTCCAGTATCTGTAGCTTTAGTGGCACCTTTAATCCTTTCAAAATCCAGCTGGATTTGGCTCGTCAAAGTTCCTGCTGTCACTGCAGTGGACATAACGCCTTTCAGAATCCACAATGGGGAGCTTACCGATGACCTCTCCCCTGCAGGCTCAGCAGATTTGAATGGTCCACTGATAACTGACAACTGATACCTTACCGTACCTATCGTTAAAAGATTTTAGAAAAGGTCAGATTTTATTTTTTTTTTTAGTTACACCCCACTTAATTTTAATATCTCCATAAATAATATATAAAATTTCTATATAAACAATATATAAGTATTACACAGTTCAACTGTAATTAAACAGTAAAATGACTTTTTGCTGTTCAGATGGAAACTTCTGTGTAAGTGGAAAAATTATTAATGCCTTAGTAAATGAAGGGAAAAAAACCCTCATATTCCAAACCCATGGAATGGAACAAATTGCTAAAAAAAAAAAAATACATCGACTGACAGACTGTGAACAAAAAGGGAAAGTTTTTGCCTGAGTCAGCTTACATATCAGTTAAACACACTTTTGGTGATGTAAAGTCAGTTAAACATTGACTAAATCAAGATATGCAATAATATAATAGTAGGTTACAATAAGACAGCAACTTCTGAAGACAAGTGAAGATGATTACTATCATCACGCAATTTGAAGGCTATGTGAAAAAAAAAAAAAAGTTTCTGGCAATTGAAATGCCCCAGAAACTTAGTATTTTTACAGGCAACATCAACAAACAGTTACTGTAACAAGATGTTATCCTAATCCAATCCAGCCTGGCTAGTAGCTGATTAAACTATGTCATCATTTTTAAAGTTTACCTATCCTCAGTTCACCATTTTGCCTTGCTGTTTTTATTGTGTTTTGGTAGGGTTTTTTCGTTTTTTTTTTCCCTCCATTTAACAGTTTGAAAAAACTTTTTGGGAAAAAGCCTATTCAAAAAGGATAAAGTAACTCCCCCCAAATAATCCAAATTTCCTCTCCCCCAAACAGAAACTATTAAATTGGCAGCAGAGGGTATCTGACCACATATTTATAATATTTTTGCTTTTCTCGTTCCAAAAGTAACTGTATTTTAAGTAAGTAACATTAGATTTCATACCAGAGAATGGTATGTCAGATTTTTACTTCGGTTTAATAGCAAATAACCTTTTTCCAGATTAACGCAGAAAGACTGCTTACCTCTGACTCAGACAGAGCCACATCAATCTCTCTACTGGTTTTGACAGTTTGGGAAGCTCTTTCTGAGCAGTTGCTATGCAGGCATGATAATGCTGGCATCCAATTTCACCCTGCTTTTAGATTATGTTTTTGGTTTTTTTTTTCAGTAAATTTTTAGAAGAAAGGCTCTTACACGACTTAACAAAATTCAGCATCTTTTCAATTATTTCCCTATTTTAAACAAAAATTAGCTTAGGTTTTATCAGACACAATGAAACACAATAGTAATGTTTGGGTGATCAGAAATCTACCCCAAGTTGTCCAGGGTGAGAGACATTTCAAGTCTTCACTTACAATCCGTTATGGCTCTGCAAAACTATGACTGGCAGTGATGTTTTTCTAGTTTAACTCCAACAACTACGATTCCTGAGAGAGTAGTTTACACCACCTTTCAGAATAAAACTGAAGTGGCAAAAAGCAAGGACAGCTGCCACGACTAAGCATGTAAGAAATGGCATTGCTCATTTAGTCAGGCAGAGCAGCTATGGCTAGGATAACCAACTTCAGGAGAATAGATACAGCCTGGAATTTCAGCATTTGATTGCTATCGTGACAAATTAAGCTGAGTTCTACGGATTCAGCTATACAGAAATACCTATTATTTGGTTTACATTGAGCCCCTTCATTTCAATTTACATTTGAACCTTACTTCAAAAGTAGTGTCAATTACTGTTTTACACTTTCAAAAGGCCAGGTGATAATACTTCAGGCAAACGGATTATTTCCTCGTGCTTAGAACATCTGCAGTTATGTGCGTATATGATGGCTGTTTTAATTTAATCTTGTCTTTTTCCAACAGGCTTGAAATATTTTAGATGTATGTAAGAAAGCCAGTACCTCATGTTGAAAATGTAGAGAGAGTACTTTGCAGGGTGTTAGATGCTGTATAAAGGTAGGTCAGAGAGCATGTTATCCTCTATTACCAAGTAAAACATGAGACATTAGCTAGACTGGCATCTCACAGAACCACTGCTTTCTTATTTCCAAAACAACCTCTTTTTGGAGATGGTTCTGAGCAAGACATCCTGTCATTCCGTATGTAAAAACAGCCACTAATTCAAATAAAAACGTGTTTAAGATGTGAAGGCCACTACTAACATCCCTATAAGCTTGTTTTTGAAGCTGCATGAATAATGTTAGTGTAATTAGAAGCTAACCTCTCACAAGACTCTTCAAGTCAGCCGCTGCTGCATACATATTCTATACTATATAAACTGAGAAGCCAAAGTAAAAGGGCACAGAATAAGGAAGTAACAAAATGAGCTTACCCAAAGTCTGCTTACTCCAAGTTACCTGCCTGAGCTAGAACCATCACTTCCCCTCTGACAAAGAAGTTATCTTTTCATATGTGCAAAGTGGACTTTTAAGAAGCAGAATAGTTTTCTGTCCTCCTTGATCTTCAAGCAGTGTCTAAAATTCTAGAACCCTTCAATCCAAATCCAGAAAAGACCATCTCATAAGATATTAAGTCTGTAAGTTGTAAGAAAAATAAAATCTCATGGTTCACCATAACTACAGATCTACCAGAACCGAACTGCGAGATCACACATCTTTCTGGCCACACAGACCACGTTTAAGTACAGTTGCTATTGGCTGCAATAACAGTCTCTTGAAATAATTTTAGAAGTAGATGTGGAGATACTTCAGAGACATGTGAACCGACCAGAATCAAAAGTAGTTCATGCTATTTGTGCATTTCAACTTCTGTTAACAACAGGCTACAGTAAGCCCCAAAGCAGTATTTTTAGTACTGCCTTAAACCTCTGTGACACAACAGTTTCAAAAAGCTGCAAGTAAGCCACACACAGGCCTTGGTGCAGACACAGTTTTTTCTATTGCTGTCAGTTTTAACACATGTTTTTCTGAAGAACCAAAATATTTACCCTAGCAAAAGGGCTGATAACAATCCAATATAAGTGTTAGCTACATGGGGAAATTTACCCCTAATTAAACCAGTTTATTGTTTTTCAGGTTAAGTTACATGATGATTTCTAAAGAATCGCAGTGAATTGCTAAGTCACATTTAAAAACAGAATTCCATCTTGACTCTGACCTATTCTGAGACTGTAAGTGCAAAAATAATTCTGTATTTTCAGGTAGCATTCACTGTCAACAGGTAATGGCAAAGTCTCTTCAAACATTAACACTATATTCCTTCAAGCAGAGCTGTAATGTCGTAGCTACATAATTTTAAATACTTAGTTTGACCTACACAGCCTTCTCTAGTCTGGGATCTATCTTCCTTTTCCGAGGTCTATCTCTTCCATATTGCTAGGACTAGTCATCTTCAGCAGAAAGAAGAAATAAAACAGTGCTCCATGAAAGGCTACATGAAGTAATTAATCTCAACTTGTTTTGGTCTACTGCTCTTCCACATCCCATCTTAAGGCTTTTAGACTATTAGAGGTTCAAGGACTTCTTAAGATTGGGGAATTCTGGGCCAGATTTTACAGCAACCAAGTAGCCAGTATTTCTGTTAGCAGTCTTAATGCATAAGATTATTTATTAGTATTTATTTTTTATTTATTGATATTTCACCAAAAAAAAAATTTATCACCTGTATATTCTACATTCATATTTCTAAAGCCATGATTTTCAAGATCAAAGAGCCTGGAATACTCCTCTTTACAATCTCTGCCTATGCCAGTGTGCTTGTGGAGTCATGCAGTCGTCCCACCTGCTTTGCTGTGTGGTATGCATGTCAGTTATTCTGCCCAAAACTCTTCCCCCACCACCTGCTAGCACCCACGCCACCCTCTTTATCCACGGCACCCGTGCTGTTCCCGCAGCCCATGGCGGGTGACCATATACAAAATCAAGTCTTTCAACAACCTCCTTCCAATCTGCCTGAGGGGAAAAAGCATCCTCAGCATCACCCTGTGCATACATCACCCTGCGATGAGGTGGAACACCTTGCCCACCATTCCCAACCCCCCCAAAATAGGATCAACTGTCCCTCTTCCTCGTGTGTTCGTGGGATCTCTGCACCTCTCAAGTCTATGGATACATTCACTACCCAAGCGCAGGGGCCGCTCTCCCGCGCCTTCTTTCCCGCGCACTTCCCCGGTGCCATTTCCTCCCTATGCCCCCAACACACACCAGCACCCGCCCCCGCACGGGGAAACCTTCCGCCGCGCGAGACACGCGTGGGCAGGGTCACTTCCTCTGTCAGTCGGTCACGCCCGGCCGTGCGAGGGCCCCCCCGTAACACCCCCCCCCGC
>JAOXNH010000006.1:10426619-10443027 GCA_028566575.1 Bartramia longicauda
TCTAGGTAGACCCACTTTGGTGGAGGGTTGGACTTGATGATCTCCAGAGGTCCCTTCCAACCCCATATGATTCTATGGTTCTATGAAAAGGAGCAGCAGCCAGCTGCCAAGAGGACAGGGGTGACCGAAGGTACGGCACAGAGACACGGGGTGCAAGGCTATTATTACAAATATCTGTGATATCAAAGACATCCAATGCTGATTCTATCAAACCCTGAAAATCACAATACTAAAGCAGCATCCGTGTGTTCTCCATGACCTACACAACCCTCTCACGGAGTCCTGACATAAAATTTTGGAGGTGCTTCCAAATGGTGACCGTTCTCAGACACAAAAAGGAAGCTGCTCTGCTTCCCCAGGAGCTCGGACAGGACATGTTTGCTCTGCCCAGAAAACACTTGGGAGAGTCATCAAACTGCAAAACCACGAGATCCTTTAGGCCACCAAGAACTTTGATTGATTCATGTCATATCCCTGTGTACAAAACCTGGTGTCAGAAGACAATAAGCTGAAACACAGCTGTTATTATTTATAAGCATAAGCAAGAATCAATGAAAACCAGGGCAAGTTCTTCCTGACACACAGGGATGTGAAGGCTGAAAACATTAATGGCATAACTGCAGTGCCTGAGCCTAACGACGTGTTCCACATGCCACAGTACTCATCTTGCATAAGCAGGGTAATTATCACTTAATAAATACACAGAGAGAAGCCTTCCACGCACAGAAATAACGTATCATCCGTTTGTATTAGCTCTGCACTGCTATCAAAACATATACTTTAGATATCACACACAAAAGAAACGATGACATTCTTCTTTCTGCACCTTAATTTTCAAGGTATTGGTCCCACTCAGAAGTGAACACATCCTTTCTATTGCAAAAATACTGAATTTCTATTTTAAACTATGCCGTTCGGAGGTTTCGTTTGTTCCTAGGAATTGCAAATCTAAACACCACGAAAGCTGCACAGTGAACCGAGCATTCACAGCCTCCACAGCGCTGGAAAACTGTGTCCGTAGTCACTTCTCTCCCTGTTTCAAGGACCTCTGCAAACTGAAGGCCACCCACGATAACAGAGTACACAAATGCTACTGCCTGCCCCAAAAACTTTGTTTTCCTAAAAAAAGACAGCCCTCTAATTCACTCTGGAACACTGCAATGTGTCAAACGCTGGGAAGAAAAACACAAGGGAGTGCACAAACCAGGATAAAATAAGACAGAACTCGGCATTCAGCTGGAGTTGTGTAATTGCCAGGAAATGAAACGATTGACAAGAGGCTCAGATGTTGCTTTACAAGAATCTTAATCCTGCTCATCTACAAAAGCAGGGAAGGGAAACGTCCATAAACAAACAACTAACAACCAGGACCGTCCTCTTATCCATAATGTTTTTCCAAGGATACCTCCCATCTCTACGAGAAAGGGGCACATGGAAACATGACAGCCATTCCTACAACACAGACAACGCTGCCCGACTAATTTTGTAGCTACCTGCTACCATTTCCAGATTCCCCAGGAGAACACAGTGGCTGAAAAGCAAGAATTACACTGGTGATACCACTGGTGATACTGGAACGTGCAGCGGATGCTACGTGGCAAAGCTTTGCTAACAGGCAGCCGTGCGGCCAAGAGAGTTGGACTGAGGCTGAAGATGCTAAAACGTCTCTGTGTCCACCTACAGTCACACTAAGACGACAAGAAGAAATGCAGGTAAGATTCAGCAGCTGCTCTGAGAGGGATTTTTCCTTTGTTCTCTACAGCATCAGTTTTAGTCCAAGGAAATAAGCACTGCTGGTGGGTGAGGACTGGTAGTAGCAAGCAGAATTTCACAGCAAAACTTCAGGATGGCAATTTCCTGGATATCTCCACGATGTTTGCTACAGCCTAATTATCCCCTTTTTTTGTGTTATTACCCATTCAGAGGAACGTGGTCAGCACCATCCAGAAATTGGTAATTTCAGTGCTGTAAGAGATGGGTTGTTGGTACAGGTGTGAGAGGGGTTGAGCATCACAACCAGACAGCACTGCCCTGTGCAAAGCCGCTCAGTCCTTTGCAGATGGAGGGCTGGTTGACGTGTACGGAGCTTCCCAATTACACTGAAGCGACAAATAAATGCTCAGCCACAAAATCAACCAGCAGAAAGAGCTACATCTTGGTTGTGCTCCAGGGCTTGGTAAACAATTACAGTATTGACTAGCATTAACATGTAGATTTGGAAAAGTTAGCTACCCCATGGATTTCAGGAATTCTTAAGCAACTTCTTGAATAAAAGATGTTGACTTACTGGCATGACTAACGTTACAGGCATTGCTGATATCCAGAGTCTTCATTATTCTTGGACAGGATGCTCATACAGGCCAATGGGAGCCACAGAAAATAACTGTTTTAACTGCACAGCTGAGCATGTTTTTGGGAAACCGAAATCTATATGGCAGGCGCTCAACAGATGACTTCAGGCAGCCAAAAAGTTCCTGCCCTGAACCCTAACTGCACGTTGTGCTTGGAGCATCTGCAAGAGCAAACGGAGAAGGAGCTTCACCAAGGATGGGGATGCCAAGATTAAACACCCTACCCTGGACCTGCAAACACGTCCACCCCCATGGCAATCATCATGCTGGGCTTGTTCCTGGGAAGGGGGGATTGTTTTATCTTCTTTCTTGAGCTTCCTTAAGGAAAAGCCAGAAGAAATCCAATAAATACTGGACAAGGCAGGGAGTTACTTGCCATGGTCTGTGGGCAAAGCAGTGTGAGCACTCTACCACGCTCTGATTGCTATTTTATTTTTTTTCCAGTATGATGCTGTGACTGCTGGGACTCTCTTCACTGATTTTAAACAGAAGAGTGAAAATCATTTCACTACCTGTTCATCAACATGTTCTATACATCACCATACATCAACATGTATAAATTCGCAAGCACGATTCAATTCCGGAGGAAATACCAGTGATGTCAAAGTTTTCCTCCCCATACACTGTTGAAGATAGTATTCATAATGCAAGCCTGGATTTTTACACTTTCCATCTTCATTTAAAAAACGTGTTTGAACTCAGGTTCAATATTAACGCCATAAATTTCCTGGCTGGAGTGTAGACCACTGTCTACACAGGGGATTTATTACATGTGCTTTGTGGATTTCTATCAAAGGGTGGACTTAGGCTGTATAGGAAAACAGTGGTTTATGTTAGAATATAAAATTTCCTTTTATTTTCCTAAGAGGGCAAACAATAAGGGACTAGAACAAGTGAAAGCACCATCTCGGAATCACTGAGCTTTCAGCTCTGTATAATAAAGCTCTTGATGACTGTGTCT
The DNA here is from genome assembly GCA_028566575.1 of Bartramia longicauda. Lineage (NCBI taxonomy): Eukaryota > Metazoa > Chordata > Aves > Charadriiformes > Scolopacidae > Bartramia > Bartramia longicauda. The sequence goes on from JAOXNH010000006.1 coordinate 10,429,932, forward strand.
GGCTTCTTTTCATGACTGCTCAGGAATTCAGGGGCTGGAATGCAGTAGCACCAAGGAGACACTTGAGTTAAGGGATCAAAAGGAACTGAGCTCCCACAGGCAGCTGATTTTGCTCCCACAAGAGGAGAAGCCACAGCAACAAGTCCTCCTCCTCCTTCTCCTCAGAGGCCTTTAACCACTGGAACACCAGGACTGATGACCCTTGAGGCTACTGCGAATGGAGAAGGCTGCCAAAAAGGGAGGGGGATGGAAGACAAACATCAGCTTTGCTAGGGCACGCTTTCCTACGATCAAGTTTGCTCATTAGCTCTATCAGCTGCCCTCGCACCTCCTAATTTAGAAGATGACTGCTCACCACAATGAGCTGCTTTTCTATCAGCTCCCGGAACGACCAAGCTCCTCTTTCCATCTCATTCATCAAGAGGCCACGTTCCTTGACTATCTGCTTCCTACCCTTCAGAAGCCCCCTATGATCCCGAACTGTCTCCCGTTTCTCAGCGGCGTCCAGGAGATTAATGCAGAGTCTCTCAGTCTTCCCTCTCTACCTTCCCCATGCTCTTTGCCAAACTCCAGGTAACTGGTAACAGAATCCAGGAAGGCCTGTGTGCTTCGAGTACAGACGCTATACACCAATGGACATCCAACCTGTTACCCACTGAGTGGCCTCCACAACAGCAAAACCACATTAATTGGCAAGACACAATAATAAGGCGACACACCAAGACTGGAACTAATGCTGTTCACAAAAGCAGTAGGTTCTGCCATGTCTTGTAGCTTGAAGGTCACTGAAATCTATTCAGAAAGCCAGAACGGGGCAGTGCAGCTTTAAAATATTGACGTCTTAGTAAAGTACATTTAAAACTGTTATTTTTGCATTATTATTCCATCTCGTATCCCCTGCAAAATTTATCAGATCCCACTTCCATGAATGCTGCTTGGCACTGATTTACGTATTTAATGAGTTAACCATCTTGGTTCCTCATTAATAGCTTTGTACAGTTGTTCATTGTTACAATGTACTATTTTTTTTTATTAAACCTGCACTGATAAGAAATGTCTTGCTAAAATTAATTTCGCTAATAACCTACCACTTACAAACTGAATTCAGAGCTTGCTTGGTCAAAAATTAGTATTTACTTGGTAACAGAGCCGTCAAATAATCTGCTCAAATGCCATTTATGCATGAAGTGTTATTTTTATCAGCCTGTGTCACAGGCACAGGGACCCGAATTATGATAAATGGGAGCAACCATATGTTGGGACAGGTGGAAAAGTCAGCAAATTAGCCATTTGCAGGAGGCACAAGGGAAGGAGGCAGGTTGCCAGCCTGAGGGTGACATTTGCAGAGGTGGTGTCTTAAGCAGTACAAAGCATGAGAAAATGAAGAGCGGGGACCAGCCCTGGCTGGTCACGAAGCACGTAAATCTAATTTGCTGTGTACAACAACTGGATTGAACAGGTAAGATTTTTACCTGGGGATGCAAAAACATGAGTTTATGAGTAAAGGTACTAGTTCACATGTGCCCAAGGTGACAGCATGCACATCTTGAAAAAATAAGTAAATAAACATCAGCACAATATCACAGCTGAAAACATGAGTGTTCAGGGGGAAGAGAGGCTGAAATTTTGTTTGGAGGGAGGAGACATTTTTCCGTTTTGTTCTGTGCCTTCAAAACCTCTGGAGACATTTCACATCTCTGATCATCTAAGTATGCAATACCAATAATCTTTAGAAAGACAAATATACGATTGCTCACCAGTCTGATCAGCAACTTCGATGTCAGTCTAAAACATTTCAGGTGGGGACCTGGCCAGCTCTGAAGGCAGCGGACGGAGTATTGGGGTCAATCTGCACGGAGCGTACTCAGAAACCCATGTCCAGGTTGGTTTCTATGGCGTCTCCATCAGGCTTCTGTGCGTCCTGGAGCGTCTGTGCTCACAAGGCACATCAGGGTTACAAGCTCCACTCGAGCGGTGTCTGCAGACTCACATCCACTGTCTGCTTCCCACGGACAGAGGAGGCTGATACCGGCATCCCATGCCCCACACGTGGACAGTACACAGCTGGTGTGCCTTCTGGTAATCCATCTTCAGACCCTCTTCAACACAGCACGATGCAGCTCCATCTGTGCTTCTCCACCTCGCAGACGCCTTCAAAAGCCTCTATGTGTGGGCACCAGACGTTTCAGAAGGCAGCTGTGCATCTGCAGCACATCCCAACGCATCCAGCCAGGAGGCAGATCCAGCACCGTGGCACACAACTGGATTCACCAGCGCGAGCGCTTAGGAGATGCTCTGCTGCTCCCAGCGCGCGAGCCCAAAAGGAAGAGAATTTGGCTGCGCCCCAGCATTTTAATCAAGGAAGTGACATCCATTTACCACAGAGCAGAAAGTAAACAGCGTTCCCCATTGGGGCAGGGCGCAAAGCGGAGCAGGGAAAAAAGCTGGAGCGGGGCCACTGGAGTTCAGAGGAGAGAGCCACACACGACTTCGATGAAACGCTATCGCCTGAAATTATTGCTGATTCCGAGAGAAGCACCCAAAGCGACTTCCTAGTTATATGGTACGGGGGAAACCGTCAGGCAGACAAAGATCCTTTCACACTGCTAGGAACCTGGTTTGCATTGGAGTAAATCATTTGCAAAGTGAGCCCTTAGAAAATTTGCTTAAAAGAGCAGAAAAATTAAGAATGAGAGTTCTCAAATACACAATAAATAAATAAATAAATACAGTAGGTATTCCAAGAAAATTTGCAGCTTTATCCGTGTTTATCAGCACACTGTTACAAGTAATTCCCAAGCTTTCTCTCAGCAGTGCTTGCTGATGCTCTGTTAGATTTACAGGTAGATCTTCAGCGCAAGCGCCGTCGCCCACCAGCAGTTCCCCCCAGTACTGGTACGAGCCCAATGGATCTAAGCTTCAAGCACCTCTTCAGAAACGAGAGAGCTGCAATTTCCATTTTACAGTTGAGGAAGCCCTTTTAGAAAGCTGTGTGATTTACACAGCATTGCAGAGGAAGCAAACTCCAAAGGCACAAAGGAGAAACCCTCTCACCGGAGTCCCAGCGTTGCACCCAAACTGCAAACCCACCCACCCGCTTTCTCTCTCCTCTGCAGCACAAGTAAATCCAAATTATTTTCCCCAATTTTAACATGAGAAGCTTGGGAATCCTGTTTTGTTTTAAAAGGAACTGGCTACCTGCAGTGCGTGGGGTTTTTTTTCAATATAAACTGTTTATTTCGACCCCAAATTGCACTTTATATATTGAAAAATATTTAGATAAAAAGTTCTTCTTGCTATTAACTGTAATTAGGTCTCTAGACATCTGCCAAGATGGAAATTCAGCAACAGCCGTTTCCTTTGCAAGTCAGTGACATTCTTCCAGCAAGTTAACACAAAACAAAACCAAAAAGTGATTAATGAAATCATGTGACTAGTTTGAGGAAATTATTTCTCTTAGCCAGTCTATCTTAATTCCTTAGTCCCATAACTCTTCCCAAGTAATGTGCTCTGACCCCAGATAGTCTATCTCCCTTCCACTCTCCTGCTACACTGAAAAACAACGGAAAGATCCGATGCACCCTTTCACACCATGGTATTCATCAGCCAGACAAAATTGTCAGCTGCAATATGTAGCACGAACCACATCAGAAAGAAAACTCTGAAGAAGCAAGATTCCAAGGTACTCCATTTTATTACCATTCCCACTCTCCTGGAATCCTGTGTGGGTGTGAGTGTGTCTCTCTCCTTTGTCCCCCACACAGAAGTGGTAGGGAAAGTGGAAACCCTCTGTCAAAACCTCAATGAGCAGTCCAGGAATCCTAGACCATCACGTACCATTTCAGTCAGTCCTTTTCATTTCGGGGGAAAAAGGTCAATGCTGGCTTGAGCTCTGAATTTTTTTTTCTCTGTTCATTCACATCATCACAAGCCTTCCTTGGATTTAGTTTAGAAAATGCCGCTGTTTTTCTTCAAGCGGTGGGGAGCTGGTAAACTTGTAATTGCAATATATAGGAATAAATTCCTAAAAGACAACCTGAAAAAATGTAAATAACTGTGTAGCCTCCTTAACCAGCTCTACTCAAGGGAGGTCATCATTCCATACTCTCCAGGCTTCATCTCAAAACCCACCTAGACCACTCTTCCACGACAGCCGCGTGGCGATAGCTGGATCTGTGCCCACCTAAAAGCCAGAAATGGGCTCCAAAGGCACAACATAAGCTTTTCAGGGAGCCTTCCTCTCGTAACAGTACACATACCTCACTCTCTGCAGATTTCACAGAAAGAAAACTAAAAAGGAAAGAACAGAAAGATGCTGAACCTCAGTTTCTGTTGTGCTGCAAAAGACTACCAACTAAATGACTTCAGCATTCAGACAGCACGAGAAAGCAGGAGCAGTTCCACAATTTAACCAGGGACATGAGGGAAACAGCTTTGAATCACCTCAGCTGTCACCACGGAAGAAGGCAACCACCGCTGGGTAGCTTTAACTCTGCTCTTAGAATCATAGAATCATATGATTAACTCTGCTCTTCTCCTAAACTGGGGGAATGCAGGCAGCTGGAACAAAAAGTGGAGGAGAAAGGACGCCAGTTTGTAATTTCATCATATCACTAGAGTTTCCACTTCAGATAAAAAGAGATCAAGCCGTTTCTGTTGAAATCCTTGGCCCAAGAGGCCTATGATGACAGCTGCTCATCTTGTTTCATTATGGCAGGTTTTTCTCCAACTGGATAAATTACATATTCATCAACAGTTCATCTTTGGAATGAAGCACAAGCATATGGGGGCAGTTGAACAGAGGAGAAAGAGAGGCATTATCCCAGCCCAGCTCCTCAAAGGCATGAAAACCCTTACGCCCAACCCACAGAGGCAGGGTAGGGATGCAGAAAACAGGAGGCATCTCACCCCAGACTGCAGTGATGTGCACAGGAAGGTCCCATCTCACCTACAAGGATTCAGAGAGACGAAGTACTCTTAAAGCAGCTGTTCCCAAAATAGAGACAGTTATAAGTACAGTCTTAAGTCTTGCAGCGTTACTCATCCAACAGCAGAGCTGAGGTTAGAGGGGGTGCGGTATCAGCAGCCGGAATTACATTAAGTTTGTCTGAAATTGGGATTGCAGTTGGCACTAATGCTCTAAAGACTGTGCTATCGCTGTCTCTCAGACACCCAGAGACGAGAGTGTTTGCTGATAAGCGACACCACCAGTAGGAAATCCCATAAATTACTTTTCATGCCAAGCTTCAGGTTTATTTTTGAACAGTAAACTTCTAAATCTTTTTTTTTTTTCCTTCCCTCCCACCCCAAGAAATCAAAAAGATAGCCTCAAAATTCCTCACACACAAAGCCTGCTCTTTCCCCCCTGTTATTTCAGGGGCTGTTAGTAGAAAAATTAACCTAAACCCCATGGAATTCATATCTGTGGAAAAGTGCACGTGCAGTAAAATTGCAGGCAAGAAAGCTCTGTGCAGGCTGGTAGGCAACCTCTAACCTATTTAACTGTAGCCTGAAAAAAAAAAAGTTTGTTTTTATTTGGCTAGACTGAAAAAGATCTGAATGTATATAATTGAGGCACATCACAACAAGTACAAACACTGCAGACTCATTTCGTAGCTATGCCTAGTCCAAATTAATCTGAATTCAAATCCAAACTAGGTGCTGAAATAGAATAAAATGCAACTGCGTATCATCTGCTTCGGCAGACACGTACAAAGAGCAGCACATACATCACACGTGCGGAAAGCTCTGTTCTCCCAGACTGCAGGAATACTTCAGAGTTTGTCAGCAGTTAGGGAAAGGTCCAGGATATCGAATACAGCACCGAAAAGCAACAAAGCTGAAGATTAGTTTTTGTTACTGAGATAGCAAAAGATACTGGAATAGAAACGTTGGTTTATTTAAAGCTTAGTCACCTCATCTGCGGACAAGGAAAAATACCCCACCCTCCTTTGAAAAAAGTTAGTACAGGTGAAAGTTTGAGAGAGACTTTGAAGGTGCACTCTTAAAGCGTTGCCATAAATACTAACAATCATTTTTGTGCCAATCTCCATTTAGCACTGAAGGGTTTGAAACTAAAAATTGCTCATGTACAGCCCTGGACAAAAGCTTGAAAACTGAGAGCAAGTTCAAGCCTTACTATCCCGTGTTTGTCAGCAGGACCAGCGTGAGCTACTTGTAATATTCATGGCACAGATGTTGTGACAAAGTCCATTTCCAGCCTCCTCTACAGTATTTGTTTCCAGGGCTAAAAGGTTCTAAATTTGTTCCTTTACCACTGCCCTTGTTCAATTGTCACATCTCTCTTCTTCCAGCCTCAATCTCTGCAGAAGATTGAGGACAAGTAACCCTAAAACAACACAGACTGAAATCTGGGCTTCATTCAAACTGAAATATGAACAAACCCAAAAGCCATCTCGTCCCATATTTTTGGTCACTGAGTTGAAGGGTAACATCCCTAGGAGATTCTGCAAGGACCTTACCTACATATCAGTATAAACCACACAAAAAAAAACATTTGTCTCTTGGAAAGAAAGCCATGACCCCCTAAAAAAAAAAGGTAAATTTCCTTTATTATCACATCTCTGTAAATATATTATGGTGGAACATTAAAATTCTTTGTGAAGCAGTTTAAGCACCTGTGTGAGCAGGGGCAGAGCAGGGCACTGCTGAAGGCACAGCTCACCCAAACCCACCCCAATTTATGTCGATCAAAGCAGAAAGTCAGGATTGCTGAACATGAAATCATTGCCGGATCCTACCTGTATAAAATACCTTTTTAAAAAAAGACTGAAAGGACAGGAGGTAATGAAAGCTTCGAAGAACCTGTAAGGACCTGCATCTTCTGGATTCCCTACCTGTGTCATGGAGATTTCCCATATATGGCCCACGCTGACAAGCAGACCAGGGTCACACTGCGGTTCATGGTATTTGGCAAGCCCAAGCATTCAGACATCATGAGTCAGCGCTCCAGAAATCATTGGGTTTTATAAACCAATAAATCTATTGCATTTTGTTTTGGTTTGTTTTTTTTTAATTTGCCTTGGGTTTGTTGGGGTTTGTTTCTCAACACAGGCATCATCACATTTTGATTTTGCTTCTCTGTAACTGGGAGGAGCGCTTTTTTCCATTCTGGGTTTGTTTGCTTTGTAAAACGACAGACAAGATTTTCATCCTAGACTAAATCCTGGCATTAGAGCATTAAGAAAAAAAAACATACCAACTATCATGGAAGTTGGGAACAGACACTGTGCTGCCTTGTGCTTTCACACAGCCCTTTCACAACAAAGAACACCTTTTTTTTTTTTTTTAAGTAAAACCTCAAAACATCCTCACTTCTGTTCTCAGATCCCAAACAAAAAAGAACTTATCTGGCATTTCAGCACCAGCAGACATGACTTTTGCTGCTTAGAAGCTCCCCACGACACAATCTTTTCCACCAATAACCTGATAACATCAACATGAACTTTCTTCCATTTTGAGTTCTACTTTTCTCTGTTCAATGGTTCAGCAGAAACCGCCCCAGTTTTGATTACACACACAAAATCACATACCACTTATTCCCATTTTTTAAAAAAAAAAAGACCTGAAGCTCAACAAATTCCGTTGGGTAATTACTTTCAGATTAGTAATGGGATAAATTACTACGGGACAATTGGGGCAGAGGATTTTTGGTTTCAGTTTCTAGCTCTGTCACCGACACTGTGTGCATCTGGGCCACTGTCTCTGCGCTTCACTTTTCCGTAAGTAAAATCCAGATAATCCCCCATCGAGGAGTAGAATCAAGTTAATATTTCATTGCTTCAAAGCCGTACTGTATTCATAACGGAGTTAAATACTTTCAGAGAACTATCGCAGCTCTCAGAAGCGAGGGCACTTCTGGGAAGAAATCCTTACAGCCAACAACCTCCTTGCACTTTTGCAGAGCATCCTCACAACTTAACAGTAGAACAAACCACATCAATATATTAAAAAAAAAAAAAGGACAACACGATTTTGAGGCCAACTTTGTGTTTCACACAAGCACAAAAGACAATGCAGGTCCAGCTAGTTTTTTGGTCTTTTTTTTTTTTGTTGGGGTTTGTTTGTTTTAACTCTTTATCAGTTGACAGCGAAAATTATGGTAAAGTGCAAAATAAAATATTGCTCAAAAAGTTTGGTTTTACTTAATAGGGCATTTTAATATAAAAAAAATAAATAAAGTGTCACTGCCAAATGTGGCCTTGTCCAAGAAAAAAAAAAAGACAAGAGACATTCTTGGTACTTGAGACAAGAATAATGTCTGCAGGAGGCAGCACGCTATCAAACTGCTGTTCAGAAAAACATCTAGGAGTTTAGATTTCAAATCTGTTGTGGATGTTGTAAAAATTCCTTTTTATTTAAAAGTTCAGGAAGTTTGATAAATATTTTTAGTCTGTTTCCTCCACAATCAAGGATTAAAGCTGATTAGTGGAGTGTACAGTAGACAGTAATAGTTTATATCCTTTTCTTCACATTTGTTTTTATTAGGGGAATTTTTAGAAATACTACCATATATTACAGATTTAATTTCAAGCTTGCATCTGTTATTCCAAGCAGAGCAATAAAAAGCCTTAGCTTGTATTTTTAAGAGTCACATCCAGAAGTAAGAAGAACCCCAAGCCTCGGCCTCCATAACAATATCTTACCAAGTTACTCAGGTTTTGAGCAGAACACCACTGGGAAAACACTGACGATGAGACAGGACTCATTCCAAGAACGATCATCTTACTTCGCTTAGACAAAGTAAAGCCTTTCATGAAATAGGCTTGGGTTTGTCCTACATTCTCTTCTGTGAAAAGGCTTCATTATATGCAGCTGGACACGTTGTTTGAAAACGTGATACAACCGGCATTTAACGCAACAAAAGGTGAATGAACTAAAATGGTAAAACTGTGTTAAACATGCTATTTATTATCTCTAAAATACACATATTTTGAAAACCTTTAAATAGACTTGCACCCACGGAAGAGTTCAGAGATGGTATCAGCACCACTCATGACTATCAGATAAAGCCATTTGCAGATTTAAGACGTCTCTGAAGGCAGATGTCGGCAGATCAAAAGAAACGCTGCAAGTAGTTTGTTTTTAAGCGCGTTACTTTGCTATACACAAGTAGTCATTTACTGGTGCTTTGAATTCCAACTGCATTCTCTATGTACATTTTGTAGGCATTGCAATTCCCTTCTGAAACTCCAGCAGCCAGCTAAACAGCATATTTCAATTCTTTTCAGGAATTTCTTACTTCACTCAGAATGACATCCATGATTTAGTTATTTCCATTACAAAATCTGTCTGTGATCTGTCTTCAGGTCAGAGAAGCAAGTAACAAGAAGTACAAATAACAACAGGAATAGAAAGAACAAGCAGCTTGTCAAAAAGAAGGCTGAGGGGTTTTTTTTTTAAATTTTTATTAAATACCTGCATCAACTGCCTCTCATTTCTCTTCTGCATAAGAGACAAGGTCTTACTCCTCTTACCCAAAAGCCCTTTGCACAAAAAGATGCCCAACAACAGACTAAATTTGACTAAACCGACAAGGAAGTACACGATCACATGCAACAACTGATAAGCCTCTCAATCCAAGAAACGTTAAGGTGTGAATTATGCAAGTATCAGCCTCTGACTTCAAGAAACCTGGCTTCTGAGCACCGAGAGCGTAAATCACCCTCTACAGAAACACCAGTTTCAATTTCTGCTTTTTTGATTATAGAGTCAAAAGGGACTTTGAAACCTACACTTTATTTGGAATCTGAAAAATAAACTGTTTCCAAACTATTTTGTAATGCTTGTGTAATGGCCTCAAGACAGACAGTAATTTAGACAGCTGTGCGACCGGCCACAGAAGCTGCATTTTAGAAATCGCCCGTCTTTGGAACAATTGAAACTTTCTCCAGGCCGAAGTCCGCACACAGAGAGCAGTGTTTCCCTGCAGCATGTAACAGTTTCATTATTGTTTAACTACCAAAAAAACAGCTCCAACAATCTATCAAGCTTGACATTTTATCCGTCTCTGCTGCTGGCCCAGAAAACAGGGCACGTATAGGAAGAGGTTCAAGGATTCAGTAAATTAGTTTCTTAATCTAAACAGAGAAACATTTCCCTTCTTTTAATGACTGATTTCTCATTTTTAAAACCTGTTCAGGAAACTATGGGCCTGTTTGTTCTCCAAATTATTAAATCCAAGTATCTCTAAAGAAACCTATTCCACCAGATGAATAAAAGCTCCATATTAAGATGTGTGTAAAACAGATTCAAAGGCAATGCTCTGGAGAAGGGATTCCTCGCTGCAGCGGAGCAGCAGTGCCCGTTGGGGTTCCAGCCCAGCCGCGATTACTCTAACACCATCATTCAGCAGAGTATTAAGTTGCTGCTCACTGACCCTCCCTTCCCGGGAACGCCACCGCTCAGCAGGTTTCCTGCGGCTCCGGCAAAATCCTAAGAAGCACCAACAAGTTTGCATGGAGGAAAACTTATCGACGCATGATGCAACCTGGTGGCGTACGTCCTCAATCACAGCACCGGAGAAATGATTCATCTGAGTGAGTCTAACAACCCAGAGCAGCTGGGTGAATGAAAGGTGGAAGTCATTCACCAGCGCCAGTAGGAACTGCTTTCGGAGCAAGGGATTTGGACATCAACAAAAAGCCCCACATCAGTTCCAGCCTGGACTTCCAGGGGATGCTATATTACAGTTTCGGACTCATTTGAGGAACAAGCCAAACCGATACAAGCTCATACACACACAGCACGTGGCATTGATTCAATGATGCCACTTGTGACCATGCAATTTGAAGTTATCCGCGTGTATATATAGAATATATAATGCCCAGAGGAGCTATCGTTCTGCAGTAGAGGTTACTATGCAACAAGCTACTCCCAAAAGAGAGTATTTAAAATTTGGCTGTTTAAAATCTCACTTAACATCAATCTAGAGGCTAAACTAAAAGATTGAAAGCATATGCTGCTTAAATATATTCTTATAGGCATACCCTACAACCTCCTGAATATAAATGAAAAGGTGGCAGCAAAAAGAAACCCTGATGTTAAATTAATATTTTAGTCTACATTGAAATACAATGTGGAAATTCCTATTCCAAGACTATTTGGCAGAGAAGCCAAAAGGCATTAGAGAAAGAAGCCTAATTAATATTTTGGAGTAAAGTGAAAACCTCAAGAGCAATTAATGTGAGGATTTCGTTGATTTTACAGACACTGAAAAGAATAAACAGTGTCTCAGAAAGCAATAATTCTTTTTAAAGAAAGTCCCTTATGGGAACATTAATTTGAAAAGCCACAAAGGGCTTTTAGAGGTTAGAATAAGCCGTCTCCCAGTTCTGAGGAAACTGGCTGAGCAAGGAGGAAGAAACTAACACAAAATGTGAATTCTTGATCTGACAGTCCTACTCAGTTTCTGAAAGAAAACTGAAATTTTTGCACCTTGCAATGTCCTATAAAGACTGAATAATTGACTTTGGAGGGACCTACCATTAGGCGGTGAGAAGACTTGGCACGCAGATGAGCTCTGTTTCTGACATCAGCTCAGCGGTGATGCGATTCTCCCCACCTGTGAAACACAGATTACGCTTATTCCTCCCCGCAAAGCGTCCCCTGCTCCCCGGATGCCTGTCGGTGCAAGTTCAAAGTACTAATTTCTGGCTTCCTGTAATGACCGTCCCCCGGGAAGCAGAGGAAAACAAGCTTGATATGGGGAGACACAGATAGGTACTATCAAGACTAATGACTGGAATTACTCTGGGGAGCAGAAGGCTGGCTGGGGTTTCGCAACAGAAGGCGGTGATCAGAGGAGGGCTGGGGAAACATTTGCACCACGTGAATACCTTGAAGTGCAGAGCACAGGGCGCAGGTAGGTAAATAGCAGTGTCACCTCAGCAGCACAGACCTTACCGTAACACTTCCTCGAGAAGTTAGATCAATACTCCAGTATTTAACCCACACCAGACTGCTAGCAATATTCAGGTAATTTAAAGCCATGTTTTAGTCAGAGCTCAGACTATAGAGAAGTTCCCTCAGTTTTTTTCCTACCAATAGGTCCTCTTTCCTTGGGCAGCAGCAGTTCACACACAGCTGTGTCCAAAAAAGGGACATCTGCACACAATTATCTGCATCTCACATTATCTTTCTGCCAGTAAAGCGTTATATTAAGCACCAAGTACTTGGTTCAAGGTACTTTCTAATGTCCTATCTTTGGATCAGGCTGTGTCCCTCTCAGGACTGGTCAAAGGCTGTAGAGAAGAGATGCTCTGAGGTATCCTATGTACATATGAAAATGCACTCTTTCTGTAAGGGATGGGAAGGTAGCCTAAACCTAATTAAGCACAATTTTTCCTACATGCATTAAAGCAAAACCAACAACACTAGATGAGGACAGCATTTTACCTGGCTAGATGTGAGGACCCAAAACTTTGGTACTGGGTCCAACATAAAGCCTGTCTAGCTCTATAGCCTGCCCCCAGCACAGGTCTAGGTGAGTCAGGAGCAGGCACACAAACAGAACACCATCACAGATGACGACTGTGTGAAAGTCTGCTTACACCCTTCCACCATGCAAAAGCTGGTTCAAAGTCTAAAGCACAAGTTTTAATAACCCTTCTATATATAGCACTGGAGATTCAGCTCAAATTGCAGTCTAGCCTGATCAAAGAGTTTACAATCTAAGTCATTATAAACAACAAATCATGGTACAAAGTTGCGTAACAACAACTGAAAATTACACAATTTTAAACCAACCAAACAATAAAGCCAACACAAAGCCACACTGAAGTCAACCACAGTAAAGAGAAAGCTGAAGGCCTGGAGAAAAGAAGACAGATTTCAGTCATAAACTCAACTAGTGACCAGCAGCCCCAAAATATAATTCATGTAGATCATTGCTTTGCACCCTCATTGCAGAGTATTGCATTAGGCTCTCCGTTGACTCCCAAGAGCCCAATCACATGTACCTGCCAACAAGGAAGACTAAGCCTCACTGAAAGTCAGCCTGCTTTTTCTACCCTACAATTAAACACAGTGTTTAAACACTGGCTTTGAAATTAATCAAATTCAGCAAAAACTTGGG
>JAOXNH010000006.1:10447029-10457674 GCA_028566575.1 Bartramia longicauda
GATGTGTGCAGGGGGGGTTTAGGTGCATTACATGGATATACACACAGGTACACCCATAAATATATATAAAAATACATATACAGGTACACCCATGTATATATACACACAGCCATATACACACATCCCCATATAGACACGTCTATGCACACAGTACATATAAGCACACACTAATATGTGTATTTTATACACATTAAGGGCAAATAAACCCTCAGTGTCAAAAGGCACCCCCAATGCTTGGAGTGAAGGGTGCCCTGTTTGCCCTGGGATGGGTTTTATCACACCCCTCTGGGCCTTTCCCACAGTTTTCCGGCAGATTTAGGCACTGGGAAGGAGCAGGGAGAGGGGAGGTTCCCATCCACATCGGCACAGCCAGGCCCCATCTTACGGGGTTGCAGAATCGCCTGTCTGAGCATGGAGGAGAAAGGCTGAATTAGGATATTAAGATCAGAAACTCTTTTCAGCCTAATTTTACTATGCAAATTTAGGGCAAATTAGCTTGAGTAAGGCAGCAAGTTTTTCCAGATCAGGTAAATAGATTCCCGTAGCCGGAACCCTTCTGCTGTCCCCACGCTGGGTGATAACCAGCACCCACAGCTCCTCCTCCTTCCCTGCAGCAGCGCAGCCAGGAATTCAGGATGTCACCGTCCCCTCGCACACATGCTGCCGACCTCAGCAGCAAACACCGGAGCTGCCACGCGAAGCTCAGCCATGCCCTGTATCACACCATCCTCCTCAACTATCCAGCTGTTTCCCAAGAGGGCATAAAACTCCCACAGCTGTAATTAGCTGCTTGCCAAAGAGAAAAAAATCCCCCCAGGTCACAGCTATGCCTGAAAGCCAGGGACATTTAGCTTTGGAGGAACACAGCCCACACGTCTCTCTGCCTTTCCCTGGTCTCTTCCCGACCGACTGGCACCATCCCCGTTTTGAATCACCATCCCGTGACTGCTCCCCAGCGAATAAGTGTCACAGCAGAGGCTCTGCTGTCATTGCCCGGGGGCCACAGTGAAGATCCTCACTGGGCACACGTCTGGTCTCACGCTGAGGCTGATGCAGGGTTCAAATTGGGCTGTTTCCCCTCTCATCCTCCCTCGTCAGGGGAACAAGACAGCAAGAAAGCCCCCTTGGTTCAAATATGCCTATAAAAGCTTTCTATTTCCCCTGCTCTACACCTTCACAAAAGCTTTGCTTCCCCTGCAGAACCTCAGGCAGAGAGAGAAAACAGTAGCAAAGAGTTTGGGTTGAAATTTGTGTGTAGCAGCTATTTATTCACAGCTTCAAGAGACATGACAAGCTGAATTTTCTGCTTGTAAGGACCAGCCATGTCAGCACGGGTCTCCAGCAGAAAGGAAAACCATCCTCCTCCTCCTCACTCCAGCCAGCCGGGCCACAATCCCTGGGGCCAAACTCCCCTCCCAAGCTTGGAAAGCCCAGAAATGCAAACAAATACACAACCTTAAAAGACGTTTATTTTTACTGAAAACTGTTTGATGGTATAGCTCACGTTGCTTTGGCAAGTTCCCCTCCTCGGGCAGGACCTGCTGGGAGCACAGCCTTTCCCACAGCCCCAGAGCCCCAGTGGCTGGGTGGCCGCGATGGAGGAGGTAGGACCTGCCCCGTAAATGACAGCCCGGGGAGCACCAAGAGCTCAGTTTCACAGGAAGCACGGCTCTGACAGATGTGCAAAAGAAAAATCTGTACTGAGACCTGGCACTGCCTCTGGAGAAACCAAAATATGTGTTCACATACCCCTTTTAGCTGCCCCTTCCCTACAGCAGCTGTTGCTCAGGAATACAGGGCTGTACAGTTATTATATCTACTCTGGAGAAATTAACACCTCAAGTTCTGGCCAAATCGGACTCCTCTTTGCCCAGCACAGCCTTAGAAGGCTCCAGGAGCTGTACTGCTGTGTTATTAATTTAACGAGCATGCCTTGATGAGTCCCAGCCCCCACAATCTACCTCAGCAGCTTTGGAGGTGCAAACCCATAACTCGGCTCACTTGCCAAGGAAGTTCCTTATTAAGCAGAGGATGAGGGTGTCTAAGTTATCTGGAATCAAGAGGAGAGGCCACACTCCATCCCAGCTTCCTGTCTCCTCTCCAGCACTGCACAAGCCCCCAGGAGGTTGCCCAGAGCAAGCGAGAGCAGCTGGAAAGCACAGGAGCAAGGAGAGATTATTTTAAACCATTTAAACACATGCAATTGAGCAGGTCCTTGAGCATCAGAAAAACCAGCTGGTGTCAATCAGGGCTCATCCACCCCAGCTGATCCAGATTATAACCTTCATCAGTTAACAGCAGTTCTTTACACAGCAGTGCCCCAAAAATACCAGAGGTTCCTGGTGTTACTCTGGGGACAAGGTCAGATCAAGTATCCAATTATGTCCCTGCTCATCAACAGCCTGTCCCACCCCAGTCCTGCTAGGGACTAAACCTCACAATTTTAATTAAGGTAACAGCAGTCGCCATTAATTGAATTCCAGCTCTCAAGAAACACAGCAGTGTGCAACATCTTTTTTGTTATTTCTAACCCAAGACCACTGCGGGCTGCCCAAGGATGATCAGAGCTGAAGGACCAGAGTTATGGGGGGAACAAACCCATCACGAGGCATCACGGGTTTGTGCAGGGATGTGCCAACTGGTCCCAAGCCAACTCCTTAGGACAGGGCTGGCTCTGCTGGTTGAAGACAAGCCTGCAGCAGAGGAGAGGACCTGGCTGTCATGCTGTCCCACACAGCCCAGCCACCACAGGCAGCATCTACTGAGGCACAGGGGTCTCCAGGGAACCCCACGCTCATTTTCTCCCCAGTGCAGAAGCACAAGAGCTTCTTCACCTTGGTCCTTCCCCGCGCTGCAGAACTCAGAGGCAATCTGTTAAAAACCTTCTGTGTGCTTGCCTGCTTCTTTTGCAGCACTCTTGGACCTTGACATTTGCTTTTCCACCCGCATCAGAGCCCCTGTGGGGGTGTTGCTGGGCTTGGCTCCTGCACATCACCATATCCAATGTCCAGCTCCACCTGTATCCCTGTGGGCTGCAAGGAGGAAAAGAGCAGAGCTTAACCTCACACTGCTGGGAGACTCGACAGGCAAACCTGTACGTTGCTCCATCACCTCCCCCAGAGCCAAAAATCCCCCATTACATCCCCCTTGAGGGTTTCTTTACTGGTGCCCTCATTTTAACTGGGTCTGCTGAACGCAGAGGTACAAATAGAGAATGCAATTTAGTAAAGAAAGAACATCTTGCTCGGAGATATCCCCAGACACACTATTATTTAGCACACACAGAGGACGCATTTCACCACCCAGCACACCACTACATCCAACCCCATTTGGACCAGGCAGCAGAGAGGGCTGGGAGCCAGGAGGCTCAGCCAGCACTGCCCCGTACGTAGGACAGGATTCAAGCCAAAGTCACCTCTGCAGGTGTCAGAGCCAGCTCTGCAGGACCCTCACGGCTCATACACAATCAGGAGAGCAAGACGAGGAACACAGTGACCTGGAAGTGGTGCCACTCATTTAACATAACCCATAACTACAAGCTCAGGCTGGTTGGAAGAGATGCTCTTCTCTTCCAGAGCATACAACCAGGCTGCATTTGCTCCTCTCCTCTCATTGCCATGGGTCACCCAGTGAGGCCTGATCCTGCCCTGCCCCTGAGAAGGAGCTCTGAAGCCAAGTCCATGTCACACAGTTTCTTCTCCATTCCCAGAGGGACCACTCCAGGGAGCCTCACCTGCCGGGGTGACTTTGCTAAGGAAGCGATGCGCTGTGTGGTGGCTTTCTCCCTGGTGGCTTCTTTGCTCTCCAGCAGCACCCGGGTGCTGGGCACAAAACTCCAGGAGCGGCCAAGGGCTGGCTTCAGTGCACCCGTGCTGCTGTCCCTTGTCACCTGGTTGGTCACCTGCAGCACAAACAGGCTTATCGGTGCCCAGAAAAAGCAGTGCCACTCGGTGTAGTGAAGCACTGGAGATCAGCAGGAGATAACGGCCAATCTGCCACTTCTGTGAAGCTTTTTCTTCTCCTTCCTGGCACACCCGTGCCACCCCCTCTAAACACAGCCCATGCAACTGCCCCAGACACGTACTCAGGTAGGAGCTCACCCATAGCTGCAAGCTGCAGTGACTCCTGGTGTTGAAGCCACCTGTGAAGTTTAACTTGGAGCCTCCAAGCATTCTTCCAGGCACCCCATCCCTGGCACTTTATCACTAATCAAAGCAAAGGGCAGGACTGTCTCAACACCTTCCAGTGTCAGGTTGAGCAGACCATCATTTTCTATTGCAGCCTTCCCAATTCAAACACATTCAAACACATTTCTGTACGTAACTCTACCTTGCCTACAAGTGCCTCGTTGGCTGGGGACGGCAATAAAAGTGTGTAGAGATCAGCCCTGTTCTTGCTACACACTCACTGAAAGAAGACAACCACAGGCTGCAGAGAAGCAGAGCTACATCGGGGAGCAGGGGCTCAGTTGGAAGTGGGATATCCCCCTCCCAGGGGATCCAAAGGCTCTCCAGGGCTCCTCACCGTGGCACACACCAGCACACAGAGGACAAGGCGCAGTAACACTCACCACAACAGCGAGGCTGAACTCCCTGGCCAGTGTCTTCAGCTCCCTGGCCAGCTGCATCATGATGGCCAAACCTGGAGGAGGACAAAAATATCTGAGTGTTTGTGGATCAACCCTCAAAAGTCCATCTTGGTGGTAGGTGACATCTAGATTTGCATCAACACTAGATTTAGTACCAGTCCTGGTGTTGGTGGGCACCTTCAAACCATTTCCATTAGCTCCATTCCCAGGTACCCAGTACACCTGCACGCTCCAAGGCACCCTAGCCGAATGGATGTGGCATTGACAGACCAATCTGTGAGTTGTCCCACCCCCTCCTTTCCCACCTTAGAAGCTCTGAGGCCAAAAAAACCTACAAAAGCACCAGGAGCTCTAGACAAAGCCAATCAGGTTCATTTAGCAGGTACAGGACCCCCTCTCTCCAGCTCACAACATTTCCTACAGCCCATGGCTGAGGGGACCTCCTGTGATAGTTCTGGTTGCCACCCAGGTGTGCAAGACTTTCTGGAAGGTGTTTGAGGGGCCTCCTTGGCATCCCAGTCAGCAGAAAGCCCCTCCCTCACTCCTGACTTATGGTCCTTTCTGGCAGAAAAAGCCTCAGGGGAGCTTTGCAGACCGTGCCAGCAACCACCATGGATCCGTGACATTGTAAGCAGAGGTTTTACTCTGGGAGCAAACTGTTCAGTTCCTGTCTCTGTCCCCTGGATGGGTTTCAGACCACCGGCATGAGCTGGCACAGCCACAGCCAGCTTGAACGTTTGCCGATAAAACTGCAAACAGACTCCTGTTTTATTCGGTTGCAAAGGAAAAGCTGGCAGCAGTCGCACCCACATCGCTCCTGTCCCAGCTCCAGGCACAGCACACGTGGGAAGAAGATGTTCTTCAGGATGAGCAGAGAGGTCTGCAACCTCATTGCACATCCTAACGAAGCAGCTCACCCTCCGACTGCTTGCCGCCCAGCAGCGGGTAAATCACAGCCGAGACAGAGTCGATCACCACCGCCTTGAGAGGTCCCGTGGAGCTCATCACCTGAAAGGAAGAGGCACCGTGTGCAATGTGGAGTAACAAACCCAGCAATTTTGGAGGTTATGAGCTACACAGAGGCTCAGATGTCCCCAGGATGGGGTGATCTGGTGTCACTCGTCAGGCACACGAGCCTCGCTGCCTTCCTTGCAGCTCTGGGGAAGGGAAAGGGGCCTGGAGACTTGCTCCTACCTGCTGGGACAAGCGATCCCGCAGCTCCTGCAAGGCCCTCAGCATTTCATAAACGTTGAACACACGGACCACCTGGATCCGCTGCAGAGCCTCCAGCTGTGGCACAAAGTGGCATCATCAACAACAGCCCCATCCCGTCCAGGACCCACCATATTCCTCCTGCCCAGCTGCCACCAGCTCTTTGCATTTACACCATGGAGACAGGGACCCTTATTTCTTCCACATTTGCCTCCATCCCACGAACACTGTTGTTCCCATTGCACTGATGGAAGAAGCAACGCGGATTGAGCTCAGGGAGCAAGCCCTCCCCTTCTCCCCAAGAGAAAAAAACTCCAAAATGCAGTGTCTGTCCCTGAGCACAGCACCCACCCAGCCACAGGAGGAAGAATTTGAACCCAAAAAAAGCCCATGGGGACAAAGGCAGAGCTGGACAGAAAAAACATCTCTGGGGGTTGTCTGCAGGCAAGAGTGGAGGAAAATGAAAGGGAGAACAGCAGTGGGACCAGCTCTGGGGGAACTTGCCTGCTCTTCCTCGGCCTCTGCCTGGGCTCGAAGCATCTGGTAGAGACGAGAGGCGGTGAATCCCCCCGTGGAGTCCAGAAACAGGAGGTGCTGCTTGAGGCCGAGAGACACACTGGCCACAATGCCCAGGCACACCTGGAGAGGCAGGGACTGGGCATCAGTCAGTGTCCCCAGGTCCTGCTTCACACACCTGAAGGCATCTTCACCCCACCTGTCTTCTCCCCTCTTCTGTCCCACTCACCTGTGTCTTCCCACTTCCCGGCGCTCCCATGAGCTCTGTCATTTCCCCTGTGTACAGCCCAGAGTCCAGCAGCTGGTCCAGGCTATGGGTTGAACACAAAGCGGGATCATCAACACATCTTCAGCCAGAAGGGCAGGGGCATCGGGAAGCAGCAGTCCCCAGAGCCCCCTTCCCAAACACGGACAAGTGCTTTGTCTCCTCCTTCTCTCCCATCCCCAGCTCTCTCCACATTCTGGACAACAGCAGCTCTGCATCGTGGGGTATATAAGAGGACAGTGCTGAGCTGGAGAGAGCTGTGGTTCTGGGAGCAAGGTTTGGACACCCAGGGTTTCTCTGCACAGTCACTGTGACAACCCAGCGGGGAGACGGGGGAAAAGAAGGACATGCAATAGAGTAACTCATTTCCATGCCTGATCTAGACAGTTTGGATCATCATCACTCAACGGTCCTCCCAAATCCCTAACCCTCCTCTCTGGACACCTCAAGGGAAAAGCTGAAGACATCGTTTTATTTAATGTAGAAGTGAGACACACAACCAGTTCCCAAAAGGTGTGCAGGCTCTCACAATGACAACAGCAACGTCATTCCCTCAAGGCACATAGACCAGCTGGCTTTGCAGCCACAGGACATGAAGAATATCCATCTCTTACTCACAAAAAGCAGAGCCAGACCGTGGCTGGAAGTTTCTTAAATAGCTGCAGGGGATGGTTTGGACACCACTGAGCCTGCTCAGGGCATCACCACATTGAAATCCAAAGCCTATGCTGGGCGACCATGGCCTTTTGCAGCAGGCACAGCCCTGGGTAGATCTGCTGGCTTGCTGGGTGATGTACTCACCTTGGGCTCCCAGTGGGCAGGATGGCTGTGGAGCTCTTGAGCTCCTCATAGAGGTCTGCTCCGTTGGTGGGGAAGGCAGAGAACTGGGCCAGGAGCACACGTCTCACTGCAACCAGTGCCTGTTGGGCAGAGAGATGTCTGGAAACAGGACTGAGGAAGTCCACTGAAGTTCTGCACGTCTGCTGCAGAAGGTCCCCCCAGACAAGCCGATCCAAGTCATGAGCTGAACAGCTCTGAGCTCCCCAATTAACTAAGTCCCCAGGACTTAGGAGCCACTCTTTACCTTGTAAGACAGGGAACACTTCTGGGCAACGTCCTCCAGGTCTGATGACACAAAGTCCACCACTGCAAATAACATGGGGAACAAGAATTTGGAAGCCAAACCTGGAGCGACCATGAACACCAAAGAAACAACCAGCTTAGACTAAACCTGTCTGCACCAACAGGCAAAACATCTGTGCCTTCTGCCAACACTTCAAACAGACGAGGAGGATGTCCCACAAAACACAGTACTGGAGTATTTTTCTCTGAGATGGCCCTGCCACCCGCTGCAAAACAAGTCAGGGGGACAAGCTGCCCAGGGTGCAGCGTGCCAGGAGCCTGGGCATTCTTCAGAGAGAAAAATACACAAACCCTCCCGAAATACCTTCTAAAAGCCATAATTTACCATCTCTCATAGAGCCTCTGCAGAGATCCCTCCTACCATGTCCTGCTCCTGTGAAGAAGTCCCAACTCATTACATCCACCCAGGGAGACGCAGAAGACACCCAGCAAGGAGGACATAGGAGGGATATTGAAAGGGTGGGATAAAGCCACAGAGTCAGGAGATATTTTCCAGGGGCCGCCCCACAGCTGAGACCACCCAGGCTGGCATGGGAGGCCATGGCAGGGGGGCTGGAATCAGATGATCTTTAAGGTCCCTTCCAACTCTAACCATCCCATGATTCTAGGCACGGGAGGAGAGCGTGGTGCCACTCTAAACGTGCAGGGGATGATGTTCCCCAACCCGAGACCCCACTGCTGCCCCATTACCCGTCCTGATGCCGTTAGCTCGGAGAAGCTGGATCATCTCTTCCGTGAGACCGGGGCAGAGCCCAGCCCGCAGGACTACCATGTCCCCGGCCACTCTAGGATGGAGCCCGACAGGGGCCAGGAGAAGAGAGGAGACCTGAGGAGGAGGCGGGAGAGTGGATTTGGCACCGGACCGTGCCTGCTCCTGGAGCCGCACGGTCACAGCGAGCGTTCAGTCTCCCTTTTGGCCCAAACAGCCCCAAATCCTGCAGCCAGCCGTGGCGCAGCGGGCGAGCGGATCTCCATCCCAGCTGCCTTTGGCAGAGCCCTTCGTGAGAGCAGGGAAAGCCCCAGGAGGAGTCTCCCACCCCATCCTCACCGCCCCGCGCTGCCCCTGCGCCCCAGCTGCATCCCCGCTCCTCCAGGCGCCCCAAGCCAGGCTCCCCCCGGGACACTCTCCCTGTCCCCCTGCCTATTCCCTGCCTGATCCCCTTCCTGCTTCCTGCAGGCAGCGGAAGAGCCCGCCAGGGCTCGTACTCGCCCTCCCACCTAGCGGTGGCCCGGCCGGGCTTCAGCCCTGCACCTCCACCCCGGGGCCACCGCCGTCCCCAGCGAGGGGGGGGACACACACACGGGACCGCCTGCCTCGTCCCCCAGCGGGCCCAGCAAACACCCGGCAAGCAAAGGGGTCTCCTGCTGACACCCAAGGGTGCTCCTGGAAGCTCACACAGCAAACCGGGGGGTTTCGGCTGGCAGCGCAGCCCCACGCCAGCAGGGATGGGGGGCAGAGCTCAGGAGCTGTGGCAAAGCTGGAGCAAAGGAAAAGGAATGGATAAGGGATCCCCCTTATCTGTAGGAACTCCCCCACCCACCAGCTGTCCTTAAATGACCATCAGCACAGGTGCCAGCAATGCCACAGCTCCCAGGCTCTATAAATAACAGAAGCAGAGCCTGGGCTGGCTGGATTTTTGGGTTGGATGTTGTTGTTTGGGGGGCTTGAATAGGCTGGTTTAAAAATTGAGGCAGACTGAAGAAGTAGGAGGTGGGGATGAGGCTTCTCCAGTTCCCTCTTACAGAGCCCTGTGTGTTTTGTGAGGCTTGGTTTGGTTTTAAAAGCATAACTTGTGTTCTGGGCTGGGCAGACTGGTGGTCCCCTGCAGAGCTGGGGGGGTCTGAGTGCTTGCTGGGAGAGCAGCTGATGTGAATAAGAAAAAAAACAACCAAAACTTGAATTCTACCTTCTGAAGTTATTCCAGAGGTCAGCCTGAGCTCTATGCAATTTTAAGTGCACTGAGCTTCCATTAGGGGCAGCTCTGAAAGGGACCGCATGCAGCTTTACCCCAAGGAGAAGGTCTCTCATGGTGCTTTGGAGGAAAAGGTTGAGTCCTGGGTGCTGAGCACAGCTACTTCTGCAGCCCTGTGGTTGTTCCAGAGGTGCTGGAGCTCATCCTGGGATTTTTCTGGAGGGCAACTTCGCCGTGGGATTTGTCAGCTCTCAGCAAGGCCCTGGGATAGATGGTGGCTTGGAGCCAGGAGGTGAGGTGGGATCCCAGGACTGGGTTTGCCTGGATTCTTCAGTCAGTGCTTGCAGTTGAGGTTGCAGGGTGGAAAATGAAGGTGGTGGTGGTAGATCTTCACTGGCCTCTGGATGGGGAGAGCTCTGTCCCTGAAAGGGGCTTGCTACAGGGGAGCCCAGGGGTTGTCCCCATCCCTGGCTGCTCCGAGACTTGAATTTCCCTAGGAAAAGGGATTTATTTCTTTGCTTTCTCAGCTGAGGCCTGAAGAGGGCCCCCAGCACTCGCTGCTGGGACTGCTTGCCCTGCCAGGGGCTATGGCAGGGCATCAGCACATCTGCTCCAGCTGCAGGCAGGCACAGGGTAAGGTCAGTCTGGGGCTGGCACCCCTGTCCCGGGCAGGTGCTCTTCTTCCCCGTCCCAAAAATACAGACCAAGGGGATCTCAGGCCCCTCTTAGCTCTGCCTTGAACATTAGTAGCATTAAACACAGTTTTATTTTGTAACTTAGTTTACCTGAAGTATGTCCACTGCTGCTGCTTGTGAAAATGAAACCTTTATTCTGAATAATTTGAGAAAGGCTGTGCTATATGCCATCAGTACTGAAATGAAGCAAACTGTCCCTTCCTTTGTACCTAAAGCGATGTGGGAAGGGGTTTCTGGCCTGGTAGTCCATGTGGGTCCTGGAAAAGCCATTGTACTCAGCCTATCCGAGGCAGGGATGGCCTCGTACACCCTC
>JAOXNH010000006.1:10457774-10477218 GCA_028566575.1 Bartramia longicauda
CTCTTACACCCTCTGCAGTTGTGGTCCTTGTGCCTTGGACCTGCCCCTAAGCAGGTGAAGGTGTGTGAGCTGCCTGCAACCTCTCCACGGGTGACATGCTGCAAAGGGACCTCCAAATGGCTTTGTGGTCACCTGCCTGGGGACCAGGCAGTGCTGTTGGTACGGGGTGAATGAAACAGGAAGAGTGAAGTCTTGTGCCAATTCTTGCTCCGTAAGATCCACAAGCCCCAACACAGATCACCGGGGTTAAAGATAACTGACTTTTTTGTTGTTTTTTTCCCCCCAGCAGAGATTCAGTGTGGAGTTCGTTGTCTGCTGTAGCTCAGCTCTGTGCCACAAGCCTGATGGGAGCAACTGAGCTGATACTGGTCAGTCTGTGTTCCCCTTGGTTGTTTTGCCATGCCTGCTGCCGGTTCCCCCATTTTCTTTTGAGCTGGGATGCTCATAGGTACACTTGGGAAGGCAAGGCCTGTGTTTTGGGGGAAGTAAGTTGCAAAGCAGAATTCCTGCTGGACTGTCACACCTGGGAAACAGAGGGGTTTGAAAGGTCCAGCTCTTCAGGAGCCCAGTGCTGCGCTGTCTACTGGTGTCACTCCCATTGAGACCTGAGGCACTCATCACAGCAGTGGGCCAGCACGCTCTGGTACAGACATCTGTGTTAGTCTGTGCTGATGGGCTGCCAAATGAGGGGAGGTGGCAGCGCTGGACACAAGTGGGCTTTCCAGTGGGATGGATTCCCAAAGGCCCTGAAGGAGGAGACAGTGCTGGGTGTGTGTCAGCTTTCCATCCTGGGCTGTTCTGGAAGGTGCTGGGCGCTTGCTGCAGCTGCTGGCACGGGCCCGCGTGTCCCCAAGGCTCAGCTGTCTCATGCTTCCCAAAATAGAATGGGAAGAGGGTCTGAGCACTGTGGCGGGGGTCAGCCGTCCCAGCCATGGGCTTTTTTTGGCATGAAACCCCCCGTTCCTGCTCCCCACCCCCTGTGTAGCTCTGTGGGTGGAGGGGAGCTGGGATTTTGTCGTGGTGGGTGGGAGAGGATCCCCTCTCGCTGCAGAGAGGTGCTGCCCACTTGCATGTAGGTGCCCCCCTCCATGAGCTGGGCTGGCTGCTGGGGGCCCTGGCTCGCAGCCCTCCCCAGGCACTATATAGCATGGGGGGGACGAGGAGGGGGACAGGCTGCGGTGACAGGTGACGCTGACGGGCAGCAGGAGCTGCCAGATCCTGCCCAAACTTGGAGTGGGAGGCGAACTCTTTCCTGAGCCATACGGACCCTCCGTGGGGCAGGCATACTTCTTTACTACTTCTTTTCTTTTTTTTTTTGTCATTTTTCTTTCTTTTATTAATTGACTCCTAAGGATCTACAGCTGTGGGAAAAGCTTCCGAGAAGCCACAGCCTTGAGGAGCAATTTAGGTCTTCATTTTCCAAACTCTTCAGCCTGGTAAGCTGCTTTTATTAATGTGCCTGTTAATTACGTGTTGGTCCCTTGGTGAAGCTCAGCTTGGTGTAGTGACACCAGTGACACAGGCAGCTAAAAACATGACACAAATTGATGTTTTTCCTTAGACTTCTCCAGATGGAGGACCCCATCCAGCTGAAAGAGGAGGGCAATAAATATTTTCAGGCCAGCGACTATGAGAAAGCTCTGCAAAGCTACACTCAAGCCATAAAGCTGAACAAGGACAAGGGGCTGCAGGGGGTGCTGTACAGGAACAGGGCAGCCTGTTTCCTCAAAAAGGTGAGAAAAGCTCCTGGCTTGCCTGGGAGAAGAGCAGGGAGGCAGCCAAGGGCGTTTGCCAGCTGTGGACTGTGTGGTTTGTCCATTTATTGAACAGGGTGTTTGCAAACTGGTCTGAAATGATTTGTTTTGGGCTTGTCCTGGAGCTGGAAAGCTGCCTCCCTGCTTCAGTCCTGATGGGGCTGAGCATGCTGCTTCAGCTCAGAGATCATCCCACTTAGTCACTTTGGAGCAAAAGCTTTTGGCTTCCAGTTTATGGGAGAGCTCTGTAAGCTGCACACTGGGGTGCAGAGGAGTTGCTCTCGCTGTCTGTCCCAGCACAAGAGAAGCAGACGTAGATGTTTAGCAAAACACAAAGGAATCTGTACCAAAATTGCCTCGGCTCCCTGCAGTCAGCTTGTAATGACTCTGCTGTGGGATTTTTAGCAGATTGCTTGCATGTTCCTGAATTTTCACTCATCCAGGAGAAGCGACACCAACCCAGACAAAATGCAGATGGGGTGTTGTGAGTATCCCCTCTCCCATCACAGCCTGCAGGCTGTTGCTGCATCATCATCATCAGTGTGTATTGTCTCACCTGTATTACAGACCTTTTCCTCTTCCCCTGTCAGTGATGAAGAGGTACCTCAGCCCCCATCTTCCCTGCTGTAGGCTGCTGCTGGTGTCACTGGGGTGTCCTGTTAATGAGAACAGAGAGGTCACAGCGTGCGTTAGCTCTTCTACCGCTAACAAATCTCTCTCTTCTGGTTTAACAGGAGGAATATGCCAAAGCAGCCTCGGATGCATCTAGAGGTAAGGAGGGGGCTGGTTTGAGCAAGCAGCGCTGTGTCGCTGGCTGTGTTTGCTCCAGCCTGTTCTCACACCTGCTTTTGGGGCACTCTGGTCTTATTCTTTAACGTCCACTAACACCCAAGTGCTGAGGCTGCAGGGGAATTAATGGAGAAGGGACAAAAGATGCACTGATTTAGTGTGTTGGTGCAATTGATGTCACTCGGGTACCAACTCACAAGGTTGGCAACTACGTCTCAAGGAGCTGTAGTCACTGTAAAGCAAATCACAGTTTACACAGAGGGTTTCCAAGAAACAAACTCTGATGCCTGGTCTTTTGGATCACTTTCCCAGCTATTGACATCAATGCTTCGGACATCAAAGCCTTGTACCGGCGCAGCCAAGCTCTGGAAAAACTGGGGAAATTGGACCAAGCGTTCAAAGATGCTCAGAAATGTGCCACCATTGAACCCCGCAACAAAAACTTCCAGGAGACCCTGAGGCGACTGGGAGCCAACATCCAGGAGAAGGTAAATGCCAGGGGAGCAGTCCCAGGTTCACAGACCAGGTGCGGGAAGTCCTTGCTCTGGGTTACACTGATGGATTGTTGGTCATACTGGAAACTCATAACAATGTAGGGAGATAAACAGGCTCCATTAACTGGAAGTTCATACTTGATGAATGTAATTTTGAGGATCAGATTGAATGGTTAAATTAAAAAGCGTGGCTGCTCCCTCCTGTGGCTGGCCTGGTCCTGAGTGTCTTGGTGAGGTCATGGCAAGGAACTGGACCAGCTTTGGACTGGGTCTGGCAGTCACCACATCGACTTAGTTACCTTTATGTGGGTGCTGTGAAGAAGTCCCTGCATCACTAGGTACCATGAGATCTCAGAGATGATGGCTTAGGGCTGTCCTTGCCCTTGCTGATGGGTCTGAGATGGGTAATTGATACTCTTGGAGAAGTGATGCCTGTTTTGTTATTCAGCTTAGATTGCCTGTGGTTTAAGGGTCTGTGGTGTCCTTGAAGTGATAAAGGAAAATTGTTCCTTGATTTTTCTCCCTCTGATGCCCCATGCGCTCTGTTGGCACAGCTGCGCATTCAGTTCTCCACGGACTCGAGGGTGCAGAAGATGTTTGAAATCCTGCTGGATGAGAACAGCGAGAAAGAAAAGCGAGAAAAGGTGAGAGCTGTCCTGGGCTTGACAGGACAAATTGCTGTTGTTTAATGTCGGAGGCCGCACCGAGGAGAAGGAGGCGCATTCCCTTCCCCACCTCCCCTGGATGGAGGATGAGGTAAGGAGCTGGGAGATGAGCTGCACTCAGAGACAGCCGGGAGGGGAAATGCCCCAAAAAGGCATCACCCTTCTGCTGTGGGAAGCTGGAGCAACCTTCTGAAATTCCAAAGGTGGGATCAGACTGGACTTCTGCTCAAGCCCATCTCTGCCACCTTCCCTATGTTTTCCTTGAAGCAGTGGCCCACTTTTTTGGGGCAGAGGGAAAGCCAATCCCCAGATGTACCTGGAGAAACTGCGTGGTGGGCTCAGAGCTGATCCACTGCATCCATCAGGAGATGGCCACCCCACAGCTCCCACTGGGACATCCCACCCAGAGCTGCACGGAGGTGTTTTAGAGGCTGCTGGCAGGGCCGTGCTGCTGACCCCCAAGTCCTCTGTCTCCCACCCAGGCTGCAAACAACCTCATCGTCCTGGGGCGGGAAGAAGCGGGCGCCGAGAGGATTTTCCAGAACAACGGGGTGAACTTGCTATTGCAGCTGATAGCAACCAAAGACCCTGAGCTGATCCTGGCAGCCGTGAGGACGCTTTCGGGCATGTGTACAGGACATAAGGCTCGGGTAAGAAACGGGATGCTCAACACCTTCACTGCTCCTGCCTTGCACCTGGGGGAGTGGGAAATTGCAATAGGTCATGATGTTTGTGAGCAGTGGGGAAAAAATTAAATCCTACAAGTAAACCTTTTAATTCTGGAGGGAAAAAAATAATTACAAACAACCAAGTGGACTTAACAAAGAATATTGAAACTACCCCTGTTAATGTGCTTCTCATCTCCGGGGTCAAAGCTGTATGTGTTCTCTGGGGTGCATTCCTGTCTGCTGGTGAAGTAAAACTTATGATGAGTTGTTACCATGTAAGTTGTGGTGAGCATGGCTGGGTCAAATCCACGTCCTTCATCACAGGTCTCAGAAAAGCAACAAATAACTAAATTTGGGAAAGTTTTGTTCAAGGCTTAGATGAAGGAAAGCAGGGAGGACCTACAGGGGAAGTTAAGGTTCCTGGGAAGGTCCCAAGGTCTCTGAACCAGCTAATATCTTACTTTACAGCAAGACAGTTGTTAAATACTGTAAAATGGCTCATGAGAAGCCCTGTCTGTGTGGAGTGGTTGGCAGCAGGAGATGGACATGTGCAAAATCAATATGCAATGTCAGTGTAACGGGGCAAAGGAGCAGGGGGGGAGCTACAACACAACAAAAATTAAATCTACTGGATGGAAATCCAGCAGAGTGGAGACCTATTTTCTTTTTCTGAAACAATAATTGTTGTCTTGAGCAAAAAGGCTGTTCTGCAAAGCTCACTAGGTCGGTGTGTTTCTCTATATGCCTCCCCTGAGTTACTGATATGCCACCATGCACGGGGACAGGCTGTGTGATGACACTGGCTGTGCTCACAGCCAGGATGGGGTCTGTGCACCAAACAGGCTCTTTGTTAACAGCCTTGCGTGAGGGCATCTTCCAAACCCAGCCATGCTCATCTCAGCATTCTCCTTGGAAATAGTCTGTTCCCGGCAACTCCAGATTTTAGGAGTTGTCTTGCTATGAATGAAAATAAGAATGAAAAGCAAAATTTTGCCTTGTACTGACTCAGGATTCACCCAGGTAAATAATTCCTTTGTACAAGCCGAGCCTGACCTTTCTAAATCATGCTGGAAGGAAAGGCTCGTACCCTTTGCTAACAGTTCCCTGCTCTCTCCTTTCTGGGGCCAGGCCACCGCCATTCTCCATTACCTGGGCATTGACAGCATTTGCATGTGGATGTCAGTAGACAGCGAAGAAATCTCCCTGGCTGTCTGCAACCTTCTGCAGACCATCACGGACTGCTTGCTGGGCCAAGGGACGGAGGAGCATCACGGGAAGGAGGAGGCTGTAGTGCTAGGTAAGGGCGCTGGACCTGGTGGTCCTTCAGTCTTGCTGGAGGAGAAGGAGGGAGGGCTCTGCTCCTGAGATGTCCACCTTATTCCATGTTTTTTGGTGAAGTGGGGACTTTACCCTTCAGCTGTCCAGGATGACAACCTGTACACAGTTCTTATCCTCATGGGTGTTGAGTTAAATACCTGTGTTCCAGCCACGGAATGGCTTTGAATGGTTTTCACTGGGTTCACCTGGTCTCATCATGTTTTGCAACTGGCTGCTACTGTCCTGCTTCTGTGCAGATACTAAAAAAGATTTGAGGATGATCACAATGCGTTTGCTGGATATGCTGGTCAGTAAGAAAGTATCTGGGCAGGGACGAGACCGCGCTCTCAACCTCCTCAACAAGAATATACCGAGGAAGGACCTGAAAGACCATGACAACAGCAGGACCATCTTTGTCATCGACAATGGTGAGTCCTTCCCCTCTACCCCTGCTCTGGTTTGGGAGATGTGGAGCTGTGGTTTCTTGCCTGAGTGTCTCTAGAACTGATCCTCACTCTCAAATGAATCCTCTCTGGCTTTTTTTTGGTGTGCGCAATTCTGGAGCAAATTATACTTATTAACAGGAAACAGTTTTAAGATTAAGAGGGGGAAAAAAAGACCTGTACGAGAGCAAGATTTTAAAGGACTGACTTAATTTCTCTGGTTAGTTTATTCCAATGTATTTGCTAATGTTAGGAGGATTTGGCTTGGATAAATTGTCTACAATAGACAGGACGAGATGAGCTTGCTGGATCCTTCAGCTGGTCATTTCCAAAACTGGAAAGGGCTGAGGAATTTGTGTGGGGTGTGTTTTTATACTAATCCCAGAGCATGTGTGTGTTACCATCTTCGTGGAAGTTATTAATTAACATGTTAGCAAGAGGAGGGTTAAGACATCCAGAATCACTTGAAAGTCGCTGACTTTTCCTCAGTCAAAGCCTCCAGCCTTGGAGGTCAGTAGGTTTATTGCCTCCTGACAAAAATAACTGACCCAGCCAGGGACCAAATGGAGAGTTTTGCTTATCTCACTCTGAGCTGGATAAAAGCCTGGTGCTGTAAACCCGTAATCTCACCACCAGAAGCTCCTCCCCAGTAAATATTGGAGTACTTTTTTTTTTTTTAATTTTTTTGTCTAAGGTTTCTGTGATTAGGCTGCAAAGTAAGTGAAAACTGTCCAAGCTGGCTATTTCATTGAAAGAAACAAAAAAATAGAATATTGAATTTTGTACATATCCTCTCCCATCTAACAGCCCTATCACTCCATTGTTTCCAGGCTTAAAAAAGATACTGAAAGTGGTGGGCCAGATTCCTGAGATGCCTGACTGCCTGCCGCTGACGGAGAACACCCAGCTGACGGCCTCCGTCCTCCTGAATAAACTCTACGATGACCTGCGCTGTGACCCGGAGCGTGACAACTACCGGGTGATCTGCGAGGAGTACATCAAGTGAGTGGGGGCTGTCTTACTGGGGCTGAGCTGGCCCAGAGGTGCAGGAGGTCTCCCAGATGAGATGAGACACTTGCAATCCACTTAGATGCCAAATTGAGGCCCTGGGAGATAATGACTTGCTTGAGATCCTGCCAGGTCCTTCCATTGTACTCCTGCCTGCTGGATCACAGCTTTTGCAGGAATTTGGGCTCAGCTGTGTCCCAGATACCTATATATTTCTGAGGGAGGATGTTCCCTGCCCAAGGGAATGAGAACTGTAAGCAGCTGCTGTTCCACATGCTGACTCCTTCTATCCCATGCAGGAGTAAAATTGACCCACAGAACATGGATAAGACACTCCATGCCATCCAGATGGTGTCTGGAGTTCTGCAAGGGCCCTTTGACTTAGGCAACAAGCTGCTTGGCATGAAGGGAGTCATGGAGATGATGGTTGCCCTGTGTGGGTCTGAGAGGGAGATTGACCAGCTAGTGGCTGTGGAAGCCCTCATCCATGCCTCCACCAAGCTGAGCCGAGCCACCTTCATCATCTCCAATGGGGTGGGTCTCCTGAAGGAGATCTACAAGAAGACCAAGAATGAGAAGATCAAAATCCGAGCCCTGGTGGTAAGGATGGCAGCCCCTGCCTCTGTCACCTGCCACACTCACCACCTTAACCTCAGGCTTGGGAGAGGGGGAGGTCCTGGGAACATGTTGGGTTCACTCAGCTCAGCCAGGGAATGGTCTATGGTGCCTCCCCTAAGGAAGGGGGAGATGACAGACCAGAACACATGGATTATTGGTAACTTTGAAGGCAAAAATTGTTAATCTTCATTAAAGACATCTGATAACAGCACAAAAACCTCACTTTGCTATGCTGGAAGCTGAGCAACCTACTGGGTATTAGGGTGCTTCCTCTTCGTTAGACCTGATTTCAAACTTTAGATACGGGATTAGGCTGTTTTGGGGCAGTAATGCTAGAGGATGAATGAACCTTTCTCACTGGTGTATTGTCTTCATCCTCCTCAGGGTCTCTGCAAGCTGGGCTCAGCAGGAGGTACAGATTATGGACTGCGGCAGTTTGCTGAGGGCTCCACTGAGAAGTTAGCCAGGCAGTGCCGAAAGTGAGTGATTTTTACTTTTTTCTTCTGTTGTTCCATACTTTGCAAGATACAATATGTTCCTTTCCCAAGAGATCCCAGCCCACGCACTGTCTTCATTTGCTGCTGCCTGACAGCTGACTGCCCCCAGAGCCATTGCACTGGGACCACCGGGACCCAGAGCTCTTCTGTGCCTGAAGCAACCATATGTTCTTCCTGCCTCAATATCCAGATAAGCCTTCTTCCCTCACTTCCAGACATGGTGCCTCCCTTTATGCCGGAATGGTACAGCCTAGTCAAGTGCTATCTAGAATATGCACAAGTACCTTTGAAGGTGAATTTACCAGGTGGACTAACCACGGTGGTGGGATGAAGTTAGGAAGTGATGGTTGGTGAACTGAATGGGTGATTGTTGCTGCTGGCACTGGTTAGCAGGGCATCATGTGGTCCATGTGATGGTGAAGGCAAAGCAGAGCTGAGTAGCTGTCCTGGTCTGTATTTCCCTGCAGTATTTAGATCCCTCAAGTTGGGTCATGGGAAGAAGGTTATGTCTTAACGAAAGCATCCAGTCTTTAGGAGCTGCAGCAGAACCTGAGCACATGTTCAAGCCTGAAACTGTCCCAAATATCTGGTTTTACTCCTCCTTCTCCCAGAGAAATTAGTCCTGGCTCCTGAGATAGAAATGTGGATGTTTTTCTCTCTTCCAGATGGCTGTGTAACACCAGTATTGATGCTCGCACCAGGAAATGGGCAGTGGAAGGGCTGGCATATCTAACCCTCGATGCAGATGTGAAAGATGACTTTGTTGAAGACGAGCCAGCCCTGCAAGCTATGTTTGAATTAGCCAAGGTCTGTCTCCTTACCTTGTTCCCTCCTTCCTCTGGTAGCATCAAGTTCTCCCAGCTCTCTAGCCCAACACTGTCTTCCCAGGCAGGAGGAGCTGTGACCCCAACCCCTCACCTCTAGTTTAGCAAAATGTCAGTTGTGCCTGTGCCACGGAGACACCTCAAGGTTGCTCTTCTCCCAAGGCTGAGGAAGGTTGCTCTTACTGACAGCAACTGCATGAAAACCAAAGGCATCAAGTTGTTGACAGCATCTGATGATGTCAAACAGCCTGTTTGAACATAAAAACTTTTGGATTTCCCTGCCCTGGGGTATAAAGCTGGGGATAAGCCTAAAATGACTTCAAGTAGTGCAAACCACCACAAATGGCAGTCCTAAGGGACCTGTTCCCCTGCTGTGTCCTCCTCTCTCTCACATAAGCTTTTATTTTTCTGTGTAGACAAGTGACAAGACTATCTTGTATTCTGTGGCTTCTGCACTGGTGAACTGTACCAACAGCTATGACACCAAGGAGCTGGTCCCAGAGCTGGTGCAACTGGCAAAATTTTCCAAGCAGCACGTGCCTGAGGAGCATCCGAAGGTAGGTTGTCTATGGCTGGGAAGCTGGGAGGAGATGCTCAGATCTGAAGACTTTGTTTGGTGTATCCATTGTCACAGACATCAGGTCTTCTGTCTCTGAGGCTGGAATTGCTTTGCTCTCCAGCCAGGCTTGGAAGTATTCAGCGGGATGGCAGCTGCTCAGGGAGGATCTAATCCCTTTCCAATGTCCCCTTCAGGACAAGAAGGACTTTGTGGTGAAGCGGGTGAAACGGTTGCTTAAAGCCGGCGTCGTCTCTGCCTTGGCCTGCATGGTGAAGGCAGACAGTGCCATACTGACGGACCAGAGCAAGGAGCTCATCGCCAGGTGCCTTCATTGCTGTCGTGGGAGCTGGGAGTGCTGGCCAGCCCATGTGCCATGGAGATGGGCGCCTGGGCTGGCTCCTTGCTTTATGGGGTGGTGCATTCTGCCTACGGGGGTGAGATGAAAGGGAGGTGGAGAAAAGATTTAAAACCTAAGTTTTCCTTAATGTCATAAAAATCCACATTCTGACCTTGAAGCTGGCTGACAGGGCTGCCTTGCTAGGATGTATTTTGAATTTCTAGTCCTCTGTACTGGTTTTGGCTGGAATAGAGTTCATCTTCAGGCCTGGAAACTTCTTACTGTGCCGTTTGGTGCTTCCTCCTAGAGTGCCGTGGGCACTGGGTTAAACATCTGGAATTTACCCAGTGCATCTGGCACTCCTGCAAAGCCTTAGCACCCTTTCCATGAAGGATGTGGGGTATTGCCTTCCCGCATGGCTGTGTCACTAAGTGATGCTGTGCTTCTGCAGGGTGTTCCTTGCCTTGTGTGAAGACCCCAAGGACCGTGGGACCATTGTTGCTCAAGGTGGTGGAAAGGTGATTACTTTTCTGTTTGCAGCCCAACCTGATGTGCAGGTAATGCCTGTTGGGAGCCTGCGATGTGCCTGCAGTGAGGGAACGTGGCACAAAACCATGAGGACCATGAGGGTCTTGCTGGCCCCAGCAGGGCCCAGACTGACGGTCTAGTTGTGTCTCTGCAAGCCTCCAATGAAGCAATCTTCTCAAAACATCTGTGTGTGAGCTACAAGCTCTGGTGTGGTGCCTATTTGAGAACAAAAGCACAAGGCATCACTGTGGGCTACAGTCCAGACCCATTTCTTCAACGACATATCTTTAGGATATTTTTAATTAATTTTAGTGTATTAAGGCCATCCCATCAATCTTCTCGGAGGCATTGAATGCTTTCCTGTTTGTCACTAGGCCCTCATACCTCTGGCTGTGGAAGGCACAGATGTTGGCAAGATAAAGGCTTCTCACGCTCTGGCAAAAATTGCTGCTATCTCCAATCCAGACATCGCATTCCCAGGGGAGAGGGTAAGCTTAAAAAACAAAATAAAATAAATTTAAGAAATCTTGATAATTCCTTTATCAAATGAAAATTGCCAAGATCTGAGAGCTGGAAAAGCAGTAAGGTGCCTTCTCTTCTTAGGTGTACGAGGTGGTAAGGCCCCTCGTCAGCCTGCTGAACACCGAGAGAGATGGCCTCCAGAATTACGAGGCTCTGTTAGGTCTGACTAACTTTTCAGGAAGAAGCGATAAACTTAGGTGAGTTTAACTGCTTTTTGACCTTCTTTCTTCCCCGGGAGCGAATGTGAATTCCAGTTTAACGCTATGAAGACCGGTCAGTTTGAGCCGCCTTTGGCAGAGCTCCAAAGGTCTCAGAACTAAAAGATTAATAAAATAGCCAGGAAGAGGAGAGTGGTGCATTTTCCTCTAGAAAGAGGGAAGACATGAAGCTAATCTGCGTTAGACAGGGAATGAACCATGTGTCATGAGCTCCAGTGCTGCAGACACTGATTTATTTCAAGGCCCTCCCTGTCTGGAGTTAATATTTCATAAGCTGGTTATTGCTGGTCCCCATCATGTTATTTTATTTGACTGCTCTTTCACACAGGTTGAAGATAGTCAAAGAGAGGGCCCTGCCAGATATTGAAAACTACATGTTTGAGAATCACGACCAACTTCGACAGGCAGCCACAGAGTGCATGTGCAACCTGGTGGTCAACAAGGAGGTAACACTGGGCATCTCAGACTTGCCTGCATGCACCAGCCTGTGAGCCCCTGTGATGAGGCATTCCTAAATGTGTTATCTCCGGATATCATGGGGTTGGGGGTTTTTTTAGGTTCAAGAGCGGTTTGTGGCTGATGGAAATGACCGGCTGAAGTTGGTGGTGTTGTTGTGTGGTGAGGATGATGAGAAGGTCCAGGTTGCAGCGGCGGGAGCCCTGGCCATGCTTACAGCAGCACAAAAGAAACTCTGCTCCAAGATGACTGAAGTGGTAAGGCCATAAATCTGATTATTGGCAGTGCAGACATACCCTTGAGGGCCCCTCATGACTGAGCCTCTCAAAAGGAAGATGTAGACCAGTTTGATATTGAGGAGCTTAGTGGTGGAGCTGAGACCTGGGTGTCCATGCTCCTAGTCCATCCCTGCACAAAGTAGACCAGCCTGCCTCCTGCTAGTCTTCATCTCAGAACTGAAACATTCCTATAGAGCCAATCCACAAGCTTAAGTCCAGGATGCCAAGCAAGGTTAGGAATGTAGAATATTATTCTATAGGCCCTTAAAGCTTTTGATAAATAATCCGATACCCAAATTTTGTTTCAGTCAGAAAAGAGAAGAGCTTGATAGATAACCTATTGAGGCTTTCAGATCCCCAAACATCTCCAGTCCCTGCACAGATCTGCAGGTGCTGAGAACTCAGACCATGCAGAGCTGAGTCTCTGTGAAGAGCTGTGGTTGAGAACTCGTGACCCCTGTTGCATTACACACATGTTGATGTTGGACACTGGGGCTTGTTAGAATAAAAATGATTAATGAAGCTAAAGGAGGGGCTCAGGGAAATCAGTGCTGGGGGAGTGGGTGGCCTGCTTCTGGTCATCTCAGCTGTGTCACTATTCCGATCAGATTCTCTGCACAGAGATGATGCAACAGCCTAAACATGAAATATGTTTAATGTGGTGCTAGTGCCGTGAAAGCTGCTGACTTTAGTGTAACAAAAATTGGGTTCAAAAGCTTGGAGTCAGGTTTCCTTAGAACCAAATAACCAGTACCTGACACGAGGTCAGAAGAGGCGAGTCCTTGTCCTTCCTTCTGCTGAGAAATGCCTTGTCAAACTCATGTTCTCGGTTGAGGCGTCCTTCAGATCAGTACTGATGGTCTCCTCTCTCCCTTGAAGACCACCCAGTGGCTTGAAATCCTGCAGCGGCTCTGCTTGCATGATAACATGGAGGTGCAGCACCGAGGACTGGTCATCGCTTTCAACTTAATCAGCGCGGACAAAGAGCTAGCGAAGAAGCTGGTGGAGACAGAGCTCCTGGAGATCCTGACCTACATCGGCAAGCAAGAAGATGACCCCAAGAAGCAGCACATCATCAACGTAGCACGTGATTGCCTCACAAGGTGCATGGATTACGGGCTAATCAAACCTCTCTCTCGGGCATGAGGAAATAAAAAGCACCAAAAAAGCCTGAATGTTGGAGGGGAAAAAGCTACTGAGAAATGGGGAAAAGGGAGAGCCATGAGGAAAATCTAGTGCCACTGCCAAGGGACAGAATAGTTTGGGGACAACTTTGGAGGATCAGAAACTGTGTGCGGAAAAGGGGGACATTTGCCTGGGAAATTTGGGAAGTGTCCATCTGAGTAATTCCCAGATGGTGTAAATCCTTTCTTTGCCCCCATTCAGCTGACAATGATGAAAGCTCCAAGGCCCAGCAGTAAAAGTCATGGTTGTGTTGGAAATGGGCCAGGGGCTGTTGGAAGGAAACTCAACCGTGCTGAAATCTGTTGTGCAACCATCTACAGCTCCTGGTACTTCTGGAATTCCTAGCGATGGTGGAACAGGGAGGCTTAAATGCCTTCTATGCTGTAGTCAGAAAACAGGCTGGGTTTTAACTGTGTGCTTTTTTGTTCATTTGTGGTATTTTTAAACTGCCTTCGGTGGTGTGCCCAAGTGTGAGGATGGTGGGATGAATTAATAAATTCACTTTGTTCCACGTGGAATTCCTGTCCTGCTTTTATCCAGCAAATGCAGAATCTAAGACAACTCCCACTTGGAGCTTTGCATCAGACCCAGGAAGCTGGAGGAAGCAGTAGCGCAGGCTGAATTTTCACCACTTGCAAACTGTCCAATACTGCTGAAATGAAGCTGCAAAGCCACCGTGAAAGGCTGTGTGAGGAGGTGGCACCAATGGGCTAAGCTGAGGTTCACACCAGGGCACGGTGTTTGGTTCGACAGGGAACACTGAAAATATCTCATTTATGGAAGAAGTGGAATGAGACGCGAACACCAGTTGGTCATCACATTAAATTTTCTTATATAAATGTTTATATTCCATCACAGATTCTTTATGCAAGCTATGGATGACACGCAAAAAAAAATCACAGATCTAGGGGAAATGAAATGCAAGCGTTTAGTAAATATAATCTTACTCAGCAATTACTTAAATGTGAATTCAAGTGCATTGAAATATTTCTGATCATACTAAAAGTCAGTGATTCTCACATGTTAGGCATGGCATGATTAAGCATTGAGGTTTGGGGTTATGAAGGGAACCAAATGCATAATCTCTCCTTGTATATTGGCTAACAAAAAAAAAAAATGAAATCTGAAAAGTGCCTCAAGCTTCCTGAAGTTAGAAAAGCAAGAATTTTTAAGCTATAAGGTAAACTTACTTAGAGGGTGATTGCAGCTGTCTACAATGTCTTCTCCTTACCGTAACCGTGTTCAGTTAAATCACTGGTGCTTTATAGTCACACCAGGAGGGTATCGGACCGTTCTTCTAAATCAAACAAAGCACAGGCCATTCTGAGGGGGAAAACAATATGGTTTGTTTTCAACCAGCCTTCAGCTTTGGACACCCAGTTTTAGAAATTTTGGATCTGTCTTTCAAAAGTACTTTGTGTCTAATCTGGACAGAGGGTTTTATCTAACCAGCGTGTCTGAAACCAAGACAAAAAGCACCATTGGTATCTAAGGGTGGTTATGCAAAGTTTTCCTTCTCCCAATCCATACCAACCATCTCCTGTCTTGGAACAGTGGCTTTGACTTGGCAACTCAACTGCCTGCAGTCAAAGGCTGAGCGTCAGGTTTAGCAAGTCCTTGTAAGGAGCCTTCAGGGAATGATGTCATTCTGCTGACATTCGAAGTATCTCTTTTCTCTGCATTATTGAAACCTTACGTTTGATTTTTAAACAGACTATAGAGGCTTCCCAAGAATGTCTGGGCTTTTAGAGAGGACTGTTACCAAGGAAATCCTTCTACTTCAGCTACAGAGTAAAAAAAAATTTCAAATATACATAATCATTGACCTATCAGGGCCTTGTTGGGATCCTACGTGGTTACCTATTCCGAGTTATCAAATAACAAGTGTAGATTTAAATTAGCTCTGGATGCTACACAGACCAATATATTTTTTTCAATTTGTTCCTGAAATGGAAAGTATTGAGGAATAATACCAAACACAATGCTTCTTTCTAAGCCAGAGAAACGACGGATGCTGTCAAGAATAACTTGCTCTTCTAGCCCTTCCTCTGTGTTTCTTAATGATATACGTGCCCTTGACTTCGACTTCTTCATTTCTGATGCCAGTATTCCAGTGTATGCTTTTACTTCTTCATCTCTGTAGCACAGAATAGCAATATCTTTCTGAGAGTAACCATTTTTAAGATACGTATGACAACGTTCTGCCACGTACTTTGCTATTTCATCTCTGTCTTGAAGTTCTTCCATTATTTCAATACAGCCTTCCACGGCATGAGCGCATGTGGTTCTGTCTAATAACTCTGCCAAACGTTCTCTGGGAATATTTAGGGTAGAGTGTTCTACGATTGTTTTCATTTCTTGTTCTAGATAACTATAGATACTGTTAGCATTACGAACCACTTTGGTTAGTGACTCGATGGGATCATGCCATTTTGCTTCTGGAAGACCAGTTGGGAAGCAGTGACTTGTCTGTAAGTAGTCCAAGAAAATCCAGAAAAAGCCAGGCTCAGGGAGATCTCGTGATGAAGTTAGAGCCAAGGCTTTCTCATACCAATCACCTTCCCCATCTTGGAAATTCTGTGCTTCATCAATTATTATGTGCTTCACGTAATCAAACCTTCTCTTCAAAAAGGATACTCTTGTTACAGCTTGGCAAATGTTTTTCTTCCTATGGAAGAGATATAAGTAGATTAAAAACAGCCTCTGCATTTGCAAACTACTGGTTATACTTGATCAGAACAAAGTGAACGCCCATGATATGAAGGTTGTATCTATGAATAGATGCTCAGGATGTCAAGAGAACATCAAAAAAGAAAAGGACACAAAAGAGCATGCGTTACTAAAAATGCATCCCAACTACATACTTCAAAAACTGCACTGATGGTGGACCAAATAGCATAGCAAATATACTAATCAGTACTCTGCTGTTTAAAAATGCTGGTGAAATAACAGGATGTTGAATTGAGTAGCTGGAGGAGAAAATGCTTACCGCACAAAATCTCTCAGAGGCTTGTTCTCGCATACATAAAGAACTTCCTCTTGTTTGCACTGCAGCATAGTTCTTATTTTCTCTATGATCTTCAGGGCCACTACAGTTTTTCCTGTTCCTGGTAGTCCATAAACGTGCAGCTTCTTAGTTTTGTGAAGATTTTCTGACAGCAGCTGGTATTGTTTGATGGTCAAGAGGTTTAAAAACTCAGAACCAACACGGTCACTTAAAAAGGACTTGAAACTCAGCAGGACTACTGTGAGAGCATTTAAAAGGGCCTTGAAGTTGTCGCTCTTGATTAGGCTGTAGTTTGGGGGATACATTTCTTGAATATTCAGATCCCATTCGTTTCCACAGTTAATTCTTGGACCCAAAATCAGTAGCTTTGGTATTACACACAATTTGTGAATATAGCCCCCAGTGTTGACTAATTTCTCCTTCAGCCTCCAGGCTATGCGTCTTGAGTATTCAAACAAATCCTGTGAGATACGATGCTCACAGATTGTATAGAGGCTGGGTGGCACGTCCTTGGCTATTAGGAGAACATCACAAATTATGTCTTGGTTTTCTGGCAAGCCGACCTCAACAGCCCAGCTTCTAGAAAATATCAGAACTCCCTCAGAAAGCTGCTTCAATTGTTTTTCCATTAAAATATCCAACCCGGGATGCTCTTGGAGGAGATCTTCACTGAGTTTTTCTGGAGTATATATTATTCTGTGGGATTCCACTAACAAAGCAAAGCAGAAGAAACAGCTAGTGTTAGTGTAAGACATGGAAACCCAGCCCTCTGAAATCATTCTGTGGGAACTGATATTGCTGAAAGGCTACAAATATAGATTATAGCTGCCTGAAATACTTTTTTTTACTACTTCAAAATTTTCCTTAACTACTCCATGTGTTTCCAGATCCTATTGCAAAGACTGCTTCCTTAGGGAACTCAGTCCTCATCTCCTACCCGGGTCTCAGTCCCTTTGCTAAAAATGCCAGCACAGGACTAATGTCAACCCTGTCAAAAATGCCAACCCTTTTCTGGAGACCTGGCGAGTAAACAAAGAAACAACAACAGCTCAATACAAAAGCCCCAGGACAGCTGGCTGATCTTGCAGTGCCACAGAAACGTTGGACTGTAACAAGCAGCAGACTCTCCCCTCTGGGCCCAGCCCCAGACACTTCATGTATTTACGTTGGGCTGATGCCAAGTGACCTTCTCCTCCCATATTTCCCATTTTCCCCTGGATTGCGAAAAGACATTGGCATGGCTGTGACTGGTCCCCAGAGAAGTTCATCTAGCTAAGCTCCATGATGTACATGTGTACATCTGGCAGAAGATAAGTCCTTGGGGAAGGGGGTCATCAGCCATTTGAATGCAATGTTGCTGTCAGATCTGCAAATGATTTCCATCTCTTACACCTGTTTAAAGAATGTCTTCAAACTCATCTTTGACCTTGACCCTGCCCTTGAGATTCACGTTGTAAACCCACCAGACAGTGAAAGCAATGTGCAGGCCTACCTGGAAACAGTTGCTTGCAAAGGTCATCAATGTTGTCAAGGCCCTGGTGTGAATAAATTGGCTTGGCCAGAGGTGGCCCCTCTGTCAGACTGAGCTCTAGCCTAAAGGACTCAGAAAACTTTGAAAGATCTGGAAAAAAAGAATTAAAAACGTATGAAACACCATGAGCGTTTACTGTCCTTCAGTGCAAGAGCTATTCTCATGCTGGTTTTTGCTCTTCCTTAAAAGAATAAATGCAATGCATGGACAGAAACCTTGCAACTCACATGGACAGCAGCTGATTAGCAACAGAACGGGCTCAGACCTTGGACCATGGACCTGCTCTTGGTTTCCTTATCTCATTAGCTGCTGGTGTGACCTCTAACTCTGTTAGTGATACCCTTTTCACTGCCCAAGAATTGGCCAACAAACAATTCATCTGTCCATAGCTCTCAGCTTATTAGACTGGCAGTAGCAGTGGAGAATGCCCCTAAAAAAGCAGGAGGGAAAGTATAGATTAAGCTTGAAGGCAAATGGCAATTGGCATGGACTGTGGCGATTATGTAAAAAAACACATACACTGGGAGTCCAACCTCAGAAGTGCTTGTCTTGAGGCACGGAGAGGTCACGCTGTGAAAGCAGGCACTAACGTTGGTATTAGTAAGCTGCTCGTCAGCAGGACCTGCTGCAGCCTGAAGCAAGCATTAAGGAACATAAGCAGCAGAAAGACCAGTGTTTATCAAGGACCTGACACAGTCAAACTGGTTGGTTTGGTCAAGCACTCAAAGAACACTGAAAAGCAGGTAAGATGATTATCTAAGGCAAACCACTCCCAGACCAGGAGCAAGACAATAAAGGGAGGTATCGAAAATGGAAAGGGATTGTCCTGGCTCTTTTGGACCTGGATCAGCAGCAGTCATCCACGCAGCCCACTCGTCCGCTCTCAGTCTCCTCACGGTGCTGCCTTCCACCAGCCACGAGCCCGGGTCTTCAGCAAACACGACGCAAGTAAATGGCTGAATCTTCACAGCGCAGACGTAGCCACAGTGATCTCCAGCCTCACGGTAAACTTTGAAGATTTTGTGTTCGTAGCTTATGTTGTGTGTATATCCACTCCCGCAGAAATGGAAAAGGGTTAATTTGCTTTGAATGGAATTGATTACGTGCCTTAATTTTTCAAGGTCCTCATCATCACTGCTGAATCCCTGCACTCTGCGCTCATCATTCACACCGATCCACAAATACCCGCCGGCTGTGTTTGCAAATCCAGCAATGTACCGAGGTAATATCTCTTTGACACGAGTAAAAAATTTTTCAGTTGAAAAATCCTTAAATTCCACATTTCCTGACTCAGTGAAAGTCAATATCTCTCCATGTTGCAGTTGATCCCTACCAAACACCTCAGCAACAGTGTTATTTACAATATCCATGTTTCCTTCAACAGCCATTGTCATCCTTTTTTTAGCAGGTGGTTCTGGGCTAAGCTCTCTCCTGACTCCATTTTGTTTTTCTTTAAGGAACGAAAAAGCTCGGGTAGGACTCATGTGGGAAAGAAAAGCACCACATTTTGCATACAACCCAGTACTCAGGCTACAGAGACGTGGGTTTGCGCTTGTAGAGTTTAAGCATGGGTTTTCATTATTCCAGGTTTTAATAAAAATCAAAATGTAATTATCTCGCTGTTCAAAGTCCAGGTATTTTCTCCAGTCTGGAAACAAAAGAAGAGACCGAAAAGTCTCTTCTAAATCTGGTCCGATCTTATCTCTTTCTAAGTTGTAGTTTTCATTTTCAATCTCTGCTTTTACT
>JAOXNH010000006.1:10515565-10538609 GCA_028566575.1 Bartramia longicauda
CAGTTTCCATTAGCAAAAAAACTGAGACAAATAGTAAATCTTATTCTTAAGAGGGGAAATGTCTTCACACTGTTATTAATCTCTGTATAGGTGTTGCTGGGTGTCCTCAGATATCCTCTGCATCCTCCTTTTGGATCCAGTAGGGATCTAGAGGTTCATCTCAGCACAGGAAAAGGAGAGATCAAAAATGGTTGTTGCTGAGAGCTTTGCATACAGCAAATGTAGAACAATAATTACAATAAACTGTACATAAAATCTGCGTGTGTGGATATGACCCCTATTTCACTGTATTTTCAGTGTAAGGAGGAATAGCAACATTTAAGTTTGGCAGGACTGACTTTGTCCCCAGCTTTTGTTCAGGAGAATCTGAAAATAATCTAGACTGAGCCTTCCTTTGGTTTTGGCCAGCCTCAACCAAGTCTTGCTGCCTAATCCAAGCCAGTGGGTTTGAGATAGAGATTGATTGCAGAGTTTGACCGTGTAAGGTTTGAAAGTGTGTGGAAGAATACATCCTGCTCGTGTTCTGGTATTCAAGTAGCGTCACTTGTCAGCATGGGATGTTCTCTCTGTGTGACCCCAGGCACTCACATCGTTGCCCTTTGTCTGCAGGTCCTGGCAGAGCTCAAGGAATACGCTACTGAGGTGGACGTGGACTTTGTGCGCAAGGCTGTGCGAGCCATTGGGCGCTGTGCCATCAAGGTTGAGGTAAGTAGCTGAAACTTGAGGTTTTCTTTGGCTCTGTCTTTAAAAACAGCAATGGGCTTTGCCATTTTTTCCCACATTACACAAACTCTCTTTGCTCCTGTGATGGCAACCAAGTGACCTGGATATGTCATGCTTTTGGGCAAAGCCGCAGTAGGGCTTGTGAGCTCTGGTTGAGTACATCACAGAGGATGGTGTGCTCCTCTTGGACCTCAGCTTGCAGACAGAGGAAGGCAGCTAAATCATCCTTGGTGGAGTATTTCAGTGTACTTACTGACTTCAATGGATCAATGACAACTTACCCATGAGGACCTCTTTTAATAGCTGTAGCCTGACCTTTTGAAGGGGGAAGGAGAAGAGATTGTGCAGAGGAACTCAGTGCTATGAAATATGTTTTGTCCCCCCTGTTTCAGCTGAATAGGACACAAGGAATTACAGAGA
The DNA here is from genome assembly GCA_028566575.1 of Bartramia longicauda. NCBI lineage: Eukaryota > Metazoa > Chordata > Aves > Charadriiformes > Scolopacidae > Bartramia > Bartramia longicauda. The sequence continues at coordinate 10,516,709 of JAOXNH010000006.1, forward strand.
TGGGCTTATCTAGTGTTAAAGGCCCGTATAGCTTGTAGCTTCATTTGGAGTGTGCTCTCTTCAGCCTAGATACTTACGCAAATAAGTTCCCAAGAACCTCTGCAGTTATCCAAAACAGCAGTCTGAAATGTCCACTGCCTGTTGAATATCCACCAAAATGCTCGTAATAGAATATTAATTTTTTTTTAGTGATGTCCCTGCTAATTTCCCTGTAAATGAATCTGGTATGCTTGACAGGAGCTCAGAAAGCCTGTGAAGAGAGAGAAGACTTAAGCTGCGGTGTTGGTCCTTTTCAGTAAACTGATAACTGAGTGCAAAATGTCACATAAGTGGTCTAATTTCAGCTCAGCTCATTTAGCTTTTGCTAAAGTGTGTTCCCAGGAGCATTGCCTGACAGCAGATTTAAATAAAAACCTAATCATGCCTGGCTGAGTGTAGTGCCAGTGCACAGGTTTCCCTTGTTGCAGCTCAGCTACTGTAAGTCTGTTGAAAGAGGACACCAACTTCTGTACTTTTGAGAGAATTGACCATCCAGGCAGCCTTCTCTTCCTTCAGCTCTTAAAGGCTTATCACTACCATGAATTTTCTTTTAAGCAGGGCCCAGTAGAGCAGGTGATCACTCTCTCTGTTTCAAGTCTGCAGTTCAAAATACTGTGGTGCTCCTTCCATGTTGGTGCAGGCAGGAGGTTGGATGGATGGAGCCACAGCAGTGACGGTACAAAATGCTCTCGAGAATAGAAGAGGGCTACTGAGAACTAAAAAGAAGCTGGTGGCAGCCCTTTTTGTAGCAGTGCTTGTGCTGGGGAACGGGAGCTTTACTTTAGATCTCAGTGGGGACTTTCTCACTAGGACCTGGCCGTGTGTCTGTCCTAGTTTCACGTGAAAGGTGGTGTATTCCTGGGCTATCAGGATGTTATCAGAAGTTTTTATTCTTTCCTATCCTCATCCTCTGCACTCTTTCTTCCCATCCCTGACACCATGACCTTCATGTTCAATATGCAAAGGATTAATAATAATGTCCCAGCAAATTTGCAGTGACCCTCTGTGTAATTGTGTTTGTCTCAGTAGGAAGCGTTAACCTTGATTTTTAGCAACACTCCTTTGAAGACACTGCTGCCAAAGGTGAGGTCTGTTTGCTCCTCTGACTAGAGCCAGATTTAAAGAGGGCAAATATAGAACAACTCATTACAGTGTCCTCATCTCTAGGTTAATCCCTGTCCCCAGTGCATCTGTGCTTACTAGAGGCTGTTTGCACTGTGAGTTATGACTAATGGAAGAGCATTTTTATAGCCATCAGTGTCCAAGTTCCCAAAGCTTAGAAATCTGCTTTTTGACATAGGGCACAGCCGTCGGGAGATGTTGATGAATGAGTATTCATGGGGAACCTCAGCTCTGCCTTCAAGGATCCTACTTTTGTCTAATTGTCTCTCCTAGAAGAGTAAGACAGTAATAAATCTGTCTGCTGTGACATGCACCGTAGAGCAAGTGTGGCGTTACCTTTGCTGGGCAGCAGTGCATGGTGCTAATAGCAGATGTAGAGCTTGTTTTGGAAATATAAGTAATACCCAGGCTGAATTGCAAGGCTGATGGCAAAACCCATCAAGCTTTGCCAGTCGTAGAGGTTTGGGGGATGTCAGAGCATCGTTTTATGTGGCTAGACCAGCTGGGCTCAGAGTTAGCTCGGGTCCATGGCAAACGGTGTGGTGTAGCCAGGCTTGATAGCATGAGGCGAGTGGGCTATGCGTTGGTTTGCTCCAGTGGCAGTGCTAGATGAAGAGGTCATCTGATGCTTTTTGATTGTAAGGAAATAAGTTACCACTCCTGTGGGAAAAGGAAATGAAATGGATGCAGTAAGAATAGTGATTCCTCTGGAGCAAAGGAGAAGTAGGAGCTGTATTTGAGGGGGATCTGTCTCAGTTCCAGGAGGTTCTGCCAGCAGCCTGGTTCTTAGAAATCATTGAGGCTTATGGCTGTGAGCATGGTATGTGCTTCAGTAATCTTGCAGGCTTTCATTTAGTTTCTACAGAAAAAAAAAAGCAATTTTGATGTTGGAGTGAGGAAGGACAGCCAACCATCTCGAGAGCTGTTCTGGTTGGGGCACTCTTTCATCAGTTTGCAAAGCACTGCGGTCCCCAGGGATGTCCACCTTCAAATAGCAGTGTGTTTACAAGGGATGGGGTGAGCTGAGATGTGTTTTGTTACAGGGAAATTTTGTTGGAGGGTCTGCTGTACTGTGCCCACGTGACTGCTCACTTTCCAAGGGACTCTTAGGCTACAAATCAATACTGCATGTTTCAAAGTGGATGTTGGGCTCTTCCTGGAAAAATCACACTTTGGAGTGTCTAAAGAAAAATAAACCTTAATTTGCTTTTTCCTTGAATTCTGCAGCTCTTAAAGCTTTACTACTTGTAGGCTGTGATAGGGCTGGACTGTGTGTTGCAAACAGTGGTTGAACCTATAGGTTCTGTAGAGTAGAGTTGACTTAGGACAGATTTACCCCAAGTGCCCCTTAAGGCCGCTGGTTGAAACATCTAGTGAAAGGTGTTGACAAACTGGCAAGAGATGAAACTGCAAGCTCTGAAGCATCTAGTGTGCAGGGACTTTGAGTGGGGTTTGCACTGTGAGCAATGTCAATCTGTGTTGAGCCAGGGCCGTGGTCAGTCTCCATGAAACAGAAGAGTCTTCCAGGTCACAGGCCTCAAATCTCTTCAGGAGCAGAAGAGATCAGAGCAGGACACACTCAGATTGCCATTTCACTGCCTCTGTCCTGGCAGAGTACCCGTAAAGCTGTGCTAAGGAGGGAGAGAAATCATAAAAAATATGATACCAATCATATAATTTTATATGATCCCTCTCCTTACTCTGATACCAATTGTATTGAATTTTTTCCCTGTTTGATGTGAATTTCAGGGGAGAGTCTCGTGGCCTTGAGTGCCAATTTGCAAGACAGAGCAAATTCTGGGTTTTAGTGTCCCCTCTCTCGGCTGATGGCTGTGCTTGTAAGAGACCACAGCGAGAGTCACGAGGGCAAGAAATCACCAAGAGGTTTTAGTCTCTGCTTGTCCCAGATTCAGCTCTACAAGTCCTGAGATTTGTCCTTGAGATTTTTGCCCATTCTAAATAAACTGACTCCTGTGACTTAAATGCCACTTCATTCCTCCTCCTCCTGCCCAACCTTTAAGTGCTCTGAAAGCGAAGGGGACCATTAGCTCACTTGAATTGAAAAATCCACCTACGTTGCTATTGTTTGTGCCCTACGGTGTTTGTCTCGATCCTGAATGCGTTATGAATGTTCTGATGGGGACTGCCGAGGCAGCGTCATGAGCAGTCTGCTTCTCACATTAATCACCAGCTGTGTAATGAGGCTTCATGTGTGCTCTGCTAATCACCAAATCGCTGTCCTTATTTGAGACTCTCCTGTGATGTCCTGCCTCGCTCTGCTATTTGGGAATAGACCTCCCAGAATTTGTTTGCATCTAACTCCAGTTCTGGTTCCCGGGCTGTGCCAGTGTCCAGTCTTTTTTATCTTACAGTGCCTGTGGCTGGGAATTTTGAACTAATTAATGTGAAAGCTGCATTGGCAACAGCTGGATTTCTATTTATAGCTGTATCTTCACATGTTGCCAGTGACCTCACTCCAAAAATACTGAACCTGTTGCTGGTGTGAGCTGCTTTTTTGCAACCTTTTTTTTTATCCTGCTTTGGCAGGGGAGTTGGACTAGATGATCTCTATGGTTCCTTCCAACTCTAAAAAATTCAGTGAAATTCAGTGAAACGTGGTGGACAGCATGGTTTTCTCCTGCATTCTAGCTTCCCCAGGCACCTTTCAGCAGTCCCTGTCAAAACTCTCCCAGTCCGGATGGCCACAGCTTGGACAAGCCCAAGAGAGTTCATTCAGTGGCCTGTTTTGACTGTGGGCCAGCAAGAGGGTGATAAAATAGTAATGCAGGTGGTGTTCTTAATGTCTGTCTGCTGGCATGGCTGCTTCAGCCAGTACTTTTTGCAGGAGCTGGAGTCAGCTGGTATCTCCACCGTAATACACTTGTCAGCCTGTAGGTTTTTCTGGACACGCACATATTGAGTTGGTAGCTGCCATCCTTTTGCTTCCCGCCTTCCCCCCCCCCAGGTCCTTTTCTCATACACATGCCTCGTTCCTCAGCATGTGCTGTGGGCTAGGAAGAAGTGTTTCTTCACCTTGTTTTAATTGTATTGTTCTGTTCTTCTCTCCAGCAATCTGCAGAGCGCTGTGTAAGCACACTGCTGGACCTCATCCAGACCAAGGTCAACTATGTGGTCCAGGAGGCCATCGTTGTCATCAGGGACATCTTCCGCAAGTACCCCAACAAGTATGTGAAAGTAATATAAGGCTTTCAGTCTCCTGGCATCAGAATATAGCAATGTACAGCTATACAACATAGCTTCCCAGGGCTCTGAAGTTGCTTTTTGGTGTTGAAGGTGGCCATTTTTTCTGAAAATCAGTGTCTGTTCTGTTTCTAGCTCCTAGTATGGTAGGATTCAGATGTTGGCTCTAGATGAGGTATCAGCCTGACATGTTATTAGTTTGAATTGGAAGCTTTTCTTCCCCACTGCATCCCATATTGATGCTGAATATCAGCCTTAATCAAAAAGTAGTAAAGCTCTTACAGAGAATGCCAGAAGGAAAATTAGACCAAGTTTACCGCATCAGGCTCCTGCTTTTGCTAGTTTCCTCTAGAAGGCTTCCATACAAAATTCATAGCTCTCATCGTCTGAGATCCCAGTCAGATTGTGCTGAACAAAATGCTCCTGGCTTTCTCTATCGAGCGTTCTCTCTGGCTTTGGCAGTACTCAGCTTCTTTTAGGCTGTTTCTGCAACGAGGTTTTGTCTCTTCAGCTACAGAGCAGCAGCGATGTCTTTCAGCAGAGACTTCATGATCACCTAAAAAGTAATATGGGAGATCCGCGGGCCTCTCTGGCAATTTCTGCTGTCAGTTACAAGATAGATTGCCTCTTTATGAGAGGGATACCCACGCATGGGAATAGGGGAAGCTAAATAATTAGTGTAGGGTATTGTCTGGTTTACAGCAAAGCCTTTGGGGGAGTGTAACATCCAGTTTAGAGTTACCAGTCTGAAGATGCCAGAGAAGCTGTGGGATCTGATACAGACTCATGGTTTGAACTGTTGGATCAAATATTCCCTTCAGCAAAACAGAGAGAGAGACAGCTCTGTCTTGAATACCACGTCTGGGTGGTCTCGCTGATTAACGCAGCTGCAAAGCTCTTGAGGACCCTGTGAGATGTTAGCGCTCAGCTTGGAAAAAGAAAAAGCCTAGGAATCTCTTCTGTAGTTGAGTGAAAATGCTGCTTGTTGTGTAGAAATACAAGACATTGTCATTCAGTGCAGGATTCTCTGCAGAATGATGTGGGCAGAGATGGAGTAACATGAGTTGAATTTGCCCCAGTAATCCACCTGTGCTCTGACAAACCAGGTATGAGAGCATCATTGCCACCCTGTGCGAGAACCTGGATTCCCTGGATGAACCAGATGCCAGAGCTGCCATGATTTGGATAGTGGGTGAATATGCAGAAAGAATTGACAATGCAGATGAGCTGTTGGAGAGCTTTTTGGAGGGCTTCCATGATGAAAGCACTCAGGTAAATTTGTGTTATGCATCTTCATCCGCAGTGTTTCATGCAATGTATGTATGGGATGGATGGTAAATATTATCATAGTGGTTAGAAAATATCTCTCAATTAAAATGTCAATATTTGGCTAAAATAAAACTCTTGGGAATCTGTAGATTTACTTGGTTGTCTGTATCTCCCAGACTTCTCTTCTTGGAAGGATAAGGGGTTTCTAGATGTTGCATACTTCTTGGGGAACAGCCCTACTAGGTACCAGAACATACGGAAGAATAGTGATGAAATGCATATAGGTATGACATAAATCTCAGTGTGCTGATCAGGGACTTGTCTGCAAAAATGTTTTGGAGCAGGCAAGAGCCTGAGTCTCATTCTTCTGGGTTTTACTGGCAAAGAGTAGTGTAATGCTGTTGTACCCCATAGGACTTGCATTTCATATCAGTAAAGGATGTTCAGACTTGGGAGACGTTGCTAAGGCGTGGATGACTTTTCTAATCTCTGCTGTGTCCCCTTCTCTTAGGTGCAGCTCACCCTACTGACTGCTATAGTGAAGCTGTTCCTAAAAAAGCCTTCTGAGACGCAGGAGCTGGTTCAGCAGGTCCTCAGCCTGGCCACGCAGGTAAGCCAAGATACCCAGTGAACCAGAGCCCTCCAGAGATGGTGCTGGGCTGTGTGGTGTCTCCCGTCTGCCAGGCCAGCAGTAGAGCTGTGTAGCAGACAGAATTCAAGCACGTTGCCCTCTGCCCAAAGAGGAGGGATTTGACTCCATTTAAGAGCTGCTCTGTGCCTGTTTCCATGCCATTTGGTATCTGCTCTCTCCTTCTGAGCTCCTGCTTCATCCTAATTCCTTCCCTGTTCCCCCACTGAAGTAAATGTTAGGGACAGGGTAGAGTTATGAAGAAACCAAAATACTTTCTCCTTGAAGGTGACTTGCAGTTAGAACATCTGGAGCTGTAACCAAGGGATAGGGCCTGGCAAAGACTTTGTTCTGTGAACAGCAAAGCTGAAACAGTGCTATGAAAAAGAAAGAATTGAGGTTTGGGGTTTTTTTCCTTTGTACTTGGATGCTGTCAACCAATGTCGCAGCTGTGCTGGAGGCTGTAACAGTGGGTTAAGATCCGGGATTCATTATGCATGAGATACTGAGTTATGAGCTCAGATCACTGCAGGTGGGGCTGGGCTTGAGCTGGCAGACAGAAGGGCTGTAGGTCTGAAGGGCAGAAGTGGAGATGTCCTCGTGGCTGGAGTGGGTGAGACCTCAGCTGATCCTCCTACACTCCCTGGCTGTAATGTCTGGGTCATCTGTGTGATGGCGTAGCCCAAAAAGACCAGTTTCTCTCCAGACCTGCTGTGTCAAGTGATGACAATAGTCCCCCAGCTGTTCAGAATGGGCTGCGATTGTTTCTGAGCAGAAAACCTGGAGACAGTCATCAACTGGCCTTCTTTGCTGCAGGAAGTCATGGCTGTGGACTTAACTAATAGTTAAAACTTTTATTCTTTCCTTTGTGGAAAGGAATTGGTCAGTGGCAAGAAATCCCTGGCCTGCTTTTCTTGCTTCAGAACCTGCTATTAGGCAGGCGCTCGGCTCTTCTTTAGAGAAGGGTGGGCCAAGGGCAAGCTGTATCGTTTGTCTGAGCCACCAGAAGAAAGGTACTAAGTGTTAAAACCCACTATGCTGAGTCACAAAACACTTAATGGCACCCTAGGAATGTAATAGGCGTCTGTTTTTTCTCTGTTTGTCACAAATGTTGATTCAGACTGGCTTCTTGTATTTTATATGAATAATAAGTCAATGTAGGATAACTGGCTGTAAAACACTAAAGAGCCTTATACTTCAAGGTCTGATTTCCAGGTAGAGATACTGTTTTTCACTTGAGTGGGAGAGTAATTGCATGTGTGTTTCTTTCCCCAGCATAGGTATTGTTGCTCTTTGAGTGTCTCTTAGGGTTTGTCTCCACAGCAAACTGCAGGTGGGATTGGAGCAGGAGCCAGCTTAATCCAGCCAACACTGGTAAAAATAGTAATGAAGCAGCTGGGGATGGAGGGACACAGATGTGTAGCAGCAGTCGAGGTCCCTGGCAAGCCCATAACCCAATGGATGGCACGGAGCCTCTCCGTCTCCATCGCTGTTGTGTGTCTGGCGTGGTGGGTAATGGAGCTGGCGTGGGTTCATTGGTATGCACTGCAGGTGTCTGCGCAGACCCCAGAGAGCAGAGAATTGGGAGAAATGTGGGAAGGGAAGATCTGAGCCTATTGTTCCAGTAGATTTTTACTAAAGTTTCAAGTCTGTTTATTTGGAAGAAACAGTCTTGTCTGTATGTGCCTGCGAGTAGGAGCATGTGGTGTTTCACGTCTGCCCTTGGCAGAAGCCCTGCCTGATCTTGAACTGCGCCGCAGGCAGGATGCGGAGATTCTTGTAGGAATTGTTAAGGGGGAAGGGTGTAAAGAGTCTGCAACTTCACCATCAAACTGAAAAACGGCACTGCAGAGATATCTATCTGTTGACCCAGACATTGTATCTAGGTCCTTACGAGCAAAATGAGCTTAGTGTGCTCAGTCTCATTACAAATAGAGGTTTTTGCTGTGTGCTTGAGAAGGTCTTGAGACAGAGGGCAGAGAGACAGGTTATAGCAGGTCAGCAGCAGCGTGGATGAGATCACAGAAGATGAAAAGAAATGCCAGAGGGGAAGGCTAATGAGGTGTACGATATGTTGCCAGAATTTTACAGGGGAGGGGGAGAAAAACCTCAGAAACATTTACCCCGTTATTCTGCTGATGTGGGGATTAAAAGTCCCAGCTCTTGTTTCCATGAACAGTTCAAAGGTGTTGCACTACAACATGAAACCACAGCTCCTCCCTATCCCCAGAACGTTATCTGCAAACTATCACCACTCACTTTGCTGCTCTGGGCAGAGCTGTTGGAAAAGGGGAGAAATAATTAGCACTCCATGCAGAGTCAGAAGTATCTGCAGTAAAACAAGGGTATTACTGACAGCTGGAGAACTGATGAGGTATCCTAACTGTGATCATTAGCATCTTCCCATACTTCATTAGATAACTAAAAGGCATGATAAATAAGATCTCCTTTGGTATGAAGAATACGGCTTATTAAGATCCATCCTGGAGCTCTGCAGGATCTTTTTTGTCCTGTAGTGCCCTCGGGTACCTCATATTTCCAGGAATCTTGGATCATTCTGCTATAATATTCAGTATTGCATGTCTGCTCTTAGTATGTGACAGTCATTTTGACTCATCTTCCTGTCTGCACCCCCTTGAAGTTCTCCTGACACTTACTGTTATATTTAATGGCAGGAGAGTTTGGAAAGCAGTTGATAACTCTGTGGGATGGAGCAATTGTGGGATGTAAATCCTGGGCTTTTTGCTCCCTGACCAGCTGGGCAGGAAGCTGGGCATTAATGCGTGGATTCTCATTTTTAATTTTGAGATGTTCGTCACAACAAGCAGTTTATAACATTGTTCTGAAATTGGTCGCTACTAAACAGTTGGGTTTTTAATCCAGTAGAATCACTGCTAGAAAGATGAAGTGATTACAGGTGTCTGTCCCCATCAAACCTGTGACTGATGTATTGCTGTGTCTCAGGACTCTGACAACCCAGACCTGCGGGATCGTGGCTACATCTACTGGCGCCTTCTTTCCACCGATCCGGTGACTGCCAAAGAAGTGGTCCTCTCAGAAAAGCCGCTTATTTCTGAAGAGACCGATCTGATTGAGCCGACTCTGCTGGATGAGCTGATCTGCCATATTGGATCTCTGGCTTCTGTGTACCACAAACCACCCAACGCTTTTGTGGAGGGCAGCCATGGGATCCACCGCAAACACTTGCCAATTCACCATGGAAGGTAAGCTGAGGCAGCCGTGGTGATAACGGGCAGTCCAAAAGATGTAAGGACCTTTTATAACACACTGTTGGTTTTTTATCGACTGCGTAGAGGCTTGCAGGTCATTCAAGGAACCATTTCATTGTAGGATTTAATCCTGGGTATGTAGTTTCTGAGCTCCTGGTTCAGAAGACAGGGGAAGTATCAAAGCTCTTGTGTGAGGAGAAGATATAATGGTTTTTGGAAAGACATTGGCTATAAGCCCTCTTGACATGAGAGTCTGAATAAAAAAGCAGAAGCTTTGGGGGTGCAAGGGCACACTTCCAGGAGGAGGATGACTGTGGTAAAAACAAGCATTTTACAGAAGGATACACTTCTCTGTTTTTGCAAGAGCTTTTGCTTCAGCAACAGTGCAGCTTTACGAGCCTCCTTTGTGTAGAATAATACCAGTTTCCTGAACAGGCAAATACAGGGATCCTTTGCTGCTGGAATAGGACATGGGGAAGGTCTGCTAGAACTGCCTTTCTCTCTTGGTGCCTATAAAGCAATGGGGAGGGTAAAAGCCATCTGAGCCCCATTGCTGAAATCTGTTTGGGCTTAAAAGAAGACAGAAAGACTGATATAGTTCTCTGTAACCTTTGGGGTGCAGAGGGCAGGGGCGAGATGCATTGGCTTATTGTCTGGAGCTTTAATGCTTCCCTGTGATGACAGTCCTGGAAGTGGGTTAGATCTGCAGGAGCAGGCAGTGCAGTAGTCCTGAGCTGCGGCGACGCTGCTGTTGAGCCTGTTCCCATGGTTCCTCATTCAGGTAAGCAGTGCTATTTGCACTAATGGTATTAATTACCAATGTAAGGGTGCTTTACAGCAGGAGGCAGAGTATCCAAGCTTACCTCTTAATAATATTCCCAAAGTGACATTTGGAGTGCTATTTTTTGCTGTTGCACTGGTAAATCAGTGTGCAATGCTGCTCCTTTTCTATTTTCTGACACCGTTTCTCTGCTATTCTTAGCAACTAACGCTATTTCTGTAACAACTAGCTTTGGGAAGCCAAGTTGTTTTCTCTTTGCCTGTGAAATTAAGTCTGGCTGCATTGACCCAGGACCAGTGAGTATAAGTCTACCAGTCGGACAAGAAAAGCGGTGGCCACTTTCTGCAGCTCCCTCTCCTAGTCAGAAGTTTACCTCAACAGCCAAAGGAGCTGGAATGGGGGTAGCTTTGGTCTCTGGCCCTACCAGCCTTCCTGTACACTGTTTTTTGGGTTACTGCAGAAGCTAACATATTTTAGGAGGTTTCAGTTAGCTCAAGGAACTCAGCTTTTTGCACGCAACGGTCTTTTTTACTGGCTTCTTGCATACACTGCGTACGTGGCTTGACTCTCGTAGCTAATGCTCAGACAGTCTGCTGTCCTCAAATCTCTTCTGACTCTAGCAGTGTTGTGTGGTGCCCTGGTGGTGTTTACTACTAAATTACCCGTTACTTCAACATAAAACCTTCAGGCCCTCATCAGCAGTGGCAAGCTGAGGAAGCTGGAGCTGGGGGAAGGTCTGAAGGGTGCTCAGCAGAGCATGCTGCATACTGATGCAGTGCCCTAGTCCACCTGGTGAATTAAAAAAAGAAAAAAAGAGTGGTGTTACTTAATGGCACACCAGGCTTCTCCAATGTGAGCTCAGCTCACAAAGAGGCCCCCTTATTGTGGTTTTCTGGTTTACTGGTAGCAAAAGGACAGTAAAACCTTACAAGCTGATGCCAAGACCTCCTTGTACCATATCACAGGCAAAGCAAATCGCCGCTTTCGGCCATGAGAACTACAGTGAGCAGCTCCACAGGAGCATGGTTGTGGGGAAACTGAATCTGGGCATCCAGTATGATTTTTACTGATTACTTAGAAATTTGTTTGTGAAAATATGTCAGTTTAAGGCAAGTTAAGGGTGTTCAGTGAAGGATAACCTCCTCACCTAGCTATTTGAAGTCATCTTCAATACTTCCATGCTCTGGTTATGACCATTCTAGTGGCTGACCCACCTGCTGGAGGGTGAGATTTTCCTTCAGATTGCACAGTGAGACAGAAGCATGGAGGGATGTCCACAATGAATGTGGCTTAAGCAAGTCAAGATAGCGTTGCCTTGAGTAGGTGGGCAGAATTTGCTAGTTTAGTGGTGCATTTCTGGGTATAAACCTAGGAGGGGTTAGTTATGGTTGGCAGAATACGCTACATGGCATTTTGATTCATTTCTTTTTCATTCAAAGCAGGGTAGGACAGATCCCTTTCAGCTCTCAGCTGATGGGGAGACCCATTGAACAGCTCACAGATGGTGAGATGTTCCTGTCTTGTCAATGAGCCCAAGTGTCAGAGAGTTGCAGATGAATCCCAAAGGTGGGGGAGAAATCTCCTTGCTGCTTGGCAGTGATTCCTTGTGTGGTGGCTCCCACCACCCCTGCTCAGCTGTAACGCAGCTGGGAAATTTGGGGAGATGTTTACAGGGCTCCTGGGAGAGGAGGAGACTCTGGCAAGAGGCCCCATTCCCACACAGGTGGCTGCAGGAAATTTTTGATTCTCGTTCAAGTTGTGCATCCCTTGTGACACCAAACATCTGGGAACAGCTGGAGATTGAAGTCACAGGAGGGCCACATCTCCAACTCACGTGGGCAAGCCCAGCTGCTAGCTACTGCCTGAGACTGTGAGGGAGACAGCTTGTATCATGTCTTTTTGCCCTTTATAACCCAATAGCCTTTATTCATTTTTTTCTTTCAAAGGAAATGCAAAGTTGTTTATACAAATCTCTTTAAAGAGGCCCATTCTGTACAGGAAATGGAAGGCTGGGTGTTTTGTTTTTTAATGCAAACTGACTTAGCTTTGTCCTCTCCTCATTTCTTGTTGGGTTTTGGGGCAACTGCAGTTACGCAAGACCTTGAAGGATGAGTAAGTGTTGAAGAGGTGTAGTGTTAAAGGGATTATATGCTGGGAATGAACCAAGTGTGTGCACTGCCGGCTTGTAATGTGCCGCTGCTCATCCGTGCTGTTCTTCCCCCTTCTCAGCTTGGAGGTGGGAATGGATCACGGTAACCACTTGCTCTTCAAAGATGTTTTAGTTAGCTCTTCAGCATACTCAGAAGTCTCCCTGTTGAAGGCAGAAGCAGAAAGGACAACTAATATTAGTACTATTAGGGGTCTAAAGCTTTTAATGCTAAGAAGCTTTCGACCCCCTCTGTCGCTGCCTGGTAACTAATTCATTCTGCAGTCCTTATGCTCCAGCTTTTCTTCTTGGCACTGAAGTTGGGAGCAGCTTATACTCTGTTGTTAAAGCTTTTCCCTCAGTAACTGCATAAGGATAAGGAAGAGAATTGTGGCTACTCACAATCAGGAGCTGCAATTTTTACAAAAGAGCCCCAGTGTTAAACACCTTGTCAGGACGCCAATTCCCATGGCATTTGTGTGCGATTACCTGTTGGCTGCATCTGCTGTAATATGAGCTGGAAATAATTTTGTCAGTTACTGCTGGCAACAGGACACAAAATAGATTTTTAAGTTAGCCAAAATATTAACATCTATGGATTTAAAGAATAAATGCATTGTAATGAGATCTCCAGGAGCTACAGTCAGTCCTTTTTTTTTTTATTTTTCCTTCCCCTCTCTCATTGTGAAATTCAGTGGCAACTGAATATAAAAGGTAGCCAGACTGCATATGATGAGAAATTTTGGAAGCTGTACAATGAGCGTTTCTAGACTAGTAATTAGCATGCCTGCTAATTCAGAAATTATTGATAGAAGGGAGGAATCAATTTTAGTTTGACGTCTTTAATTAGAAAAGAGTTGTGGAGCTTGGTGCTGATCAGTAGAAGATGGTTAATTGAGATCTGTGGGGAGTGGTTGAGTTCACACTGATTAGAGTGAGGGCTGAAGGGTTTTATCCGTGAGGAAACCTGGATTTTTATTTTTTCCACCCATGTTTACACGTAGTTCTCCAGGCCCAGTGGGCTGAAAATCCATCTCTACAGGTTTCTTCTAACCTGGGAAAGAAATATTTTCCGTGCTGTAGTCCAGGTAGTACTCGTGGCTCACTGTTTTGGAGGGTCTGTGATTCTCAAGGTGGGCAGATTTCACACCTTGAAGATTCCCTTTTCTGAAGTGAAAACCATGCACGATGCGTGGAAAGTCTTTGTGCTCAAAGCACGTGCTGAAGAGCCGCTTGCTGTAACAAACTGCCTTGTACGTAGAGGTCAGATCAGCTGCCAGGATCAGTGGTGAACTGACTTCTGCTCGTGAGCCACCTCTTGCTGTGTTTCCCCCACGCTGGGAATCTAAAGCTGGAGACCAAAGGTGTCTAATGTTTCTCTCTTCTGCTTCTTGTTCCTCCCACCCATAGCACCGATGCAGGCGATAGCCCCGTGGGCACAACGGCCACTACAAACCTGGAGCAGCCGCAGGTCATTCCATCGCAGGGCGACCTTCTGGGTGACCTTCTCAACCTGGACCTGGGACCCCCAGTGAATGTTCCCCAAGTGTCCTCCATGCAGATGGGTGCTGTGGACCTCCTGGGAGGAGGGCTGGACAGCTTGGTAAGTGGTCTCCTCTTTAGCTTCAGCTGATTTGAAATAATTGGAGCTGTGCTTATCTCTGCAAAGTCTTGATCATTTGTGCTTGTAATGCTTGGATCACTGATCTCTCCTGGTGCTGAGTCCTAAAACTTCAGGAGGATTTAACCAGTGCTGTTGTACCAACTTCCAGCAGGTTTTTCCTGCTATAAAACAAATGTTGCTGCATGCTGTAGAATCCCCATGGTCATCAGATATATTTGTTCCGTGCTTTTTCCGTCTGCAGAAGAAAACCAAAAAGTTGTGTTAAGGATGTGAAGTGTCCCACTGCTTTGCAATTGATTCTGGCTCCCTTTCAAGAAGACGTTTGTTCCACCTGTTCCCAACCTATTGAATTTCACTGCAAAACTCTCAGGGCTGCAGGCCATAGCTCCGTGTCATCCCATTTGTATATTCTCCAGAGCGTGTCATGGCTTAATATGGGTGACATTTTAATTGCCGTTAGGTCAAGAGGGAAGCACTCTGCGTGGTCCTCCCCATGCCGCAGCTGCTCAGGAGGAGGAGTTCTGGTACTAACAGGGTCAGGCTCCAGGGTATGAGTAATCACATGTGGCATCTGCTCTGGGATGTGAGCTGGGCATGAGTTGCAATGAGAGAATCACTTACCAAGGAGAGCACAGCAGTGGAGAAGGGCTTGGGGCTGTGGTCTTGTGCTGGTGGCACCAGGCATGGAGAAGCCTGGGAGATGTTTCCATGGGGTGGAGCACACAGATCCCTAACACCCTGGTGACTTACTTACAGGGCTAAGAAGCAACTTAGGTATATTTGCACCATGTAACCCGAGTAAGACTTCCCCAGTGAGCATAGCTGGGTGTTTTTCAGACTTAGAGTGGATTATGTCTTGCTTTGGTTTGAGGTTTGGCTTGTAGTGAGCTGGGTTGGGTGCCTGTGTGCCGAGTTTAGGTGCTTTCAGTTCTGAGTCAAGCTCTGAATAATAGCAGTGGGAGGCAGGATTTGTTGCATTGGGGTTCATTGCAGCTTATTTGTCAAAGATTTTTATTTTTTTTTAAGCTGTCATAATCTTATTAAAGCAGACATTAAACACATTTCCAGCTCCAGCGCTGCGTGAGCTAATGAACTGGAAACAGTCTAACCCTTAATGGCATTGGTGTTCACGGAGGTCAGATGTGCTTTTAGTCTCTGTGCCACCTAAACAGCAATTTGCTTATTTAGCAGGGAGACTGCTTTTACGCTGGGGACATAAGGGGTTAGGGAAATGGTTTAAACTGGAGTTGCTGGGAAAGCAGACGGTGAGCCCAGCAGTGACCTTTGCAGCCCTTGCCCTGCATTGCAAGACATGCCACTAAGAAACTGGGTTTTTTTTAATTGTATTAAGGCATTGTGGAAAATAATGCTATCTGTGGTGGCTCAAAATGGTTAGGACTTAAATTCCTATTCTGTCTTCCAGGCCACTTCCAGTAACCCTTTGCTTCTCATTAGTGTCAGAGACAAATACGTGGACACAGCAGGAGGACTAAAACTTGGTTTTGAGAAAAGGGCTGTCTCACAGTTGGCATTAATGGGCTTCATTTAGTGACCTGCTTTGTCAGTAGAGCCGTTAGTTGATCTGGTACTAGGCTTTTACTTAGTATTTTTCTCAAGCCTTAAGTAAGTTCATGGGGCTGTGGAGTGTGATCTAACAAAGTGATTGTGTCTGGATGGGGGGAGTAGCTGCCCCTGGAGCTGTGTGGGCCAGCACTGTCTCAGCTGAGTTACTAGATGAGGAGAGCACTAAAAAAAGAATAATGTGAATGGTGGTGTTTGGTGTTTTTTTTTTTCCCCTGGAATGCTTTCTGTTTCATGCTGTTGCTCAAATTCCCTGTCTTCTCCTGATCCCTCACATGTGCAAGTGAATCTATTCCTGGCAAATCTCTGTATTTCTCTGGCTTTTCCTTCCCTAATAAGCCTAATTAATGTGTGAGTGAATGTGATGTGTGTCTTTGTTTATTGTTGTGGGCATGTGTTTAACAAGTATCAAGCTGAGTTAACCCTAACCTGGTATTAGCTAAATTGCTAGGCAGCCTCTCTTGGCTGGCCAAGGGGATTGGCATTTGGATCTTAGGCTGATATTAAACCACGTTTGTGCAGTGCTAAAAACACAGTCTCCAACTGCAGGTGCTCAAACGCCTGACGTCTGCACGTGGTGAGGGGGTGAGATGTGTCCCAAGGTGCCCCTGTGAAGAAGGGCTGAGTTCTTCACCCTTCAGTAGGCATCAGACCCAGCCAGCAGCCAGGGATGGCAATCGCTTGGGCTGCTCGTGCGGTTGATTAGTGGGGTTGGAGACTGAAATAAAATCTTCTTCCTCTGTCCTTATCAGTGTTCTGCCTATCGGTGTATCAGTAGGCGTCCTGGCTGTCAGTGTAGCAATCCCTTCCTCTTTCTCCTCCAGATACCTTATCCACACACTTTTCTTTATGCTCTATTGCTGCCTGATTCATTCAGCTTTGAAGTTTCCTTCTCCGTTACTCCTAAAGTCTTTTTTAATGCATTTTCTTTCCCTGCTTTGTTGGGAAGACTGACACTCTCATACCCTTGCATGAAGCGTGGAGCGGGGTGAGCAGTCCCGCTCTCCTCCTCAAACCAGACAGAGTTTACTTCACTTTGGAACCTTTTGCTACCAGAAAGTAACCCTCATTGCTTGTGAGTGCCAAGGCAGTTGTCTTCCTCTGTGTGTGCTGCTCTGGTTTTTCTTTTCCCATCCCTCCTGTTGTGTTAGGAATCTAAATAAGGATACTGGAACCAAGCATGGCCAGGGTTGATCTGAGGAAGGATTTCATATGCACTTTCCAAGCAGGGATTTGTTTAGTTAAGGTTCCCAGTGATGGAGTTCGTACCACCTCTACTGCCAGTCCCTGTTTTCTGCTTGTCGCTAGCAGATCCCTTTTGGATCTCAGATGACCTGAAAGGAGACAAAGGATCGTGAGATACTTGAATGTGGTGCATTCTCTGCATCATGCCTCTGGTGTTACCTCAAAACCTGAGTGGGGACACAAGTTGCTCTAATGTCAAAACAGAGCAACCCTAAACCCCACTTCCTTTTCCCAAGCAACTGTTTGATATGTCAAAAAGCCTAAATAAGGCTCTCTATTCCAGTGGAAGAAGATGGTTTGAGTTGATGCATGAAATCATGGTCTGTGGCTGTGATGGTGAGATTGCGTCAGTACTGCCAGTGTCTCAAAGGCAGCTGAAGGTCTGGAAGAGGCTGCTGGCAGGATCTCAGCTGGTTTGTCACATCCACTCAGTGTCTTGTCTTGATCCCTTGGGATACATGAGAGCTGTAACAGGTATTTGATAATGCCTCCCTTTCTTTGGAGATGGTGTCTGTCTTCGGAGGGATGCTCTTGCAGTGAAAGTCCCAACAGGACTAACCCAGAAAGATCAGCAGAAGCATTAACTTCCATGGCAAATGTCATCCTGTGTTTCCATTTCTTAAACTGCGGGGTTTTTTTCTTCCAGGCATTTAAATAGAGACTGCATGGTGTAAAACTGGATAAACACCAAATTAATATTGTTCACTTGAATTTTCCTTAGCATTGCTAGATATTTATTCCTATAATCAGTGAGACTCCAGCTGCTTGATAGGTTAATTTCTTTAGTGAATAACTCTTACTTTATCTCCGTAGTGAGTCCTGTAATTGGTATTAAATGTAACATCCATATTGTGCAGGCACAGATGCTGAGCATGTGTTAACAATATTAAAAAAAGAAGAAAAAGGGCCTTTAGTACAAGAACAAGACATGCTTTGCTTACAACCACAGCAGACTCGCTGTGTGATTTACAGAGAGCTGGTCTGTAGTGAACAGAGCCAGCACCGAGTTTGCTCTGGGTTGTCCCCTGTTTAAAACGGTCACCAGTCTCACTGTTACAAAGCTGTTTGAGATCTCCAGCTCCAAAATGTACAGTAATGGTGGCAATCACTAACACTGCTTGGGCAGCAGATTGCCGGATGCAGAGCCGTGCACGCTGAGAGCTGGCGCTTGATGCTTTATCCCCTTAAAGCCGGCTCTAAGTGGCTAAACTTCATGCAGATTACAGGCAGCCCTCCAACTCCTGGTTTACTGTCGATGCAGCGCTTTGTAGGATGTCTATCCGTGCTGGAATGAGCCAGGGCCATTTTGCCTTTAAAACTCTTTTATTTTTGTCTGTTCATTTGCTCTGAAAACACGTCGGGTGCGAGAGCTTGGTGCAGCTCACCGTGAGCCCCTGCGTTTAACGGGGGCCGGGCACTGTGGCCAGGAGCCAAGGAGGCTGGCTTTAAAGCTGGAGGCAGAGCAGTAAATCCATAGCAATGGACAGGCTTGGATTGTCTGTTATGTAAGGATTTTATTTAATACTCTAGCTGCTCATCTACAAGAATATTATTGATTCAAGGCTGGCAGCTGGTCAGAATGATTTATGTCCTGGATTGTAAAGCTGTTTGAATAAACACTGGATATCCACAATTTTTGGTATTTCCTCCACTGGTTTGGGCTGTTCCAGGTGGAGCTGTGCCCCTCTGTGTAATCAGGTTGTATACACAGGGGGTTCTGAGCCCAGGGGTCTGACTCCAGGGGTCTCTTCTGCATGGTTTGGGACTGTGTCCCACCACTGCTCTTGCTGGCTGTGATGAGCTGGGAGCTGAGCTCACCCTCTCCCACGGGGTATCCTGGTCTCTGGGTGCCTGTAGACTTGGCAGCCTGGGAAAAAAATGCCTGCTCCACAGTCCTGAGTGCCTGATAAAGGCACTTAATTTATCTTTTCCTGGAACTATGGTGTGAGAGTGGCTATTTTAGGTCAGCCCCAACATCCATTTATGCAGCGGATGCGATGCTTCCCCAGGGTGCTCCTCCGGCCTCCGACAAGGAGCTGAGCGTCTCCTTTCATCTCGGCTGTTCTGGTTTTGAGCTACAAAGGACATCTGTTAGAATTTCTGACAAAGAGCATGTGTCCATTGCTGGAGCAGTGCTGATATGGAAATAGAGCTCTTCTGGTGGGTTGCTTATTCATGTTCGATTTAAGGCTGTTGTTGCTGTAACAGTAATGGGACGGCTAGAGCTTTGTAGAGCTGCCTTTGTAGGCTTTAGAAGATGAAAACGGTCAGTACTTAGTTTCATTTGCTGATGGAAATCGTTCAGCAAGGCAAAGCATTAGTAACAAGCATTCCTGAAACTGGTGGCCGTGGTGTTGGCAGCATGACCCATCCTGCACCACCTTTGACATAGCTGTCCTTGGTTTGGACCGTAACCCTGCTGCTCTGCAAGGCCGGCCTGGCAGCGTGAAAACGGGCACATAAAATAGGCAGCAAATGAGGTACTGAAAATGCCTCTGTGTGAGCCACAGCGGAGTCTGCAAGGAGGTATCTGCAGGGGGCTAGAAGATGCAGACCATGCGTGATCCATCCTGCAGTTAAGATGTCTCTAACAGGATTAGCCCAGATCAAGTGGCCTGGTAGCGACTGTGCTCTCAGCGTTTCAGGCCACCCCATCGCCTGATTGTTGCTCAGTAAATGCCCTGTGTTCCTTGGTGCTGTTACTGAGTGCATGTTCTCAGCTGGCTCCTGGAGCTGTGATGCTTAACTCCTCGTTTGGGGTGGGAGGGAGAGAGGAGGCAGTGATTGTCTCCTGTTAACCCGTGAGTTATGGCTCCATGAAATCCATAGCTGCTCCGAAAGCTGTGGCTGTGCGCTATGGATGCCAGGCACAGAGGTTGCTGGGTGGTGGTTGTTGCAGCTCCTGTCCCTGGTCCCCCCTCTCCCTGTTACTTTTTGGAGCTCCAAGTGCCTCACGTCATGTTGCAGGAGCGATTGTAGCCCCTGCGGATCATGTGAATGCTTCAGCAGAGTCACTTCATTACAAGCTGCTGTTAAGATGCAAATAAAGCCTCCTAATGCAGTAACTCCAGCACTGCTGCACTTCATAAGTCAGCATAACTGCTTCCACGGAGCTGAAACTGCAGGGCAAATGCTCTTCCACTGCAGAGCCGCCGCAATGCCATCCAAGCCAACTAATACAAAAGTAAAGATCCTGATGCAGTTTTGGGAAAGAGGTGCCTAGTATCAGTTTTGGTGATATCGGGTCAAGCTCAGCCTCTTCTTTAAACCCATGTGGCTGCTTGAGTGCTGTTATGGCAGGATGGGTTTGGAGGGAATAATGAGAATTCCCATTTGAAGAACTTTGGCCAAAGGCTCCCTGTTCATCCCCTGCTCATCTCCTGAAGCCGGCAGCTCCTCATCCTGGACAGAAGCTTTGTGCTCATCAGCAAGGGGCAAGCCTGCCAACTTCGGGCTCAGGATCAGGGCTTTGCAGTGCCACAAGTTCCCCTTGGCCATCAAGTTGACAACCCTTGATGGGTTGTCCACCCCACCTTCATAATGAGCATTTCAGTCTGGGTAGGGCTGGCAGCTGGATCAATGTGGTCCTCTCCACCATGGGGCTGTTACCTGCTCTCATGTGAGACAGGTTCACGTTGTCCTTCCAACATGAGATGAGTGGAAATGGTTAACTCGAGCTGCCAGCCCCGGGGAATTGTTTCAGCAACGCTTCACGCCTGACTAATATCTGCTTCTTTCCTTCTGCACTCTGCCTGTCACTCCAGATGGGAGAGGACACTCCGTGGGTAATTGGTTCCTGTTCCCTCCGTCTTCCTCCTTCCCTCTTACTCACACACGTCGCTGTTACCGTCTCTTCCATCGTTTTGAGTTTGGGATAAAGTTAAGTCTTGGGCATCTTGCAGGAGGTTTGGGTAAACCAGAACTGTAGTTTCGGTGTGGGAAAAGCTTTGGTGCTGTGGGAGGATGACAGGCAAGAAAAATGGAGAAAGGGACTTCAGTGCTGCTGCAAATGGGTATTGCACCCCGGATCTGATGTGAAATTGATTAGTTCTTTATTAACTTTCCCCCCTTTAATTTCTGTTGGAGTTAGATGTTGTCGCTTCTCTTTTCAGTACATAGGTAGAGCCAGCTCTGCCCGTAAGGACCTGGTGAAGCTCCTTGGAGCTTGCTCTGTGGCTTTGTAGCACGAATCTGCAGGGCTGGGTCCCAAGCACAGGAGCCAGGAGAGTAGCAGAGCCCTCCTAGGAGTAAAGCAGGACTTCAGGAGGAGCAGGTCAGAGCTTCCTGGCATTGGAAAGACATCTTTTCATCTTATTTACCCCAAAGCAGAGATACTGGGTGAAATCTAGAAATGCAAAGAGGCTCATGGTAAATTCTCTGAGCCTCTGAGTTGTTTTTTGTCCTCCGCCTTGTAGGGGGTGAGAACTGGAATCTCAACTCAAGACAAGCAATAAATCCAAATTCTACTTTTCCCCCAAGGCCTGACAGCTAGGGAAAATGGAAGACTTCTGGATAGCTTGAGGAACCCTAATATGTTATTCCTTTCCTCCTTCACAGTGAGTGCATGCAGATACCAGTGTATAGGGTTTCTTCGAGGCTGGATTCCTAGCCTGCAGCTTCTTATGATGAGTGTAGTAGGAAATGGTAGAATAGTTAACATCTGGCTTGATTATGCAGAATTATTCAGTCATTTCCATAATACCCTTTGTAAAATGCTTGCTGCTTGATAAACCGGTCTTTCTTCTGCTTCAGACAACAGTACCAGAAATCCTCCGTGCATACAATAATATCTGGAAATGAACTGGATTCTTTACCTTTTTTTCTTTTCCTCTGGACTTCACTGCCTGTCAGTGTGAAGTGTGAAGTTCATCTGCCTGCAAGACTATGAATAGGGATGAGGTGTAATAGTTGCATTTATTACTCCTCAGTGAGCCAGTAACAAGATGTAAATGATCTATATTAATCTAAAACATGCCTTGGCTTGAAGAGAGGTCTGTAGAACAAAACTCTCCTCTGCCAGGCTGTTTCAGTGGGG
>JAOXNH010000006.1:10538709-10575893 GCA_028566575.1 Bartramia longicauda
GCCAGGCTGTTTCAGTGGGGGGAGACCTGACAATCTAATAAGCCCTATTTTATAAGCTCAATATTAATTGGATTTGCATCCTCTGGGTGGCTTTCTTTGGCCTGTGACTGATCCTTCTTTAACTTTGGAATCACTCACTCATATCTGTTATCTCTTAAGTAAGCTGAGAAAACCCGGACTTGCCACGGGCAGCAAGAGGATGGGTTGCTGTGTGGAGATGTGGCTGTTGCAGAAGAATCAGGGATGTCACACAGATTTTTGCCATGGCCTCAAGTAGGGATAAACTGAGGCTCTCCCAGGAAAAAAGGCTCTTAAGGCCTCTTAACAAAAGGCAAATTGTGTGTGATTTGTACTTCTCTAACCCCTCCTTAAGGTACCGAAGGTTGCATCAGGTGGCTCCTATGGGGACTACGGGAAGCAGAGATGCCAGGGAATGAAGGCGCATCCAGAAAAACACAGGGATTTGTCAAATTGTGCAAGCTTTTTGGTGGCTTGTTATCATCCAGTAAGTCACTGCCTTGCAACTCCACTGCTGTTCTCGAGGCATTTTATCCCTTTTATCTGTGCTCCGAGGGAGCGCAGTATGAAGCTTTATGGTATCTCTTGACCAGAGTAAAATACGTTTGCCAGGAGATGGCTGGGGAGCAGAACAAAGTTAAATTTTGAAGTCTTTTGTGCAGAGGGAAATGGTTGGAGCCTCTTTGGCTTTAAGCACGTGGGCTCCTGGGAGCTTCTGCGTGAGCTATATGGTTCTTTTTTTTCAATATCTTAACACATCAGTGTATATTTGAACAACATACCTAGAGTCTTTGTTGACCCAGTGTGTCTAATGCGTTTTTTAAAGCAAACAAAATCCCCAAACCCTAATCGAGTGGAAGAGCAAAGCCATCTACGAGGTGAGCTGTGGTGTTCTGGCCTGTTAGTCCAGCCTTTTCCCTGGCTCCTGCCTCATTCCCGCGCTTGCTTCATCCTCCGTGCACGTTGGCAGGGCATGATCCTTGTCTGAGTGTGACCAAACAAAAACCACCACGGTCTTCTGAACAAAAACCCAGGACACAGATGAGCCTGGAGAGGTCTCTGTAGTGAGTAACCGCTGCAGATCTGTGCTTGTCTCCTCCTGGCTATCAGTCATCTGTGGAGTGCTTTATAAATATTCACAGGAGTGATGTTGTACTCGGAAACAGCGCTTGTAGCCGGCTTTGGAGTCTGTCCTGATCACTGAATTCTCTCAAGCGTGTAGAGTGGTGTGGATGTTTTTAAACAACAAAAAAAAATGGGCTTTTTCACTGAGAAAAGTGGTCTGGGTGCTTTGTAAAGGGAGTTCGTGGTAGGACAGCTTCTAGGTGGGCTGCAGGATGGTTTGGCAGAAGGGCTCCGGGGAGGATTGTAGTGTTCATGGAGGGTTGCGCGGGTGGTACACAATGGCTATTTCAGGCGCTTCTAACTGTAGCTGTGTAGCTTGGCAGAGATGGTTACTGAAATATCCTAGTGCACCGTAAGGTCTCTTTGCTGTTTGAGTGGCCCATTAGATCATGAAGGTGGTGTGGTTTTTTTTCCTGTCCAAGGGAGGGGAGCATCTTCAAAGGGAAGACAAAGCCCACCTGTGTGAGCTGTTGCAGTAGCCGGCACGCAGCCCGTTCTCCTTCTTCCCTGTTATTGAAAAGAGCCGCATGTCAGGGGAACAGAGCCAAGATGCATTGTGTCTTCCCGTAGCTCGTAGCTGTTCCCTAGAAATCGAAAGCTTTCGGGAAGCGCGAGCTTCCTGTCAGTTTTATTTTTATTCCATTTCACGGTTACCCCACTGGGTTTTGCGGAGCTGCTCGGGGCCTGCTGGCAGCCGGGGCGGTGGGTTGAAGGGAAAGCACTGATGCATGAAACACGGAGAATTGCGCAGGGTTTGTGGTGTGGATGACGGGGTGGGATGAAGGGAGGGGGGAAGATGAGGTTTTGTTCTTATTAACCTGCACAAAGCTCCTGTCCGCTGTAGGTGCGTGGGGTAGTTCTCCAAATAGCTCTGCTCATGTAACAGCAAAAAAAACCAAACCAACCCAAACCCAACCAAGCCTCTGTTCCCTGCGCTTTCCCATCATTGCGTTTCTCTCTGTCCTGTACGCGGCGAGTGGGACGTGCTCGCAGCCGTGCGGTCAGCCGAGCTCCGCTCCCGCCATCTGACACTTGGCTTAAATGAACTCGGTCTTTCTCTCCTCTCTCTCCTTCTCTCTTTCAGCTTGGCAGTGACCTTGGCGGGGGCATTGGAGGAAGCCCGGCAGTAAGTGCCATTCCATTTTTATCCCCGATTTAAAAAGCTGCTCAAAGCTCAGGGTTGTTTTTTTTTTTAAATACAACCTCACTATGTGCCGGAAGATGCTTAAATCCCTGAAGATGATTGAAAATGGACAACTGCAACCAAAACACACAGGTCCCACCCTATGTTGCTTTGAGTCCAGCTGTCACCTGGGCTTCCCTAAGAGCAGCCAGGGTCAGAGCTGTTGACTCTGCTTAGCTCTTCTTTCCCAGAGCTTGTAGTTTGAGCACCAGTGTTAACACGGGCAGTACCCCAGTCCTTGTGCAACTGCTTTGGTAGCTGAAAGGCTGAGGATGCTTATCTCTCTACTCGCAAAGCCTGTTCTGCTGTAACCCTAACCCAGCCTCACCACAGGCTTGTCTGAACTCAGTGCTTTTCTCCTCCCAAAAACCACGGTAAGATTTTTCCTGGACGTTAGATTCAGGTGATTGGAGCTTTCCTACTACGCATGGTCAGTGCTGAACTCTGCCTGCCACCGGCCGCCTTCTCTGTGCCTGTGCTTTGTGAGTGTCCCAGTGCCTGGAGTGCTTGCCCAGGATATGGGAGACTTTCAGGCTGCTTCCAAAGCACCCTTGGCTTCAGATGCATACTGGCTTCTTCCAGGAAAGCATGGGGAAAGGATGCAAGATGCCTTGGGGACGTGGTGGGTAGGAGGCAGTGTGCCTCCAAACCACAGACAAAAGCAGTCTCCTGGAGAAAGCTTCAGTCCCTCTTCCCAGGACTCTGTAGCCAGTGTAATTCAGTGAGGAAAGCATACTCAGTTCTGGAGTGAGGGCTCTTCAGAGACCCTTGTTATGGCTGCAGTCATTCTTTCTCCTTCTTTCCCTGTGAATCATGCATTCCTTTCTAACTTCAGCATGAGGGCAGAGGAGAGCCGGTGGTATAGTATACCTGTAGCCCCCAGGCAGCGCACACCAGGACATGGGAGATACTTTACTCTGTAGAGATCACCCCTGCAAAGCCAGGTCTCTGCCTTCCTGGGCCAGCAGAAACCCACCAAACAGTTCTGTAAAACCACTGGTCCTCCTTTTCCAAAGGGTTGGTAGAAACACCACATCTCAGGTGCTTTCCTGAACGCAGAACAGCACTGAGACTTCAGACCCAGACCAGTCATCAGTATTTCTTATATCATTCTGCCTGTGAATCCTGTTCTCAAGCACGTAATTCCTTCTGCTCACAGTAAAGAGGAGAACTTGGGAGCTTAACCTGAGTGTGAATGTCCCAACTGGAGCTGGGCACCTAAAGGTTAATATTCCATTTTGGTGCCCTCCTTTTAAGTCCTGAGAGGGAAGGATTGCCCTTTTTGCAGAAAGGTTGTCTTCTGACAGGCAGAGACAACTAGTTCTGCTTCAGATAGTGAACCTTTTGGACCACAGTGCTGAGAATGCAGAGCTCTGGCTTTGGGTGGGCAGTACACGATACAGTCATGACTCCCTTTGCTATCTCTGGATATGCAAAATTTTGCAAGTTCCTGAAGACTGTCATAGTTTGGGGAAGATTTGAAGCATTTTTTTCTTTTCCCTGGGTTTATGTAGTATAGATCCACAAGGCATATTGTCTTTATGAGAAGGAGAGGTGGAGAAGAAAGAGTCCTCTACAGTGGGAATAGATAACTGGAGCTATAAAAGTGTTGTTAAAGCCATTGCATGGTTGAGGTGACAGCCGAGTGTAGGGATTAGTTGCCAAGAGCTTTGGAATTCAAATGCATTATTTAGCACTATTGATAATTCAGCAGGGAAGCTGCAAACGGCTTTAAAATATTTAGGATATTGCCTGAGTCCGTGCTTTATTTAACAAGTAGCGTTCTTCATACGTGATGTTAATCAGTGCCTGTTCTTTCTACCTCCTCCAGGTGGGGCAGACCTACATTCCTTCTTCTGTGCCAGCCACCTTTGCCCCTTCACCCACCCCAGCAGTGGTGAGCAGTGGACTCAATGATCTCTTCGAGCTCTCGTCTGGTATAGGCATGGCTCCTGGAGGATATGTGGCTCCAAAGTCTGTACGTAAGGAAAAGGAATCATCCTCAGTATATTGCCTTCCCTTAGGCTACAAGAAATCTGAGATTGCTCACTTGTCCCCTTTATTGTGGGACTCTGGTGCTATCGAGGCACCTTAGTTCAACTCGGTCGCACTAGGGATGCCCTGGGTTTTTCCCAGGCAGAATAACAGTGTTGGAGACCATGTTAGTTGTTAGTTACAGACTTCTGGGTGGGGTTTTTTTTTTGTGTTTAGCAGTTCCCTCATTTTGCCTGTAACAATATTACTCTAAAGAATGGCTTATCTAAGATAGGAGAACTTAAATTTTGTCAGAGCAGCTTTCCTGGAGACCTACTTCTTAGCAAGTTTCCCCAGGAAACTGAGGGCAGGATACAGTTTGTTACAACTTTCATAGATGATTTATTTGGTGGAATCCAATGTGAGAGTGAAGATAAAATCACGTGCTTGAGATGAGCACGCTGCAGTGGAATGCAGATAAATGCTCTGTTAGTGACAGAGATCTCAGGTGCACTGACTGAAGCTTAGTCTGAAGGGTTCCTGAGATGCAGAAGGTGGTTCTGGTAACAGGCTGTGGAGCAGCCACGGGGACCTCAGGATTAGCCTTTCGTGCCTGAAAGGGAATAAACAAAAATTAGCAGTCTTGTTAAATAGTCAATGGATGGATAAACTAAAGTCATCCTGTGAAATCTAGGATCTCCAGGTACTGCAGAGCATACTCAAAGCTTTTGGTCCTCAGCTGCTTGCAAGCATTGCACCATATATAAGACCAAGTACAAAGGAACCCAGTCGTTTTGAGCAAAGTACTTCATTTTGCACCACTCAAATTTGAGTCTGGGGTTTTCCCACAAAGATGATTTGGGAATCCAGAACCCAAACCAGCTAATCATATCAGCCCTGTGATTTTATTTGGTTCAAACTTCAGTATTGTCCTGCCTCTAATAGCCCAACAGATCCTGGAGAAGCCTGTCCATCAGCAGACTTGGTAAGTCTCGCGTTAGTGTGATGGACACAAGCTTTCACTGTTTCTTGTGCACACTAATGTTATGGTATATTGGAATTCTTACGTGAGTGCTGTGAGCACAGATTAGGAGAGCGAGCTTGTTTCTCATTGGTGAGCTTGATCCTTTCAAAACCCCATGTCGTATCTTCCCTCTAGTGTTTCCTTAGCGTTTGTGGGCTTAATGTGCCAACATAGCTGGATTTCCAAACTCAAAGAGTTTTCTGTTGTTTGGAAAACGGTGCTTACTTGTTATCTTCAGACCAGACTTCTCATGCTGAATGACATCTCTTGTGCTCAAGGTTTGGTTGCCTGCAGTGAAGGCTAAAGGATTGGAGATCTCGGGTACCTTCAGTCACAGGCAGGGACACATCTACATGGAGATGAACTTTACCAATAAGGCTTTGCAGCACATGACTGACTTTGCCATTCAGTTCAATAAGAACAGGTAAGAAATCAATACACTTTGTCCACTACGTTAAAAAGATTGTGTGCTCCTATGAAAGGAGTCCGTGTCTACACAGCTAGATAGAGGGAGGGCTTTTATGTAGGTACATAGTGCAGTCATGGAAACAGCTGGATGATCCAGCCTGAACTCTCCATCACACCACAGTTGGGTGAAAGGGCTGCAAATACAGACTGATAAATCTGAGGAAACAGGCAGCAGACAGTCCCGTTGTTCTCCAAGCTCTGAAACAGCATCTGCCCCATTTAATCTCTGCAGAGTTTTAAAGCAGCCTCAGGAGTTGTTAGGCAGGTTAGTGGTTTTATAGCCAGTAAGTGCCCTGAGGAGAACAAGAGCATAAACAGGCAAGCGTTGGAGCTGCACAAGTATCAATCCGTAACGCCTCTACCTCCTGACTTAATTGCTGTGCTGCCCCTCAGACTATCTGGAAGTGTGGGTCTCATTAATAAAAGCTGGTTGTCAATGAAGGAATTGCAAGGCAAGAGCCTATAGCACGTGTTTTCCCTGTAACTGGCAGCAAAGCAATTTTGTCAGAAGGAGCAGCCACTTGAATGTTTAGAGCATACAGATTGTTCTCAGAAACCTGTCTCAGCCAAAAGACATGACATGGCAGTACAACCCCAGCATCTTCCCACAAATACCCTTCCCAGTCAGAGAAGATTATCCTGTGGTTTGCTCTATGTTTTCTTGAGCAAGGACCAGGCTAGTTCTTACCAAGACTCTAAAGAATATCTTGTGCCTGAAATATTCCCCATATTTCTTAAGAACCCTTTACTGGAGAAGGGTTCTCTATATGAAAGATCCACTGCAGCCATCACTTTAATATCACTGTTAGCCTTGCAAATTTGGGATTTCTTGGGACGAATAATATTTACTTACAAAAGACATTATGCTAAGTAAGTCTTAGTAAATGTTCTCCCTGGACCGCTATATTTTCTGGAGAGTTTTGCTAAGCTGCTATATGTACATGTTTCATGCAAATTGGCCTGAAAAAAAGTGGTTTTGCCTGTGATTTTTCCCCATACATGAAGCTGTGTTTTAGCCACACCTACGTGGTACTTCTTAAGGATGTAAGAAGTCTAAATACTGTGCAGTAAAACAGCAGTTTCTCCTTTTGCAGCATATTGGCACATGCTCTGTATACAATCTACTACTATTTACTCTTCTAGAAATATTTTTCTCCTGTCACCTGTGCTTTCCACTGTGGCTGGTGCATTGGAAAGAGATGCAGTGGGCTGGCTCTCTAGGTTTAAATATTAAGGTTTGTGACTGGGAAGTTTCTGTTGCTTTTTGCCCTCTCCTGCTGCTCCTAATGGCGTTCACTGCAGTTTTGGGATAAAGCATTAAAACAAAAAATAAAAGCTGGAGCTCTGGTGTGCTGTAATATCACAGCCACTTAGTAGCAAAGCACAACTTTCTTTCCCCCCTGAGTCTAAGGGAAAACACCAGGGCTTGCATTCCCTAAGGTGAAATGGCTGCAGAAGGCAAATCACATGGCTAAGCCCTTGCTGAGAATATTCTTTTTTTCAGCTCCCAAGAGCTGAGTACTAAGGAGAACAAAGAATGGGTCATCTACTGGTTTCTGAAAGTGACGTCCCCAATACACATGTGGATGACTCTGTGCAGAGACAGTCACCATTTTTTTTAGTGCATAAAATGAAAATACACACCTCTACATCTTTGTTCCTGTAAATGCACTCTCACCTCTGAGCTAACGTGAGTTCTGCTGAAGAGAAACGCGGTCACAAGTGGACACCAAAACTCTCTTACGCATCCACGCTTCCATCTGCTTTCGGAAAGAAGCCGGTACATAGTACAG
The DNA here is from genome assembly GCA_028566575.1 of Bartramia longicauda. Taxonomy (NCBI): domain Eukaryota; kingdom Metazoa; phylum Chordata; class Aves; order Charadriiformes; family Scolopacidae; genus Bartramia; species Bartramia longicauda. The sequence continues at coordinate 10,546,295 of JAOXNH010000006.1, forward strand.
AAGTGTTATGTTAAATTCTAGCTGCTTTTCCTCTTCTCCACACGAAGTAGAAGTGCCTGTGGAATTAAATGCCTCTTGGACTGAAGGGGCAAGTAAATATTTGCTTTGCTGTGGTGGTAAATGTCCTCAGTGGAAGGAGTCTCAAATCAAGCAATGGAGCCAGATGCTGTCATTTGGGACCAGACAGCTGCCTGCATTGATTCATTTGTTCTGCCTTGCTCTTTTACAAACTGTGTACTCCTCCTTGACTATTTGTTCTCTCTTGGCTCCAGTTCCTTCCTCCAGAGCTCCCAATGATATAGCAGCCATGCAGGGTGTGATGTACTCTACTCGCAGATCTCTGCAGCTCTGTGAGAGAGGCCAGGAGACCCGAGTCTGAGTCCAGGTGCTGCTCTTTGCTGGGCCAGCTGCTGCCCAGCATGTAGACCAGTGCCGTGAAGGTAATGGAAGAGTTCCCTGGTGCTCCCTGGCAGGATGGTGCATGTTGTCAAGGACGCCAGCCTGATGGAGTTTCCTGTGCCTTGTCCTACTTTGAGTGTCTGCTGGTTTGATCTATCTTCCTCCCCTGGAGTAACAGCAGGGGCAGCTCAGGAGTAATGGGAGGCAAAGAGGGAACAGGTTGGGCAATGCAGTGCTTGTCTCATCACCTCCTTTTTTCTTTTGCCCAGCTTTGGGGTCATCCCAAGCACCCCACTGGCCATTCACACGCCTCTGATGCCAAACCAAAGTATTGATGTCTCCCTGCCCCTCAACACCCTGGGACCAGTCATGAAAATGGAGCCTCTGAACAACCTCCAGGTAAGGATTGTCTCGTTTGGGGCAAGGGGGAGATCAGCAGGTCTCAGCCCGGTTTGTTTGGCTCAACACAACGTGTTAAGACCCTAGTAACAAAATACCATGTGTATAGGGTAAGCAGGCAGACCTCGTGCATGTGGGCCATGAGTCTGGAGAAAACTTCTTCCTATTCCTCTTTCTAGTCTCTTCCAGGAGGACTGAAGCAGACATTTCTTGAATTTTGTGAGTTTGCCTTTTCAAGCACCTCAGACTCACTGTTTGTGTCTGTGTAGATTAAGGTCTTTATCTGCTCCAGTAGCACTTCTGGGCATGAGTTTTTGTTGGGCTTAGGAACTGGAGCTGGTCTGAGCAGAGAAAGCGCATGTCTGTGGTGGAGGAGGCAGCGAGAATTGAAGCAATTAAAGGAATTGCAGGAAAGACAGCAACTGCTGAGTGATTAATATTTCTCTAGTGCTCTTAACTTCCAGGGTGCTTTACAAAGGCATTGGCACATCCCTGCCCCAGATAGCTTAATCCAAGGCAAACAAAATGTGTTCCAGGAAAGGCAGAGGAGAAGTGACGTAAGCAGCTAATGTTTCATTAATGAGGCTGTTGGTACGTGTCAGGGACAACATTCCCTAGAAGAGGCTTTTTATCAGATTGGGCTGCCAAACTGATAAAGGCATGACAGATACAGGGAGATGGTCCCCTCTGGTTTGGACCAGAGACTGTCTCTGTCAGTCCTGCTGTGCCTTGGGGGTGTTGGTCTTGAAGAACTCATCAGGCAGACACTTCTCCCTGGAGGGAGGCACTGTGGAGCTGAGCTCAGTCAGTGACTCCTGTCTCTGCTCTGAGTAGCTGGGTCATCCAGGATGATTTTCCCAGTATCCCAGAAGTGCAGCTAACTCGCACTGTAGCATGTCTCGCGTGCCTCAAGTCTCCAGGAGATGGAACTAGGCTGGGTTCCTGTAGCGTAGCAGCCCATAAGGGGAATATTTTGAAGCAGCTCATTCTCTTTTTAGATTAAGAGAATGCGATGGAAGTTACTATTTATTCTGCCTGAGCAACTGTTTTTTTCCCTTCTTTTGACTTCCATTCTGAGGCTTATGACTTATTGATGAGTCTTTGGGCAAACAGCTCGAAATAGCTTCTTTGGCGCTCAAACGAGCAGTCCTACACTCCGGCTCCGAGCTCCGTCATGCGACTGGGGGAGCATGTGGACAGGGAACGAATCACATGTGCTTGTCTTCCACAGAGGGCCCTTCCAGCTTGTGGGAAAAGCTGGATTCCCTCCACATCCAGGTCGTGAGGATGTGGTTGCAGCACTGCATTTGGGTCGGTTGTGGTAAAATCTCCCTCCTCCTCTGAAGGAAATTTTGGAAGTCTCTAGGAGGTGACAGTCCCGATCTGCCTCCCTAATGGCAGGGACTCTCTCAAGGAGGCATTCTCAAGTTGCTGCTTCCTTTGATCAGGAAGGAAGTGAAATATTTGGGTTACTGAATCTCTGAAGGAATCAGGACATGGTTTGTTTCTTGTAGCATCTTCTGCTAGAACAAAGCAAAGGGAAGACATGGGAGGAAACCTCCAGCTACCTTACATTGAGAGAGCAGAGCATTCATTAGTGCCAGACTCAGTTGCTAATTTGCTAGCTCTCTCATTGCCATAGAAGTTGGCTGCCCTTTTACAATTGGGGAAGCTGCCATATGGAGTAATAGTATATTTCTCTGCAAAGAGTTGAATCACGATAGCAGATGCCAAGTTAAAAAGAGCACTCCCCTTACTTTTTTGACAGCAGTGGGTTTGATGGAGATCTGTCATTGCCCTGACAGCCAAGGCTCTGGTTTTGTTTGGTGAGTTCATGTAGAAATTATCTGTCTTGAAACATTCAGAAATCGTTTTGGTGACCTACTTAGGGAACAATTTATAGCATAATATAGGAGTAGAGAATACAAATGTTCCTGTATTCATTGAAGAACCAAAACACTCATCAAGTTGAATTTGCTTAATGTGTTTTTTTCTGAGCTGAGGAACTTTGAAGTAGATGCAGGGCTGGTTTGAACCTGAGGACCTTATGTTCATCTCCTATTCTGGTGGGGGTTTTTTGTTGTAGTAACAAGAAAAATAAGTCCTGAAGTAACCAAACTGATAGCTTTCAACTTTTTGTCATGTTAATTAGAAACTTCAAAGACTAGTTGTACATTCCTTAGGCAACTATTTCAGAAGTAATGAATTCAAGTCTTGTTCAGGTTATTTTTACTACCATTTCTAATCTTTCACCCAATACAGCTGGTCTAATCTTAACATTCGTTATCATGGAAAGAAGCTAAAATATTTGACAAGTTAACAAAAAAGCCATTTTTACAAGAAGATGAGGAAGACAGAAATATTTTCAGAGGCTTACTTGGGTAAAATATAACTATGATTCCCAACTGAAAAGTCTTCTGTTTGCCAGTCACATTGCATCTGGCGATAATGAATAGCAGGCTGCTCCCTCCCACCCCAAAGCAGTGATGATAATTTGACTGATGATCTGACCTGTAGGCTCAGATCCAACACCCAGTCGAGCAAGCCAAAGTTAGACTGGGCACAGCAGTTTGGGGCTGAACAGGGTCCATCTCTGCTCTCTGGTTCGTCTCTCTTTTACCTCTTGCAGATTTAAAAAGCTGTTGGCAGAATGCTTTTGGGATATGCCTGTTGCTAAAGGGAATCTGATTTAGTTATTTGTGTGCTGCTGAATTCTGCTGGGGACGTTCTTGCGGTGCCTTTGTCGGTGTTTTGGAGGCTGTCTGGCACTTGTGGGTGCTGTGTCACCCTGCCCAGAGCTCTGTCTCCAGAACACAGCCCTTGTAAGCGATAATGAGCTCTTCCTAAAGGTGTGTGAGAGGCTTTATTGAGCTTCGCAAGTATTTGATGGCCATGACTGGTTTGCCAGCCAGGGTGATGGCTCTAGTGGTCATACAGGCTTGTTTGGGTCCTGCAGTTGCCTTTCCATAGTCAGAGCAGTGAAACCCCTCTGATGGCTTGTAGGCTGTCGGGCTTGTTCCTGGTGGAAGACATAAGGTTAATGGGGTATCTTTGACACCATGTGTATGAGACCTTGAGCTCTCAAAGAGGAAAATAGGTTCTGAAATAGGGGTTTCCATTGATGAGGAATCTTCTTTCCAGATACTTTTCAGCTTCAAGTCAAATTTGGAATAAGAGAATGCCTGGGATGAAAGCCTTTCTATGCTGAAGAGAACCACTGTTCCTAATAAATGGCCTTTCAAGGGCTGTGAAGGGCTGTGATATCAGAATATCCCATTTGCCTATTTGGGTCCATGTGAATTGCTCCCCTAACCCTGGAAACGGGTGACTTGGAGCCATCCTGCTGCGGGAGTTCAGAGCTCAGGCCTGGCCTGTCATAGCACAAATACAGCAGTTTCTTCTGTGAGATGGTGACTGCAGGAGGTGATACAGTCAAAAACAAGCTGCAGGGACTCCCAGAGCAGTAGTGAGTTTGCCTGAGCCCGGAATATTGCCGTTCTCTTGTGACCCACATTCAAATTTGACGGTAAATGTGTTGCATTCCCAGTGTTACCTGCTGCTGCCAGGGCTGTTTGCTGCAGACACTGAGCGTGCAACTGAAAGAACCACAGCTTCAGTTTCCAAAAATGCCCATGAAAGGACCTGGTCAGTGTTGAAAGGGAAGGATCTGCCAGCTACGTTTCTTCCTAAAAAGTGACCCTTGGAAACACAGACCTCTCCCTTGCTGCTGAGCGGTGTGAGATGCAGAATGTTTTTATTTCTTCCAATGAGTTTGGCAACACGTTCGTATAAAGGCAGATGAAGGTAAAGCTTCTTCATTGAGGAGAGGTTGGTCTTGCATTAATGGACTAGATCATATTTGTCCTCCTGGGCTCAGTCCTGCTGTAACTTGTCACCTCTGCTCCTCCACTCCTCAGTGTCTCCTTGCAATGCAGAACCCCTGGAGCTCTCATTCATCAGGAGTGTTAATGTATCTCGGGTCACAGATGCAGAGCTCTCGGTACTTGGAAACAGATTTCACACATTCGGCTCTCCATAAAAACAAGGCTGAGAATCGGTGTGAGCAGCAAGTCCAGCCAGCAGATGTTCTTCTCCCTTAAGAGCCTGCTTGGTAAATGGCACAACATCTGCCTGGGTGGGAGCTCTGTCAAAATTACTGGGCCAAGCACCACAGAATGGCCTTGGGTGGCTGGATGTGGAAGGTGCTGGCTGTGGAAGGTACTTTCTTAGCTTTGTTACCTGGGTTATTTTTTTAACAGCCTCTACTAGCGAGAGTTTTATTCCAGCAGAGAACCCTCCTGGGAGCTCCTGGAATTAAGGACTCGGATCACAGCTTGGCGGCTGCGGCCGGTTCCTAGCTCAGCTGCAGAAGGCTGTTGGTTTGCCGATTAAGGGCAGGTCTGCCACATGGTCCTGCACGCTTAATAAAATGTACATTTTGAACTTCCAAGCACAACCAGGCGCGCAAGAGAGCGTAACCCTCCTGGTAACTGGCTGTTCCCTGGCCGTGGATGTCGGTGACGTGCCCAGAGATGACGCCCGCAGCCGGGGGGGCCCTGACTCGGCCTCGCTGTCTGCACACAACGGGCTCCAGGCTTGTGCCTGTAGGTAGAGCATCCGGCTGGCAAGAGCCTGTAGGATCCCGAGCATCCTACCTGTCAAACAAAATGAAGTGAGGGAGCTAGCACTCCCCGGGGGCATCTGCCAGCCCGAGCAGCAGACTGTCACAGAATAAACCATGACCTTGTGCTGGCAGAGGTAAAAAAGGCTCTGCAGAGGAGAGTTCTTCTCACCTTAACAGTTTGGCTGTTACCAGGCTCTAAAGCAAAACCCAACTTGAAGTAAATCCTTAATTTAGTGTAGGTGCTAATGGGATTCCAAGTGGGTATGTTGTGTACTTGCTGCTGATGGAAAGCATCTGTGTTGCTTTCAGACTTGACTTTGAAAGTCGGTTCTTATGCTCAAGTCTGGGATTTAAAGCATCAGAAACCTACACTGTTGAAGAAAATAACTTAGCATTGTTCTTGTGAGGTCCTTCTTCCCCAAAATACCGTGTGTTGGCTATCAGAGGGTTGCACTGTGAGAAAGGACATATGAAGGGTGCTCGTGCTGCAAGGTGAGCAAATACGTTCCAGGGGCTATTTGTAGAGGTGCTGCTTCCTCTAGTCAGATCATGAACAAGATGTAAGTGATTGGGAACCCTGTTCTTATTTTTAGTGGTCTCACACCTTTTCAGCAGTGAAGCATCACATGAAAATCTGGCACCTTTTGACTTGAATCCCTCAGAAGCTTTGTAGTCTGCTTGACTAAATTCGCAAGGTAGTAATGTGTTTTTTTTCCTTCTTTCAAAAAGATCACAGATGGAAAGCCGTTTTTATTTAAAATGCTTCTGTTTCAAATGTCTGAAGCTGAAGGTCTTGTTTAATAGTTTGTGTCCCGGTCGGCAGGTTAAAGCTGCAAAGCCACGGGCAAAGTTAGTCTGGACTGGAGGATTTATTGGGTGCAAGTGGAGGTTCCTTTAAAGAATGTCAAACCTGGAGAGACTTCTCTGCTACTGGTATCGCTTTAAATGTCATGGGTTGTCTCAGATCCATGTCCCCACCTAAGGGGCACTGGACTTTTTCAGCAAGTGGCTGTTGTTAGCCGCCCAGTTTCTCACAGGTGCTGGTGTCCATCTGCTTTCTGCCTGCGTTGGCCTGTGTAGGCTGTCAGATGTCATTGGATGCTCCTTGATGTGGCAGTGCAAAGGTTGAAGCATGACCTTGGGAAGCTGTTACCAGCTGGTAGGGCCTCTTAGCCTCTTCTTGCTGCGAGTTTCCCCATCTGGGTATCTGCAGGTGCGTTTTCACGGACCCCATCTTGGACACCACAGCACTATCAGTGCGTGCCTGGCTGTTTGGGGGGAGTATGTGATGCTCAATGATGGAAGCAAGTCTTGAGAAGCTTACCAATCCTGTCCCACTGCTATGGGTTTAAGCAGACTGTAGCTTTTTCCTTTCCTGTTTGGAAAAGTTCTTTGTAACAGCTGGTTTCTGCATCGTTACCGATACTTGCAAGGTGACACGTGATGACATTACTGAACCCAATGATGCAGGTTGGGAGGAAGGCTGGCATGTGGCTTGCTTTCCCTTTGCTGGGAAGCAATTGCACTTCAGAGCATCTTAATTGGGTAGCTCTCCAGGGTATAGCCAAAGCAGCTTACTCAGTGTGTTTCTGCAGAGTTGAGAAGCAGGTCAGCAGATACCTTTTTATAGCATTCTTATAACTGCAGGGAGAGGGTTAGCATATTAATTTGGAGTGTGCCTCTAGGACCGTGACTGGTGAGAAGGCACTGCTTTCCAGCCCCTCTCGTAAGAAACTGCTGTTGTATGGCAACAACGATTAGCCACAAAAGCTAAGTGATCTCTTGTTGTTTTAAGGCGAGGCAATTAATCATTAAATCAGAGTTGGAAAAGATCTTAGGTCACGCAGTGTAGTCCCTGCTAAGCTTTGTTGTTTTTTTTACAGTTCCTCTTATTGAGAGCATTATCAAGGTTGATTTTAAATACTCCAAGCACTGGAGCTTCTCTCTTCCTCAGGAGAATTTTGTACTGCTTAATAATTCTCACTGACAAGTTTTCCCAGACGTTTAGCCTAAATCTTTCCTCTTCTTGCTCATCTCCATGACTTACATCCAAGCGTAGCATCTGGAATGGCTGCAGTGCTGTGTCCCTTCCCCACTTCTTTCCCCCCCCAGATTCAGAGGTGAGTTTTTGGCTACTCATCCAGTCTGTTCAATCACATTTAGCAGAGGTGAATCCACCGATCTGCTTTTGCCCCTGTGGCTTTAGTGCCTCTCATGAGTGTGATGCCAGCAGCTGGAGCATGTGACAGCTCCCCATCACAGGGGACCATTTCCTTTTTTTATTTTTTTCCTTCCCCCTAGGTTGCACCATCATTTACATGGTTTTAGTGGGCTTTAAAATAATCCCTTCTTAAGCTGGTTTGCGCTCTGGGAATTAAATATAAGCTGCTACCTTTAGTGATGGCTGAAAGTAGAAACCCCACAGGCTGTCACATCTACCTTGCTGCTGTTCTTTGCACTTCTAGGACCTTTCCAATCGCTGGAAGAGTTCGTTCAGGAGCTTGATCTCCTACCACTTGTCCTCTGGCTTGTATGCATGTCTCATCAGCTGACTTGTGTTTGAATTATCTGGTTTATTCCCCTCCCTTGTCTATCCGCAGCTGTTTTTACCGACATTTGGGGATGTCTTTCTAAACCTCCCACTATAGGACAATAGATTTTCTCAGCAGGAACACTAATGTATGTAATTATTAATGTGCATGGAGTTTGTCTTGGCATAAATCTTTGTAGCAGCAAATTAATTTCTTTGGCTCAGCATTTAGCATGGTCTGGTTTGTGTTTCAGCTGGGTGACAAATTGGAGAACTCCTTCTGGGATTTTTCAAAGAAAATAGGAGCTCAAACAGCTCCTGAAATCCAGGGCTCCACACACAACCTCAATTTTAGGTCTCTTTTACAGGTTAAGTTTCCTTCGTTGCAAGCAATGGCAGGTGTCTGCTGAACTGTACTCCCGTGACAGGCTATCGCTGTGCGGGATGATGTGAGGAGAGCGTGAGAGGCATGGAAATAGAGCCCAGAGCTACCTTGTTCTGTGCCGTGTTATGACAGTGCACTTTCTCAGACCTCCCCTCTGCTCCTGCTGTACTGTCAGCTCCCAGCCTGGGGAAAACGGAAAGTGGGATCGCTCTCCGTGTTAGTAGAGATTAGTCGGTAACGCGGCAAGCACGTGTGATAAAAGGCAATCCAGTGCCTCTCCCTGGGTGGCAGGGTTTAATGACACTGAGAATTAAGCCTTTTATCAAATCATCTCTTTTTTTACCTGCCCTGATTGCTCTGTAGCGGGGCATTCTTCTTCCAGGAATCAACACCTTCCATGTGTTCATGAAGGTAAAGGCAGGAGACTTGGGAGACGCTACAAGGAAGGTGCAGGCTCTGGACCAGCTTCAGGCTTTCTAGAAAGTGTCCAGGCTGAGATATGACTAATCAAGGAGTCTGCATGTTCAGACATGACTGAGAGCTGGGGGTGAAAATAAAGAATACCCAGGGGTTTGGAGCTGGGGAATTGCAGGAGTGAGGTGGCAAAGAGGGAGGATGGAGAAGCTCGTGTGCAGTATGACAGATGGGATAGTAGAGAATGTACCTCGGTGGTGGAAGAAGTGATGGGAGGGAGAGGCTGAAGGAGAGCAGAGAAGAGCAAGGAGGAGGCTGGCTGGGACCCCATCAGTGCAATTGGCTCCGAAGCAGCATGGTGAAATGCTCACGGAAGATTGAGCAGCTTTTAGTGAAAATGGAGTGAGCCCGGAGGGGTGGGACTGATCCTTTGTCTGAAACTACCCAGGAGCTCAGTAACATCTCTCCAGGTGGTCTCATGTTCAGAGCTGGCCTCTGCTCCAGGGTGTGTGGGCAGGCGATGAGACTCTGCAAAATCTCGGGATCCCTTTGGGCTTCCAGCTGACAGAGATGCTCTAACCCCCCCGTTTCTTCTATAACAGGTGGCTGTGAAAAACAACATTGATGTCTTTTACTTCAGCTGCCTAATTCCCCTCAACGTGCTTTTCGTAGAGGATGGCAAAATGGGTGAGTGCTTTTAGGTCCGTGGTCAGCTTCCCTCAGCCAGACTGTGCTCACAGCTCCCACCTGGGTGGGTTGTTCCGTGGCTGAGATTCACGTAGACTTTGCCACAATAATCTTCATACCAGTGCATCTCAGCAGCCTGGATGGATCTGGAGTGTTTTGGTAGCCTGTCCCTCTTGTCCTACAACTCTAAGAGTTACCAGAACCCAAGTCTCTGCTCTGATTCTCTCTGCCAGACAAGGGGTGGATCTGTTTTCTTTCAAGCTGATTTTTTTGGGGGTTTTTTTTGGAGGGTTTGGTTCACTCGAATGGGTCTAGGATTTGCCCCCATACCACTTTCACTGTAATTTGTGTATTCCTGGTCACCTTTATTAAATTGTTTGAATTGGCTGGGAAGTTGCTTAAAAAGCAGCTTTCACTAATGTAATCCTAAATGTGTGGATCTCCTTCCTTCTTGTCAAATCCCTCCTGTTCCTGGTTTATGAACAGCTCATGTGGTAAAGACAGTCTCTGGTTTGGGAGCTCCAAAATCCATCAGAGCTTTGCTGCTTTTACAGCGAAGCTGAAATTGTTACAGGAGCAAATCCTGAATCTGACCACAACAGGGCAAAATGTTGGCCAAAAGATCTTTTGTGTCCCAACTTCTTATCATTCTGTGGTGAATGAGACAGAGGATGCAGGAGAGCTGATTGTCTTTCTCGTTTCTAGAGCGCCAGGTCTTCCTTGCAACATGGAAAGATATTCCAAACGAAAATGAGCTTCAGTTCCAGATTAAAGACTGTCACCTGAATGCCGGTGAGTAGTTTACTTCTACCACGCTGAGAGCACTTTTGATGTGTGGTCACTAGATATCACCTTATTAATTGCACGGTGTGGCTAACGGATAGATGGGTATTGCTCTTACAAACAGAACAGCCTTGGATCCTTGGGCTTGTTTCAGTAAAAACTTCAGCTGGGTCCCCATAAAAGCACATCTAAAAATCCCAGATTTTAGATTTTTACCTGTGTTTCTTCCTTTCGTTGTGGAATCTGTATTTTTGCTTCTCTCTTATACTTTCTCTGCAAGGTTGCTCTTTTAAATCCAGCAGAACAGGGTGTTGGGGCTGTTCAGCAATCCCGTTCCGCTGCTGTATGTTTCAGGCAGGGCTTTCCAGCCCTGACTTAAACCTTTAATCCATGGGCCAGTCCCTTCACCTTTCGGCACCTGCTTTCTCCTCTGTGTTGAGAAAGAGTAACCCTACATACCGCTACGAAATGTTTTGACATCTATGGAGGACAGGCCACGTGGAGAAGAGTTTAGGTCTGCTGCCGTTAGCTGCTACATCGATGCACTTTGATCATCCTCTGTCCTGTTTGGCTCCGTGTTTAGCTGTCTGGTTGCCTCTATAAGCATCCTACTCGTACGTGTGACCTTACTATTGCTGAAGGATGGAGGGAGTGGAAAAAAAAAAAGGAAAAAAAAGAAGTGGAATGAGGCCAGCGTAGCAGCTTTGCTCCTGTTTAAGAGGTTCTGGACAGGAGCCAAGTGGTTCTACCAAAAGCTGCTCTGTTTCATAGAGGGGGAAAAAAAAGTGTCCCTATTGATTACAAACCCTGTAACCTTTTTATTCTCTCCTGTCTGCTCTTACACAATGAACACCCTCTTGCTTCAATTGCAGACAGAAACCGCGGGTCTCTTTGTACCCGTAATTATTACTATTTTGGAATATAAAAGACGGAGCTTGCAAGAGGGGAGAAAAAATAGCAGCTGTTGGACCTTATGACTTGATTTCACTGTGGGGTTTCCAGTGAGAACAACCTCTGTGCCTCCCCCAGCCCTCCCACTGCTCCCGACCGAGCTTGGCATTGCCTCTCCTCCTGCACTGCGGTGCTGCTGCCAGGGATGCCTTCTGCCCGGGCCGTGCCCTCGTCCAGGGGCTCTTTTCATCTCAAATCAGAAACCTTGGTGGCTTCTCGTGTTTGGTGTCGGCTAGCGAAGGATGGAGCTGGGAAGGGAGAGAAAGGGTGTGCTTGGCTGGGAAGATGAACACGGATGGATCCTGCAGACTGGCCCGTACCCCCTACTCGCTCCAAAATAAAACGTTAGGAAATATGAAGCAACAAGCAATAGTCGCCATTCAGGGAGGGTTGGCCAGCTCAAGACCAGACTGTTTGCCCAGGCCTGCCTGAAGTGGTGAGACTCAGCAGAGAACACATTACTGGCTCTCGGAGAGCGCATGGGAACGCCGGGTGGTTTCTCTGCAGAGGCATCTGCAGCCATTGCCAGGGCTCAGACAAGAAGAGGCTTCTCTCAATGCTTTAGCAAGAGCCCTGGACACGGCGCCTCTCCCGAGCACCATCCGTCACTTGGGATGCTCGGGGGTGTGCTGGATCTGCCAGCCTCTTTGGCTTATGTACGGGAGAAAGTGGGTCATGTCTCATAAACAGATTTCAAACACTTCCATCCGCTGAAGCTTCTGTTTTTGTATTTCCTCTGCTGACACCTCCTCCCTCTTGCGACTGCACCGGTCCTTTCCTTCCTTGACCACCTGGGCTTCGGCACGGAGCAGGCCAGCAGCTTGCAGGAGGGAGAACTAGGGAAATCTTGTGTCCTTGTCACAGTCCCTTGTATTTTTAACTACCAGTGCAACCCTGCCTCAGTCTGCTGCTCACCTTGATTTCATCTAAGCCGTAACCTCCTCTGGTACAGACCATACCTAGAGCATCAAACCTGAGTGTACAAGGATCAGCTGGGCTCCAGACCATGTGGAGAGGTGAGCTTCCAGCATCCTCAGAGATGGAGACTTCTCGCAGCATGGCATGTGGCTGGTGGTGCACACCAGGGCAGAGGTGAGAGAAACTGGGGGAGCTCTGGTGACAACTGGATCCATCTTGCTACTGGTTTATACCAGAGCGAGGGTGCGTGCCCGGCCACGTGCTGCAGTAGGAGGATAGTCTTTCAAGATTCACAGTCTTGATCATTTAAATCCAGTGAAAAGAGCCTTGTTTTAAGACACCTCCTTTCTTTCAAGAATAGCAGCTCTGGATATCAAATCTTTAGGAACTTGATCCTTGTGGAGGAAAGTCTGGTTCATATTCAAAAGACTCTCTCGTAGGAGATGCCTAAGCAGAATAAAGCTCTCGGCCCGGGCTGTCTGAGGTTCTGTTGTTCACCGATGAAGCACCACCACATGGAGCTCTCATCACTGACTTAAAACTTAGGAGATGCTGGGTTTTTGCAGCCCTTGGGCACAGACGAAAAGCTTCTACGCGCCGCTGGCTCCACAGAGGTGAGCAGCCGCCGTGTGAATCCTTATCCCTCCTCCCGTGTCTGCTCAGATAAGTAATTCATGCCTTAGCCTGAGCCCACCCACCTGCTGGCGAGTTGTCGTTGGGAGGCTCGGGGACGCATGGCACCATTCATGCTTCGGTCTAACGGATTCCAGCCCAGTGACGCGGATTTAGCTCCCAGCTAAAAATAAATCATCTCCCAGCTGATGTGCCCTAATCGTGGCACCACCAGCCACTTAAAACGGAGCTGCGCAGCTGCAGCAGGCGCCGGGCAGATGGAGCAGAGCGCGTCGAACGGCTGCTGCTGGGCAATGGGCTGTTCAGAAGCGTGGTCCCTGTACCCCCGGTGCTTGGGTTTTCTTCTCCTAGCTGTAAAGAGCCTTTGCTTTCCTCACCTCTCACATCTGCGCTGTTTTCTGTGCTGTATGAGAAGTGGGGCTGAAGTTATGCGCAGACATGCAGGAGGCCCTACCGAACAGCTAAACTGGGGATGGTGATTTTCTTCGGTGGAGAAACTGAAATTCGAATTTATTTTTCTTTAAACTGAAGCGAAATGGCCTCGGAACAGGGATTTTTAGAGGGCTGGGATTTTATCTGTTCAGAAAGCAGCTTGTGTATTTCTTGTACATCCAGGGCTGTCTGTTACTGTGCAACAGTCGCCTTACAGCACCTCCTGTGTAAACTGCAGGCTTCTTCCCCAGGTTATTTCTTTTGTTCCTTCAGACAAAAAGGAGGTAAACAGAGTCCGTCGGTGAAGATGCTTCTGTGTGAGTCTGTGCTCCCAGGCCTTTGTGGGGTAGAGATCCATCCTGTGCCCACGAGGCAAGCCAAATAGGATCGACTCCAGCTTTGATGGTTTGCAACAGGGATGGCAGCAAAAGCTCCGATCCCTGGCAGCTCACCCCGGAACAGGGCACAGAACAGCCAGAAAATCTTGGCTGCTGCAGGTTCCCCGTGGCACCGCAAGTGGAAACCTAGGAATAAGGTGCCAGGCTGTGGGGTGAGGAGCAGGTACTCTGAAATGGTAGAATTTGCCACTCTGATCCTTCTCTCCCGTGTCTTTGTTTCCAAAAAAAGCAAGTCCTGAGCCCTTGAAGGTATTCCCACAGTTCCCAGAGTCTCAGAGAGTTGGGTGCTTAATTCTGGATGAGGGGTTTGGGGCTCAGGTTCCCAGCAGTGAGAGCTGGCACTGGCCTGAGGCTGTTTTTTAGGGCTGGAGCCATATGGCCCTGGAGGAGTGAGTCTCTCTGGACTTGTATCACGGGGCCAAGGATATGCGTACTTGTGATGCGCTGCACATCTTGAGTTCATTAGAGCTCCATTTCATGCATCTGCCTCTTAGGAAGAGGTTATGGAGAAAACCATATTCGGAAATAGAACTTGTAATGAAAACACAAGGTCATGGTTATACCCAGCATTCTCATCTCTAATGAATCCAGTGCTAAATTAATTGATTTAGGGCTTTTAAATGAAAATATAAGAATCTAATGCATGAAGATAGATTCATAGACTCTTATATCTCAAATTAATCCGGGTGCTGCTGGTACAACTGTCTCAACAGAGGTTTCCCCTGCAACTGAACACGCGCTAAAGCTCAGTTTGCCCTGTTTACACTGTTTGTTCAACATGCAAAGTTTGATTAAATTTTAAAGGACCGCTACATTAAGCTAAGATATGCAAATAAGATTAGCTAAAATGTTTTTCTTTTTTTAAATTCTGCTTACCCAAACCCACAGAGTGAAAGAGGACAAGCTGACTTGCACAGGGAGATTGAATGCCATTAAAGAGGAGGCAATTAGTTGCTGTGCTGTTCAGCAGTTCTAGGATCTTGGGGTTTGCTTGCTTGTTACTGTTCCACAGTTTGCTGTGAGACGACAGCTTTAGTGTTTGGAGTTGAATGTGCCTTTATTTGTATGCAGTGGCCACTTTGGGGTGGGTTTTTTCCCCCCAATTAGTAATTTTTTTCCCCTGTTTGCTAATGCTAGAACAAAGAGAAATTGGATTTTCTTGCTGGAATAACCTGGGACACAATCATATGCAGGTTTCCCTGATATGATTTTTTTTTTCCCCCTGTATGTGCAAATCTGGTATCCTGATCATTTAATAAATTATAGAACCCGTGCACCTTACATATTTTGGAAATGAATGTACTGTCATAATACTGACTGAAGTGCCTCCCCACTGGATCCAGGTCTGCAGATGCGTTTGGTACTTGAATGCAGTTCTTGGCTGGATGCTCAGAACCACTCAGGTGATACTAGAAACAGCTCAGGGGTATTTTCTGCTACCACAGCACAAAATGTAGGGATTAAATTTTCCTTCCCGATATCCAGTGCTCGTTGCAAAATGCCACGGAAGTCCAAGTTGAAAAAAGGTGATGTTGGCGGGGTTGATCGGGAGTTGTGCGTGTCCTTTGTGAAAACTCCTGTTGTTGCCAGTTGATCGTCCTGGCTGTTTGGGTTTGGAAGGGAAATTGTTAAGCTGTATGGGTAGATGATTTAAGCATGTCCTTGGCTTTACCTAGAAGGAAAGTGCTGTTGAAATGAATTTAATCGCTTCAGTACAAGGGAGGAGACCTTGTTCTGCCCTGCGTCTTTCCGTGTGTGCTATTTAGTTCTTGGACTGGGGTAAAGACAAGGAGACAAACAAAATACCCCTGAAAGATGGACTGATGTCAGAAGCTTCCCTAGTGCTGGTGATGGGGAAGTCTTTCTGTATCCTTACGCTGTGCTTCAAGAGGGTTGTGAGAATAAGCAGTGAGCCCTACAGAAAGTTGCTTTGCAAGGTCAGACGTAGACCGTGCCATCTTGCAGAAGGACTTTGTGGCTCTGGTTTGCAGAGTCACCAGACCCGATGTGTCCCCAGGTGGGCTCAGCCCTCTCCTGCCTGTACTGGGCCCTATTGGGGTGCTCGGTGGGTGCTGCGTTCTCGCTGGGAAACCATTAGCCTAGAGCTGGCTCAGCTCACCACTCCCAGCAAATACCTGCCTTTTTTAATTTATTTTTTTTTAAAGGCTGTGCTGTCACATGGCATTAGCGGCCCTGCCTTCAGCCAGGCACAGCCTGGCACTGTTGCTTAGCAACTCTGCCCGATCTCCAAAATCCAAAATTCCTGACACTGGGGAGCAGAGGAGGGATGGAAGCTGCCACTTGGGGGGGTGAAGGGGTAGAGTCTCCCCAGTCCCCAAATCTGTGCTGAGGGAGGGGGCAGGAGGAGCTGGACAAGCTCATCACCGCTCCAGCCTGCTCCCGATTGCTCCAGGTGTCTGCCCAAGACAGGGTATGTTTCCTAGGGTTTCTTGCACTCTTTGGGAAGTAACTGAGGTCAGACAGGGAGGCAGAAAACAGGCTTTCCTAGGAGGTTCCCCTGCCTCAGTTTCCCTCCCTGCACCCCCCTACAAGCCTGTTCCTGCATGGAAATCTGTCCCCCAGCAGAGGCAGTGGCTGTTTAAGTTGCAGGAGGTTGAAGGCTTTGGTGTAAGAGCAGCTGCTGTGTGGCCCCATCTCACCCGTTGTGTCCCCAGAGCACAGCCCCCCTCCTCTGCCCTCACTGCCTGATGGGGTACCAGCCCCACAGCTGCCAAAACCACAGCTTCCAGCTTGCAGCCCTGCTTCCAACCCCGCACCCACGCTCCCTGGGGAATGCCTTCCCTCTGATAGCATCCCCTGGCGGGGGGAAAGATGGTTCCCGGCAGGAGGAAAGATTTGCTGGAGGAAGCCTTGAACCCTTGCCAGCAGTTCCACTTCCAGGACACATGTCCAGAGGGGCTTCAGACCA
This sequence comes from Bartramia longicauda, assembly GCA_028566575.1. Classification (NCBI taxonomy): domain Eukaryota; kingdom Metazoa; phylum Chordata; class Aves; order Charadriiformes; family Scolopacidae; genus Bartramia; species Bartramia longicauda. Next base: position 10,562,777 of record JAOXNH010000006.1, read on the forward strand.
GTGAAGCCTGGGGCTTAACCACAGCCTGTTAAAATTGGGCAAACAAAATCACATTTAATACCCACGTCCCTTGCAAACAGTGATGCCCTCTCTGAGGCAGTGCTTGTGCCTTCACAAAGCCCCAGGGGCTCTTCCCTCTGGCTGGAGGGGCATCAGAGCTGGGAGTTTGGGCTTCAATCCAAGTGGGTGATGTCCCCCCAGTGCCAGTTTCTCCCAGCCCCGCTCCCTGCGAGCAGGGAATTGCTCTGCCTTGCCCGCTTCCCTAATCTGGATGAGTTTGTTGTATAGAGGAGGAGTAGAGGTGGGAGGAGGAGACAGAGGGTTTTTAAGCAAAGGATCTCATTAGTTACTTATATCTGCCAGTTTCCATAGTAACAGGGGAAGAGAGGAAACCTAAATCTGAGTCTGTCTGGGTGGCTGGATGCCTGAACCCTCCTCAACCTGCAACGCAGCCACTCTGGGGAGCGAAGGGGTTCAGCCCAGCCACAGGCAAAGGGTCCAGGCTGCCCGTGGAGCTGCTCTGCAGCTCTGGTTGTCAACGCTGCCCTGGGGAGAGGCAGCGGATCCAGGTCTCTGGACCAGCGTGCCGAGTTGTGGGGTCCTTGCTATCCTGCTTCTACCACTCCCCGGAGGATGAACAGACTCTGCTGTCCCCTCTCTAATCCCTCCCTGCACCAGCACAGACTTGTGTCCGTTCTCAAATCCGGCACCGATGCCGGTGGATCTCGGTGTTTGTGGGTGCAGGGATGGATTGGAGCTGCACCCTGAAGATTTGTGCTGTTTCTCTGCTGCTGTCCTGCTCCTGGCGCTCCTTGAGATGGATCCCATGTTCCCAGTTTCTTGGCTTTCAGTGCGTATTGGTATTAGGAATACCATAATACTACGTAAGTAGAAGAGGCCACTTCTCTCTCTTGCTTTCTGTCGAAAAATCTCAACCTGCTGATAATGGCCCAGTATGGAGAGGGCAGTCCACCTTGTCCCAGCAGAGAGCTTGAACAAGTTAAATTTCTCCGGTTGGGCACCAGGAGTGGGGAATTTGCCAGTGATGCTTATCGGATATGGAGTCCTCTTCCCTGAGCCTTCCACCCGAAGGGTAAATGTGCCCTTTCTACTGGCATCCAAAGGTTTGCCTAGCTCAGGGTGCTGAGAAACCCCTTGGCATCCAAATGCTGCCGGTTTGGGTCTGTGTGTTGTGTGTATTTGCCTCTTGGAAAGGTCCCTTAGAAATAACATGTAATGGTTGCATCTGTAAGGTCTCCAGGTGAAATCACACATCTTCTGCAAGTGCTGAGGTCGTACGTTGTGTTAAAACCATATCACAGCCCTATGATGTGGGTTTTTATCCTTTCAAGTGATTGTTTGTTTTTTTTTAAAAAAAAAAAAAGGATTTTAACTCTCTTGTGGGGCACTGGTTTGGCCAGAAGTGTCTGGGGGGGGGTGCAAGAGAGGAGCTGTCGTGATTGGGCCAGGACCTCAGAACCAGGCACCGGAGCAAGCCTCGGGCAGGGATCTCTGTTCTTTTCCACCTTTATCATCTGACTTTTGGCTGCCTCCAGATTTTAGCCTCCCTAGGGCTTGTTGGGACTTACAGATAGAGGTCCTCTCACCCTCTGAGCTGCAGACTCTCGCCTTGATAAAGGCGAGACCCAGAGCAGCAATCAGTAAGTGGAAGCCTTGCAAGATGGGCAAATGGTTCACAAGGGATTACAGCCTGAGAGGAATGAGGCAGGTCCATGGAAGCTAACTGGAATTTTTTCTCCTTGTGTCATGTCTGTTCCAGTCTCCAGAGGAAACTCTGGGATAGAAGTCAGCGTTTCCTTGTACACTTGCATCCTGAGGATGCTCCTCTGGGCTCTCCCATCTCTACAGATGATGAGTCTGAATTAACAGATGTTTTTCCTCCTTCTCTCCAAAGACACCGTCTCCAGCAAACTGCAGAACAACAATGTCTACACCATTGCCAAGAGGAACGTGGAGGGCCAGGACATGCTCTACCAGTCTCTGAAACTCACCAACGGCATCTGGATCTTGGCCGAGCTTCGCATTCAGCCGGGGAACCCCAATTACACGGTGAGGTTTCGGACTGCGGAGGGCACGTGGCACGGGCTGGGATCCTTCTAACTCACCCATGGAGCCATTTCTCCCTGCTTTGCCTAACGAGCTTGTTTTGGGAGAGATCCTGTTAATTTGACTGAGAGGTTAGGAGCGCCCACTGAACTGGGGGGAAAAAAAAAGTTGAGAAATAATAGAATTACACTGCTCTGTCACCAGTGAGCTGGGATAATAACTGCTCAGCAATGAGCAGTTACTTGCCAAGGTTACCCAGAGATAAAGCCAAGAGACATTAGCGAGAAAGCACTGCCAGGAATGCCCTTCCCCCTCTCATAAACAAGGAGAAATTTATGCCCTGCCGCGTTCCTGCAGCAGAGACCGGCTGTCTGGATGTCAGAGCCTCTTTGGCCTTGTGCTGGCATCAGCTTGGGGCTGGTGGGAAGGTGCGGGCCGTCCTGCATCATGCACCCATAGAGCTTTTCCCTTTGCTCCCCTTCTGAGGACCTGTGTTTCCGAGCGTGCTGATATTAGAGGGTTTACCTCCTGTTGGAAGCTGTTCCAGGAGTTTCAAGAGAAACCCGTGGTCTGGTGACCTACGGGGTGAAAGTGAGGATTGGAAGGTGATTTCAAATGGTTGCCCAAGGATTGATGCCGTGAGCCTGGGCTCAGCCTGCTCCTTGCTTTTAGAAAGGGGTGAGAGCCAAGTTTGTGTCCATCAGGACCGAGCAGCAAATCATTGGAACCCCCCAGGCTTAGTGCTGTGATTTACAGCGTGAGGGCAAGCAAGTCCCTTGTCTCAGGGTTTGGGGCAATGTCCCCTTCCTTCATGCCTGCAGAGGCACTACATTTGTCAAGGAATTTGGGAACTCCGTAGTGGGAGTTTGCTTTTTTTATACTTCCTCCTGCTTGTAGAAAGCTCCAAAAAAGGCAGTTTGGTGTTGCAAGCAGTACCCAGGAGAAATATTGTGGGTGACTGTCATCTGCCACGTCCACGATCTGTCCCAACCCATGCTGTGAGCCTTTGTGGAATTGGTAGAAAGCTCCTGCCTTCCTTTGCACCACTGCTAACCTCTCCTCTCCTCTCCTCAGCTCTCCCTGAAATGCCGAGCTCCCGAAGTGTCCCAGTACATCTACCAGGCCTACGATGCCATCTTGAAAAACTAAGAGGAGATCAGCCTGTGCCTCATCCTGCGGAAGGAGGAGGGGGGGGGAGAAAGGGGTCCCCAGATCCTCCTTCACCACTGGCACGGGGAAAAGCACTCGTAACTGGAAGCAGCTGTATTCATGTGTAGGATTTCAGTCAAAGGCACTGATTAAACAAGGTAGCAATTAGTATCCACGTGCTAATGATGATAGGGAACAAACCCCTTTGATATTTTTAGCGTCCATGGAGTTTGTAACCACTGCTTCGACTACTCCCCACGTCCCCCTTGCCCCTCACTCGTTGTCCGTTCTCGTGGGCTTCTCCATTTTGTGCCAATGTTCAGTGTTTTCTAAATGGCTTTAGGCGTAGTAACGATTTTGTAAAATACCGCTCATTGGAAAAAAAAACAAACAACAAAACACCAATCAAAAACCACACGTCGGCTCATTAAAACAAGGCAAAAGTGTCGAAAACATAACACTGCACTTTATTTTATATTTTTATACATTTTTTTTTGAGTTTTTCTATTGTAATTGGCTTAAAGGGAAGGCGATTCCAAGGAAGTATTGGGAGCCCTGCAGGGACGTCGGGCTCTAGCAGGGTGAGCGCAGCCTCGGGGAACTAGGAACAGAGCCATCAGTTCAGTCCGTGGAGGCGGATGGAGCCCTAAAGAGGGGGGGTTTTTTATTACACTTGTGCTGGCAGACTCAGCTCTGCTTTTGATGGTGTGTTTTCACTCCAACCATCTCCCTGGCTCATTAGCTGCTGATTTGAGAAGCGAGGCTGCTTTTGCGTGGGGAGGAGCTGCAGACCTAGATTGATACCGGGACAGCGGCGGATGAAATGAAGGAAACGAGCCCGCTCTTAGAGCCAAAGGCTCTTGCCAGAGCTCCAGGTACGGTCTCTGCGTCCTCACCCAGCCACAGCCCCTCTTCTTCTCGTTCTTTCCGTGCCTGCTATGGCCAAACTGCCTTCTCGGCCATCCCCTGAGCTGTGCCACCTTCACCCAGCGCTGTGCTAACTCCCAAAATCCCCAAGGTTCCCGGTGGTCAATTCAAACAGGGCAGTGCCGCTTCCCCGCTGGGGCTGTGAGCATCAGCTGTGCCCCTGCAGAGAGGGGCCGCTGCTGGCAGTGTCCCGGGGTACCACGGGGAGCGGAGCTGCTCTCCCTCTTCCCATGCTGTTCCCCCAAAACCCGGGCTGGGGTGTGGTGGGAGGTGGTTTGGGCTTGGTGGTGTCTGCACCCTGCCTGCCTTGGGGGCTTCAGGTCCCGGCTGGGCCCAGAGCTGAGCAGATTGTGGAAGTGTTTCTTCCATTTGCAGCCGGGCTCTGTGTGGCCAGAGGCACCTGCTAACAAGGACCCGTCGGGTTCCTGCTCTCAACCCTTTCCTGAGCAGCCCCATGCCCTGGTTCCTCTTTTCCAACCTGTCCTTAGGGCCAGGACTGCTTCCCTTTCCAGTCCATCACCATGTTGCAACCACTAAGTGCTGCGGCAACAGCAGTGAAAGCAAAGCCTCTTGCATGTCCTTGCTCCATCCATAGCTTGTCCTGCTTCAAACCAAGCCGCTAACCAGAACGGCTTCGCCCTCCCAAGCATGCTTTGATGCCATCTCCTCCCCAGCGAGCAAAGCTCTTATGCCTAGCAACCCCCATGTTGTCTTTTTAGATGCCATATTCAAAGTCAATAAATGTTTTACGGTGGGAGATGGTTCATCAGGGCTTTGGGCACTGTCTGCAAGTGCTTCCCAGAAGCCAGTGCTGGGAAAAGGTCACAATGCCCTGGAAGAGAGTCCAGCAGGGCCCAGGAGCTGCAGGACCCCGAGGAAGGTGGTGTCCCTGTGTTAGGAACCCATTCCTGTGCTCTCGCTGGGCAAAAAAGGGGGGGGCAGAGCTGGAGCAATCCAGCCCTTGAGCCCTGCCCTTGTGTGCTGGGAGGTGATTTGCTCCAAGCGCTGTGGGGGCACTGGAAAAATCATTAAGAGAGCAATTAAGGAAGCACCAGTGGCACTGAATGTGATGCTGTGTCGGGGCAGGGAGGAGGTGGTAGAGGGTCAGGAACAAGCACTTAAGCCTCCTCCGCTAAACAGCCTCGATGCAGGGAGGGGGGGATGTTGAGCACCCCCTTCTCTTTAACCACGTTTCTTCCCAGCTTTTTGGGCTTTTTTGGGCGTGTGGGTGTCTCTGTGCTGCAGGGGCAGAGCCCGGTCGGTGGCCTTTCGCCCTCCTCTCCCGCCGCGCCGCTCCTTCGAGTGTTCTCCGCGTAGTTGTGTTGCTCTTCAGGCTTTACCTGCCCTCCGTGTCAATAAACTCATTCCCACCACGCTCTGGCTGCCTGTGGCTCTGTGGGGCCGGGGAGAGGATCCGTGTCTCCTGCTTCTGGCCGTGCCCGTCGGAGCAGGCAAGGCTGAAGGCTGGGTTTGGTGGGAAGGAGGAGGTTTTCTCCCTGGAAGCTTTTTGTCCTTTTCACCAGCCACTTTTCTACAGCAAAGATACCCCCCACCCCCAAATTAGGGGCTTGCATGGAGAGGAGGTAGCAGGCATCCTCTGCCTCTGGCTGCTGCTCTGTTCTCATCTCAAAGGGAAGTGGGAAAAGGACCCTGGCTTGCAGGGAGCACCGACAGCCTCTGATGAGTAGTGGGAGGAAGATGGATGTACCCGTTTAGCCCTCTCTGGGCCCCAGGTGGGCTTTGTGTAACGCGACCTGCTTTCCCTGCAAGGAAATGATCAAATCATGTGAGTCAGTGATGCGTTCCCATTGCTCCGGAGCAGTGCTGGGATCTTCCAGAGGGCCTTGCCCTCACTGGTCCTGTCTTGGGCGGGATGAGTTGGGCTGCAAAACCTCTGTACCAGGCCAGAGCTGAGCTTGGGCAGCCCCGGACTCAGCCCTGAAAGTGGCCAGAAATCCCAACGACACAAGGAGAAGGTGTGGGAGGTGCTGCTCTCCAGCACAGCAGCTCCTTCTCTTGTCCCTGCCCAGCCTTGGCTTGGTGGCTCTTGGAGATCAGGCGACTCCCACCCTCCGAGGACCTGATGTGGTGGGTCCTGTATCAGCCTGTGGTGCCCTGCAGAGGGGTGTTCTTGGGGTAGAAGCTGGGGTATGTGTCTGGTAGCAACAGTGACAGGCTGGTTCGGGGTCACCAATGCTGCTGTCGTGTCCCTTCTCCCTTCATCTCTGCTCTGCCTGGGATGGGATGGGATGGGATGGTCATTCCCTGCTGTGGGTCTGCTCCTGCCCTGGTGCTGGGGCCGAGCTTGGGACAGCGTTTGGCCCAGCAGGAGCATAAGCTGCTGCAGGATGCTCAGGGCTCTGCCGTGTCAGCCACTGTTCCTTTCATATCCCGTAGCAAAGGGAAAGGTTTCTCCCTCCCTCCCTGTTCTGTCAGGGACTCCTTGGGGAGAAATCGGTCTTTCCTGCTGCTCTGGATTTGCAGGCACGCTGGTGCCCCGTAAACGGGGACACACCAACCCCAGGCCATGCTGTCACCTTGCAAACTGGGTTTGCTTCATTAACATCATTAGCCTCCGGTGCTGGGAGCTCGGGGGACGCAGTTGATGCTCCCTGGGCTGGGATCTGCCACGGGATGGATGGTCCCCGTGGCCTTCCCTGTTCCCGGGGGAAGGGGAACCCGGGACCCAGTGGGCAAGGACCCCCTGGGTTGCTCCTCGCTGCTCTGGCTGGAGATGGGGCCAGGCCCTGGTGTGCTGGGTGGGCTCCCTAAAATCCCTGCTGCTCCCGCCAGCCTTGGACACATCCTGCTCCGCACCAGCGCGTGTGCTGAGGGGTGACATAGGGTCCCTGAGCCCACGGAACAGCATGGAGAGACTCACCCAGGGATTTTGGAGGCTGTGATGGAGGCAGGGGCTGACTGCAGCCCCCCCCAAGCCATCATCTCTGCCTGTCCCCCGCTGCCGCCCGCGTGCCAGGACACGGGAGCTCCTTAACGGATGATTTTCACTTCGTGTCAGTCGCCTGTCGCTGAGGCTGGGATAAGCCTCCCAGCCAGCGGGGACGTGCCAGGATCCAGCCCCGCTCCCCTCCCCTCCTCCCCCCCCCGCCTCGTATATTAAATTTCACAAATAAAACTGCAAGTGAAGAGCATCTCGGAGGGAACTGCTAAAAATAGCCCCGAGGCTGGAGCCTGAATTGTGCAGGCGAGTTCATGTGCAGCCTCCATCCCTGCCCTCTCCCAGGAAGGGCTCGGGGCTGCTTTATGGCCATGCCGGGAAGGGGAGCTCAGGATGGAGGAGCTGGGGAAGAGGAGCAGCATCTAGGGCTGGTGATAACAACCCCCCAGGGACACCTCAATGTTTCCCTGGCTGCCAGCACCAGGCAGCTCTGCAGGAAAATAATCCCCAAGTCTCTGAAAACCTGGGGATGATGTGAGACAGGGAAAAGGGGCTCTGCCTCCCCTTCCCCGATCTCCGCCCTGGCCTTGGTGCAGCAGCACGAGGCTGTCCCACCTTTTGCCAACTGCCCCCACCCCAAAGCCATGGAGCTTGTCTTTTCCCCCAGGAAAGATACAGTAATGTGTTTCCCTCCTCACTCTGGAGAGGAGCCCCTGGAGATGATGCTTTTCCCAGACAAAGGTGCCAACAAGGCTGGGGGCAGCCCGGCGGTGTTTATGGCTGGTGTTTGGGCTCGGTGAAGCCTCCATGATCACCACCACCAGCCCCACGGGGACCCCTCGGTGCTCGCTGGTGTCGTGGTGAGCTGGAGCAGGGTTCAGGGTCTGCTTAGAGGAGCAGAGAGGCACCGGGAGAGCCCATCAGCAGCGTGTCACGAGGCCCTGGACCACGGTCCCCACAGGTGCGACCGGTGTCTTCCTCACCATCCGGCACACAGGTAAATGCTCGGTGTGGGATGTCCCCAAACTGCAGATGCTGCAACAGAAATGTCCCTCCCTTGATAGGGCCTGGCAGCACCCCAGGCTGAGAGCACCCCCCTAGTGACAGCGGGCACGGAGAAGCCCCCAGCCCCTGCCAGCTGGACCAGGGGCTCACACGGCAAAGGGATGAAGGGATGTGCCCAAGAGCAGACCGAGCAGCAGTGTCAGAGGAGGGAATGGATCTAAGTAGGTTGGTGTGCATGGATTGTATCGATTGCTGTTTTCAGAGTGTGGAGAAGAAAGGGTGCTGCTATGTACTCCCTTAATTCCTTAGGTTTTTCTGTGTGGGAATTGTGTCTTGGCATAAACAGATCAACATTTCCTCTGTTTGACAAATCGTAGGTTATGGCAAGCGTTCAAAATCCTGCAGACATGTGACTGCACCTGTGATGTTCACAAGTGTCAAGAGTTTAATCCTGAACTACTAATATGGCTGGGAGTTTTGCCACTGACTTTAATGGATGCAGGATCAGACCCTGCTTCTTTAAAAGTCCCAGTCCAAGCAGGTCCAAGAGAGCCCCAGAGGGATTTGGAGCTGTTGGGTTTCCCCTGTAGCATGTGTCTCCGTGTTTCATTTTGTGTGTTCACGTGGCTCTTTGCTCAGCCTTCCTTTTTCCTGAGAGCTCCTCTCTGCAGCTGTTTCCTGCTGTTCCTGCTGTTAGACGAGCAGTGGAGCAGAGAGCGAGCTAAACTAGTTCTTTTGTGTGGCATAGTTACAGGCTGGGGAACAAATGGGGCAGCCCAGTTTACTGCTGTCACGTTGATGATCTTACAGGGATATTCCTGGTCTGGCTTTAGTCTCACAGTCTCTGACCGGGCAGCCTGGCTGCTTTGCGAGGCGTGCTGTGGCATTGGGCTCACGCCTGTTGCAATGCAGAGCTATTAGGGCATGCAACAACTGTGTGGGCACCTTGATCTTCCTTCCAAAGAAAACCAGGGTGAGCAGTAGCCTTAAGTCTTCTCCAAGCATATAGTTGGGAGGAGCTCCTGCATTTCTGTCTTTAGACACTTTGAGGGCCAGTGTAGTGGGAATTGTTTTTCTACTGTGAGCATCTCTGCAGTCTTGGGAAAAGGAAAAAAAGCAGTCTTGGGATAGTTACTTGCTACTTATTAGTACTTTGAGCAACCTGCTCTAGTGGGAGATGTCCCTGCCCATGGCAGAGGGGTTGGAACTCAATGATCCTTAAGGTCCCTTCCAACTCTAACCATTCTATGATTCTATTTACTACTGCACTGAGTTATGGTTCTTATTGCTGCCACACTCATGAAGAGTTAGAGAGCAGAAAAATGGCTTTTGACTTACCTGACCATGTTAAGACTGTGAGTTCAGCTCATCACCCATGGGCTGTAAATAGCTGCAGAGAGGCTTCTGGGGACAACTCAAAAGGCAATGTAATTACAACTGCACGGAGAAGGTAAATACGGAGCAATTGCTTGATGTCTCCTCTGGTTCAGGAGCTCGGGCGCATCAAACAGAACTAGCAGGTGGCACACTCAGAACAAATGAAAGGACGTTTTCTTACATTGTTTACACAGAACTTTATAACTTATTACCACAGTAGTTTGCAGTTGCAAAAGTTTCCCTGGATTCAAAAAGAGCACAAACAAATTCAGGGAGGAAAAAAGCCTTCAAGGTCTGCTAATCCTAAAGATAAAATTTCTGGCTCAGGAAGTGCCTGTACTATAGATAGCAGGAGGAAGAAGGTGTCTTGGGGAAGTACCGCTGGATGAAAAGGGCAGGTGTGTGCTTTTCTTATGGCTTTTGCTGTTTGTGGCAGGATACTGGACTAATTGGACCTTTCATCTGACCCAGTGCAACCATGCTCTTTAATCGGGGTCCAGAATGCTGTTGCTCTTACTTGACCAACAGTACTATGGGCTGTATCTGCCAGTGCAAGTTCAAGAGAGGAGTCAAGCATCAGTGTTCTGTTTTAGTACAATCTCTTCTAGAGCAGATTATAAAGAAAAACAACTCTGTTGAAGATTTAAGAGCTTGGTATTTGTTGACACCGGTCATGCTGACATCTTTCTGCTCTTCATGAGTGAGATATCTATGTAGGCACTAAAAGCTGAAAATAAATACAGTTTGGATCTTAATTCTTAGAATAATTTGCTTAGTCATTTTCATTTCTCCGCTAATTAGTTACACCAGGATAAACTGGGAGATGTCTTACTTTATATCAGAGCAGGTGGAAGTAGTTTGACCTGAAAGTATTTAAAATACAAAAGATAAAATTAAAGGGCAGAACACAGCGATGAAGTAATGGCTTTGTCTTGGACACTAAGAGAAAGGGGGAAAGATATGGAGAGACATTACAGAAGATAAGTACATCATGAATTATTTATAGAGAGAGAAGGAAATACTAGGAAGTAGTAGAATATTTTCAGTTCTATGTTGGGATTTATTGAGACTACGTTACAGTGTTGGGGGGCAACTACGAAGGTTTTGATGGAACAATCTAGGTATTATGGGACTGGGAGCTGGGATCTGATTCTCCTATTAAAATGAGGTCTCTTCCACTACTTGAAACTGGTTTTCCTTCTTATAAGATGTGAGAAAGCTCTACAGAATTTACCAGAGAATGCATGAAATAGTCTAGAAGTGTTTGGATTTTAGTGAAGAAGCATACTTTCTCCAGCTTAGTTTTTATTTATTCCAGTTTTGTTATTGTTAACACAGTCCTCACATTCCTAAGACAGAGATCTCCTGCATGTATGTGTTTCTGTTTTGGGAAGGGAAAAGGGGAGATGAGGTTTGCTTTTATTCCTTGTTTTTGTTTTGTTTGCTGTTGGGTAGCTGAAAAATAAATGCTTGATGATAGTTATAGCATAGTCCCTTGGGCATTTAAGGTTATTATTCTATATTAGTGCTGCCCTTCAACTCGGTGTTAGAATTCTCTGTCTGCTCCCACTCTCCCACGCAGACATGTGCCGCCTTTGTCTCTTCACATCCAAACAGGAATTAAAGATCCTGGAAGAGGAAAGGGAGTTCACTGTCTTCAAGAAGAGATTGCCACTCTACCACCACCACTTTTGTTACTTTACTGTAACCCTGCAAAGCCAACAAAGTGCTGAATTTCCAATATAATGTCAAAAATGCTTCTTTCATTTTATCTCCTTTCTACAATTGAGAAGCAGCTTTATTTAACATATTTAGATTTTTTTCACACTAAGATTTTGAAGCCTAATTTGAGCCTGTTAATCTTTTTCTCGGTAATCCATAGAAAAGCACAGCTGCACTTCTAAAAACATACTGTTTATCCACGATCTCTGCGTCTGGGCAACCTGCAACGTTCCAAAGGTCAAAGTTTAAAACAGACATGCCAGCCCTTCCTAATTCCTTGTATTTAAGCACATGATACCACAAAATCTGTACTTGCTGCTGATAAATACTTCTGCTGAGCTTCTGCCCGCGTGCACGTGAGTCTGCAGCCTTCCTCTACTGTAGCTTTAACAGAAAGGTATGGCCTGGCAATTCGATAACCGTGAATTAAGGTAGGATAGTCTGAGTTGAGTAGTTAGTTGTAATGAAACAATCATCTGGTTACTTAGTCATTCCTTTTAAATTAAAGTAAACGATGTTAAGGATTTTCTTTTTTTAAAGAAATATTTTTGCAAATGACAGTTTCACCCCTCCTTTTTTTCATTGCCTATGTGGGAAAACTAGCACATTTGTTTAAGGATAAACTGGGAAGTCTGTGGTTTCCAGCACACACATTTTGAATAATATTTATAAAGACTATTATTTAATGGGCCATATAAATATTTATCATATGCTGTAGCCCTTTGATCATAAATGCTTGTTTGAAAAGCCATTCTGTCCCTGCTGTGCTTTGCGAAGAAAGAGGCCATTGCTGTTTTAGTGCTTGGAGGGAATTTTGGCTTCTCGACCTATCTTACCACTTGTAGTCATGGACTAACACGGTCAAGCTGGACATGTCTTTTAAAAATTATTTTTTTTCTCTCTCCTCTTTCTGTTTGCAAATTAAACTAATAAATTGTAAATAGGGGGCCCTAATTCTGCAATGGACAGGCAAAGCTGTAGTGAAGTTTTGGAGGCCTTTTCTCTCGGCTGCAAGAAGCCAGGCTTCCTGAGGTAGAAACTTCAGGGGTATAGGAGGTAGTGGTATTATCAGCACTGCTTTCCATGACTTGGGAAATCCATAAACATGCATCATCCGTGCATCAAGTATTTTGGTGTCTTGTTAGGAATATTGTCCAACTGGACCTCTAGGACTTTTAATTTAAACTGTTATTCTGGTTTGCTCTTTTCCTCTGACTGCAGAAGCTGTATGCTAAGAATCCAGTAGATAAAAAAATCCAAACCAAAGTTTTATTTGCACAACAAGGTTTTCTTTTCACATGGCAATGAACATTGGTGTCCGGATTCCAAAGCAAGATGTTTGTGCTGGGACCTTCTTCTATCTCTCAACTCAGTTAAAGAGTTTCTTAATTTCTGATTTGGAGCTTCCTCTTGTGTCAAAGGAATCTTCTGTAAAGAAAACTGAATAGCAACTTTCCTCTGTGAATTCTTATCAAAGTACTTTGGCTAAATATTTTCCACCAACCGCTGCTGAGTTCTTATGTTCTCAAGAAATACCTTTAGACAGAGTCTCTAATTGGTGACACTTATGACCTAGAGATGACAGTGCTTTTTGTGGATCTGGTTGACAAGTTGGTGGCATACCAAGTGATTGGTATTCCAGAAAAACCCTTGGCATCAAATGATGTTTTTGCAAGCAGATCAGATCCTATTGCAGAGACGCTACACTTTGAACAGTAACTTAGTGCTTGATGTGCTTGAAAAAAGGATTAATATTTACTTTTAGCCTGTTTTCAGAAGATACTGAAGTATTGCTTTGTAAATCTAGGTGAGCTTCGCTCAGAGAAAGACCAGTTCAAGTGAAGTTTTTGGTTCTTGTTTTTGGACTCTGACACATAACTCTTTCTTACGTCCACTGATTTACAGAAATAAAGTAGTGGATATTCAGAGACTGATTATGTACTGCTTGAGCGTATAAACAAACCCTGCTTC
>JAOXNH010000006.1:10596691-10612861 GCA_028566575.1 Bartramia longicauda
GCCTGCGGGGAGGTGGGACTGGATGACCTTTGGAGGTCCCTTCCGGCCTGGACCAATCTATGAATCTATGAAATGTGGAAGGACTTAGTGACGTGGTCAGCCTTGCAGCCCAAGACATCCATCTGTGACATCCATCTGAGACATCCATCCCACTGGTGACCCAACCAGCACCACCACAGGGCTGTCCCATGGACCAGGCTGGGAGGGAAACTGAGGCACAGTAGCTCAGGGCACAGAAATGGACCACCTGGGACAGAACAGGGCCACCACACCATCTGCTAGCCCACGCCGCTTCCTTGCAAATCCACCCCCCTGTTCCTGCACAGTGAGAGGGACAGATGGACCCAGACCCCATCCAGGGCTGGGACAACCGGGACCAGCACTGCAGCCGCAGGAATTGCCATCGGGGCCGAGTGCTCGGCTGTCCCCACAGAGCCATGTCACTGTCCCCACGAAGCAGGCAGACAAAAGCCCCTTTCTGCTCGCAAGCCCTGACCCAGCCCCGGGGAGGGAGGGAGCGGCCGAGGGCTGGGGAGGGAGAGGGGCTTCTGGCTCTCACCCAGCGGCAGCAACAAAGCCCCCTTTCTACGGAGCCAGCAACTGGTTTCCATTAAAAGTCGGGGCTGACCCTGGCAGCCCGGCTGCCTGGTTTGACCTTCCTCTCCCTGGCGTGTCACCGGGCAGCTTGCGGATGGCATTTCAGCTCCCATGGCAGCTCAGCCCCCGGCACGGCACAGGGAACCGCGTGTACCATGAAAACACCACACTCAGCTCCCCATGGCCACATGTCTTTGGGGAGCATTTTCTCCTTGAGCCCCCAAAGAGTTTGATGCATCTAATTTTATTTTCAAACACAGGTGAGCGCTGCCCCCCCGAGTGGGGAAACTGAGGCACGAGGGGGTGATGCGGGCTGTCGGGGCGATATGCCCAGGGCCATATGGTTAATCCATGGCAGGCACCGAGCCCAGGGCTCCTATGGGTTTTGGCACAGCTGGGACCCAGCGATGCCCCAGCTCTGCGCTGGGATGGGACATGGGAGGGGACAGGAGACATGGGCAGGAGAAGGTGCTGCAGCCAGACCTGGACACAGGCAGGAGCGGTGGCAGCCCTGAAGGGAGCTCTCCTGCCTGTTCCTCACCTACCTTTGAAGAAGTAGAACTTGCCGCTGAGCTGGGACCAGGCGCAGGCGTCGATGCCAGCAGGGAGGCCAGGCCAGCGCGGCTGCAGGGGCTGTGGGTCGCTGGCGTTGCCACTCGCCGGTACCACCCAGTAGTGGCTGCCCTTGAAGATGTAGAGGTTGTGATCCGCGTCTGTGGGGCAGACGGAGGAGTGAGGGGGGTCCTGGGTGAGAAACCTCATCCCACCTCCCAGCCACCCCTCTCCGATTTCCTTCTCCTCGCCGTGCAGACCTGTGGAGCTTCAGGGATGCTCAGGTCTTGGATACTCCCTTCTGCCTTTCAGCCACCCCCTCAGCTTTCATAATTCATTGCCTCCACTCCAGCCTGGAGCGGACAGAAGCTGACCACAGCTCCCTCTCAAGGCTCGTCTTTCATGGTTGAGCTCCTGCAGCAAATAAGCCTTGCCACAGCCCAAGTTTTAGGATGTTTCCCAGTCTCCCAACCCACCAAGCCATCCCTGTGTCCTCAGGATGCTCCACTCTGCAGCAGCGATGTGCATCAGTGATGCCACCAGCCTCTGGAGCACATATGGGGCTGTGGACCAGACAAACCCACCTTTCCCACTGCTGAAGCTTATCAGAGCAGAGACGGGCTGCTGCAGCGGTGGGGTGAGGGGTGGGGGTATGTGTTTCAGGAGAGGGTTCCAGTAGAAAACACCCACCAGCAGTTATGGCGTCAAAGAAGGAGTGGCAGTAATAGGCGCTGAGGCTCCTCCGCTGCTGGTCCCCACCGTAAAGATCCACGCTCCAGTCCTGGAAGTGAGTGAAGACCTTTCCCGGGAGCTGGATGGCCAAGCCCTTGGAGGGCTTCCCTGGGATGGAGCAAGGAGTGGTGAGTCATGAAGAGGCAAGGAAATGGCTTGCTCCAGAGCACCACGTGAGCACAGGGCTGGGGATCTGTCCCATAGCTCCAAACACTCCTGGTCCCACTGTCTGGTTCCTGTCCTCCTCTAGAAGGTGGTGGCAAAGGCCCCTTGGTACCCCCAAACCACATGCACCAGTGTTTCCTTGGTTGCAAACAAGCAGATGGCAAGTCCAGCCTTCCCTGCCTTGGAGGACCTGATACCCTCCCACATGCCCTATTGCATCTTCCTCCCCAGCCACAAAGGTATGGGGCCTGTCCCCACCATGCCCCTTGCATGTAGTCCTCTCCCCTTGCAGGGACCTGCTCCCATCCATGCTCCTCACTCTCCATCCCAGGGAACAGCCCCAGAGGAACTGAGGATGCTTGAGGAAGCCAGGCTCACCGTACAAGTTCTGGACGGCCAAGATGTCATCCCAGCTGAGGACGAAATCCTTGCTGAGCTTCTTGTAGTAGGGAGACATCAGGGCGCTCTTGACGGAGGAGTGCTCCAGCCCTAGCGTGTGGCCGACCTCGTGTGCCACCACCACGAAGAGGTTGCGCCCTTTGCCGCTGTGCAGGGACCAGCGCTCGGCACTGTCAAAATGGGCTTCTCCGCGCCGGGGGAAGAAGGCGTGAGCCAGGGCACCTCCTAGGAACACGAGAGCCATCATGGACTGTGAGGCAGGAGAAGACCTCAGCTGCAAGCTGAGGGCTGGGGGGGGAGCACATGCAGCTCTGGTTTGCTTAAATATGCATCAATTTTAGCCTTTAGGAGGTCTCCTGAGAAACAACAGCAGCTTCCCACAGCAGATGTAACCCAGACCAGTTCTGCCTTCTGCTCCTGAGCAGAGAGGGTGTATTTGCCCTGTGGTTTATGAGTTTGGTTTCTTGCCCCGGGAAGGAAGAAGTTCCATTCAAGTTCCCTTCAAGCCAGGAACTGAAGCCACTGCAGTGACCCATGCCAGGAAAGGTTCAAGAAGACAGAAAGCCTGAGCGTGTCTGATAGCACCGTGCAGACAGCCTCAGCTGGAAGCTCAGATTTGGAGGAAGCCAACAGAGCAAGGATAGCTCCTCAAAAGCCGTCAGCGTGATCCTAGAACAAGCATCTCGACCACCTCACTGGCAGACCCTGATTGCAGAAGTGGAAGTGAGGACCCCAAATCAGAAAGTAAACCAGTGCAAACTGGGAGGTGCTGCCGGGGCAGAGCCTCACCTCCATCACCCCCAGCCCATCACCGCCCCAGCCCTCCTCCCTGCCAGGGAAGAGCCCACGTTGTAAAAGAGAAGCTTACGAGGGAGAAGCGACCAGCACCTGGTCCATCGAAGGCATTGTTGAGTCCATCGTTGTGGTCCCCATGGAAGAAGGTCAGGCGGATGTCAGCTGGGCCATCCTGTGCTTCCCAAAAGACCAGCGAGGACACGTTGCTCCAGAGCTCGAAGGCGGCTTTCACAGCCAGCCGCACCTCGTGCTGCGGCAGGTAGGAGGGCCAGTTCACCACCCGGTAGGTCAGGTGCCGCTTGTACCACCTCCCGCCTGCAAAAGAGGCAAGCTCAGCACGATGATGGGGACTTGGACTTGTTCTTCCACCTGAGGGCTGTTTGGGTGCTGAAAAGCATCTCGGTGCTGGGAAAAGCCACAGCTTTCCCAAGCTGAAGCTGAAAGCCAGCCTGGACATGCCATGAGCAGCCTCAGCACCCTGCATTGGCAGCACAACCCATGAAATTCCTCTGAAGGTGCCACCACCAGATCCCACTCCAGAGATTCCCAAGGATGGAGCTGCAACCAAACCCTCAGAGAGGGCCCAAAACCTGTTTGAGGAGAGGAGAAGTTGGGGCACCCAGTTTGAACCCTTCCCTTGCTTTGCTCTCCAGGGCCAAATCCAGCAGAGGTACCTGACCTGCAGGTCTCCTGCTTCATGTCAACTTCATGCCCAGAAGATGCAGCCTAAGGACTGCCTTTCAGGGAGAGAAAGCAAAGCCATCTCTGAAAAACAGTGGCCCAGAGGCAAAAGGACTGGTAGGGGCTCTCAGCAGCACCTTGGGAGCACAACGGGACTGTGAGGCTGGGGATGTGGGATTGCAGCCTGGAAAAGGCAGATTTGCCAAGAGCTGGGCACCAGCCAGAAGAGAAAAAAGAGCCGATCCTCAGGGGGAGAAGCAGTTGGGTTTGAAACACATCACCAGGAAGGAATGGCACCAACCACCACGATGCTGATCTCCATCACACACCCAGAGATCCCACAGATGTCCACAGCTTCATCCAGCTGGCCAGTGAGCACGAGCCTGTCCTTTCAGGGGGCACACAGCCCCGGTGCCACCGGGGCAGATGGTGACAATGATGAAGAGGACAAGCCTGTGAGATCCCCTTAAGCTCTCCACAAAGCAAAGATACATGTTCCTGCATCCCACCGTGCAGCATCACAGACCCTCCTTCTCCTTCAGCACTCTCGGCAGCTGCAGGGACCCCAGAGCCATGTGATTACATCTG
This sequence comes from Bartramia longicauda, assembly GCA_028566575.1. NCBI lineage: Eukaryota > Metazoa > Chordata > Aves > Charadriiformes > Scolopacidae > Bartramia > Bartramia longicauda. Next base: position 10,601,201 of record JAOXNH010000006.1, read on the forward strand.
GATGGGGGCATCCAGGACCGGGAGAGAAGCCGTGGGGCCACACTGGGAGATGCGGGTGCCAGAGCCAGGGCCGAGGCGTGGGAGAGGGGATGGACCTGCTCCAGATGTGCGGGGAAACAGGGGGAACGGAGCCGGCAGCACGACGGGGCTCAGTCATGGGTCTGAGCCAAGTCCCTCAGCAAAGCTGGCAGACATCCCATCCCAGCTCACCCAGCCCAAGCCACAGGCTTCCCCTCACTGGTGCTTGCGAGGAGAAGCACCAGCTCTGCTTCCTTCCCCTCAATTTCTGAGCAGCCCATGGCAGGGGAGGTTCTGGGCCAACTGGGAACCCTCCCGGGGACAGAACCAGCCCCCCTTGCTCATCAGTGCAACAACAGCCTCCAACTCCAATGGGATATGGCACTGGTAAGCCCCAGCATCCCGTCCTTCCCTCCACAGAGGCAGAGCATCTCCCAGCAGAGAAGGATGGATGGCACCAGCAGGCAGGGGAGTCCAGGCAGAGCACCTCCCCATAGGAAGAGGATGGATAGCACCAGCAGGTAGGGGCAGGAGGCTCTGGCCAGAGCATCTCCCACCAGAGGAGAATGGATGGCACCAGCAGGCAGAGCTGGGCAAGAAAAAGGCAACTGACCCTCGGGAAGAGGAGGGCTGGGTGCCACACGCAGCCATTGAGCCCAGGACAATCACAGGCAGGGAGTTCCCTGAGGGGAAATCCAGGATATCACTGCCCGACACACTGTCTGGCCAGGGATCTGCTGGTCAGCAGAGGTTTCGGCTGGCTCCAGTGCCTGGGAAAGCCCAGCAAGGCAGCTCGAAGAAAGTCCCCTTCCCAGTGCCCTCCACTGCAGACCCTGATTTCCAAACCCAGTCCCTTTCCAGAGGCAAACAGGACCTGTCCCCAAACCTTCCCAGAAAGCAGAAAGTCTTGGGCTTTGACTGCAGAGGGGAGGTTTTTTTGGAGGTGCAGAGAGGGGTGGACATGCCAGACCCCATCCTGCACAGGGAGACAACCTCCACCACTGGGCTGGGACAGAGCCTGGGATCAACGGGACAGACGGACACGCTCCCCAGCCCTGCACTGGTCACTGCTACTGGGCTAACCAGCTCAGGAGCCAAGGCTCAACTGGGGTTGGCTTTTGCCCATACTCTGGGGTGCAAGTGTTGCCCGAAGCTGGTGGGATGAGGGACATGGCGGCTGCCTGCTGGGAAAGGGGTGGATAACAAAGCACTTTGCTGGCTCAGCTGCAACGGCTTCCTGCTCCAAGTAGGATAAACAGCCAACTTAGCACAAAGCCTCCGGCCTTCCTGGCCGGTGCCACCAGCCCTGTGGGCACCCCCTCCCTCCCCTCCAGCCTGCTGGCACCGATACGGCGTTGCTCCCATCCCTGCTGCCACCGGCTGCCCCCCGGCTCGCTGCCACGGGGGATCTGCCAGCACCAGACCACTGGGGCAATAACCAGCACCCCACGGAGCCCTTTCCCGTCTGGGCTCAGAGCTACTGGGTGTCTCTTGCCACCCAGCCCTGGACCACGATCCCCAGAAAGGAACCCCATGAGCTGCAGGGCACAGGCTGCTTCTGTTCATCCATCTCCTGCTGCGTGTCCTTCCCGGCTCTGCCTTGTGGCCCTCCTGGCCGGGGCACGGCAGACCCTCTGACCAGGATGGTGCCTGCAGGGACAATGCTGCATGTCAGGGTTTCGGAAGGAAAGCCAGAGGCAGGAGGAGGAGGATGGGGCTGTCTCCTGGGGCCATCCATCGCCAGCCCTGCCAGATGCAGAGACAGCCTGACACGGCACAGAGCCCTCTCTTAATCTCAGCTTCATTTTTCCCATGTCCTAAGCGCAGCTGGTCACAGCCCTCTTGCTCTCTAGGAATCTGGTTACTCATCCACAAGCCCAGGAGGCAGCTCATGAGAGGCAAGAGGCCCGATCCTGGATACACAAGAGCAAGAGAAGCTGCTGGGAGCAGAGTTAAACCTTTTAATGTGGGTGAAACCATCCCCCCGTGGCCAGGCAGCCCAGCACCAGCAGGTTTTGTGGTTTTTGCTGGGTGAGTAACACGCTGTTAGACTCTTAAAGCTCAGCAGAACCTTGCTGCATGCCAACCCCTGCCCTCTGGATCGTTCCACCATGGCCATGCCTGGGGCCACAGTGACCCAATCGCTCCTCAGGAGATGTCCTGGCTCCCTCGACAGCAGTAAAACCACCCTGGAGAGCTGTGTTTCCCCAGGAGTGAGAGTCACATCTCTCTAATCGTTGCTGACATCAAGCCATACAGAACAACTAAAAATAAAGAGGTTTAAAAATAAAATGGTGTAAAGCCCAGGCAAGCCCTGGGATGGACGTTCTGCTGGCGGGGCTGCACCTCCTGTCCACTGCAGCATCTCCAGGAGCCAGGATGGAAGAGTTGGACTCCCAGTACCCCAGAAACCCAAACACCCCCCCAGGACCCCCGGCGTCAGTGCTCACCGTGCTGCGTGGTGCGCCTGTGGCGCCGGGAGGCAGATGCCCGGTGATCCCTGGCAGCACGGCTCTCCCCGTCCCCCGTGCCACACCGCGGCAGAGCCATCTGATGGAGCGTGGGGGCATCCAGGACCCCGCTGAGCGGGAGGTGGGTCACCCGCTGGAAGTCCCTGGAAAAGGAAGGGAGATATCACCACACACACATGGACCACCACCACCCACCCTCCAGTGGGGATTTTCGTTAAGTTTGTGCCTGTGTTTGGACCAAGCAGAGAGAAATCCTTGCTTTATCACCAGGATGCATTCCCGATGGTGGGACGTGAAGCAAGGATTTGCCTCTGCAACCACATCTGACCAGTGAGCCATCCCCTCGCAGGGCAAAACTAGACAGGGGAGCCTAAAAAGAAATGCCTTTTCCAGTTTTGAACCCAAGTTGTTTGACTTTGCATTTGACTTTGTCCAGGGTCAGGCCAGGGATGCTCCCAGAGCTCATCAGGAGAAGTCTGAGGGGGGGCTGTCAGCTTGGCCCCCTGACATCTCCCAGCCCTCCCTAACCTCGGCCTCGCTGTAGATATTATTGCAAGGGGAGCGCCGGGCCATAAAAGGCAAATAAAGCAGCGCAGAGAGGGCCTGGGCTGCCAGCAGCCGGCATCCAGCTGCGGGAACTGCGTATGGACCGGCGTTTCCAAAAAGGACTGGTTGTGCTTTACCATCGGACCGTGAGAGAGAGAGACCCCGGCTGCAAAAAGACCCCTCCAGCTGGAAAAAGACCCCCTTAGCACCGGCAGCTCCCATGTGGCTGGTGTTGCTGCATTTCTGCTGTGGTTTTAAATAAAAGGCTCGTACCTCACCGCCTCCCTGAACTCGGCGGGGCTGTGCGTGCCGGCCCCCGGCTCGCCGAAGTATCCGTATTTCTCCAGGAACAGCTGCAAGAAGAGACATGGGAGAGGGGCAGCTCAGAGCACGGGCAGGCATTTGGACACATGGGCTTGGGAGATGGGGGGGAAATAAAGGAAATGCAATGGGAAAGAGTACTGCAAACCCAGGGCTGTGCAGAAATGCTCATTTATTTATTTTTTCCTGAGATCTCTGCCACACCTCCTGCGCTCACACAGGTTTATGTCTCCTCCCCATCCTTTTTGGTGGCTCTTGGGGTTTTGGCCATGACATGGTGGAGGCGTAGGAGGAAACGATGCTATCAACGGATCAAAAAAACCCGCTGCTGCCATGTCACCCGCAGCCAGAGGCTCCCAACCCCACGCTCTAATCACACCTCGGCTCAACGCGATGATTAAAATAAAGGCCAAAGTGCTGTGGATCCAAGTAGGGTGGGGTGAGATGGGGTCAGGCTGCAGCCTCTCCCCTATCCCCACGCAGGATGTGCTGCTGCGAAGCGGAGACACATTCCGGGGGCAATCTGCTCTGCCAAACCATTCTTCTTCTTATCGGCCATTTCCATGGTCAGGGATTGTGGCTCTGAACTTGCTCCAGCACCTAAAGTGCACGTTAAAGAAAATAAACGGCTTCCCTCTGCCCAGCCTGCGCCTGCAGCTCTTGGAGAAGTTGATAGCCAGGGTGGCAGGAATGCTCCCCACCCGCCTTCCCCGCCGCCGGGGATGTCTGCAGGAGACAAATGAGCCGCCCGGCATCCTGTTAGTGCAAGAGAATTGGAGTTAAAGTCACGAGGAATAAAAAGTGAAAGCGGCTGCTTCAGTTTCCCCGCATCCCAAAGGAGAGGTGGGCTGAGCACCAGGAATGCCACGGACTGCCCCGGGACAGCTGCCTGATGGAAAAACTTGTGCTTTGAAATCCTCTTCCCTCCTTGCTCATCTCAGGGGAGGGAGAAGAAGGGGGTTGGTGTTAACCTGCACTCGATCCTACTCCTGACACCAGCCCCTCAGCTCCCCATCCCTCCCTGGGCACAGGCAACATCCAGCCGGCGCCACTTTTTCAGTCACCTGGCAAGGATCGGGAATGGTTTCTGGGAATGGCAGCCTCAGGGTGTGCCAGGGCCTCTCCCTCTCCTCCTCCTGCCCAAACTCTCTGCTTGCCATTAACAGTCATCTTCACGTCATCCCCAAACACGTCATCCTCCGCGTCCGCCACCTCCTGCGGGCAGGGCAGGCACCTTCCACATGCTCTCTCTGCCTGTTGCTTGACCCTTTCCAAGCGCTCCCTACCCCCTTTCCCAGACATCTCCTCCAGTTGCCGAGTCTGATCTCCTCTTTTACACCCCTTCTACCTGGAGGACCTCCCTCCGGCTGCAGTGCAGCAAGGACCAGCACGGCTTCCTGCCGGGACACCCTTCTCACCCAGCCACAGCCCAAAAATTTGGCTGCATTTCCCACCAAACAGATTTACCAGCTGCCTACCTCGGCTGGAGGCAGCAGCATCTCGTAGCAGCATCAGGCTGCAGCAGGAAAAGCCCAAGGATGGCTAGAGTTATCCAGGTTTGGTGAGTCAGGATATCCTGATGTGCCTGGTCCCGGTGAGTCAGGATTAAATCAGGTGTTGAGTAAGAGCTGTGCCGGCAGGAGAGAGCATCGGCTTGTCCTCCAGGAAAAGCCACAACACCCCTGCCTGGGGAGGGACCGTACAGCCTGGACATGCCACCTCCCCAACCATATGGGGATAACTTCCCCTTTACATGGGTATCAAGAGGCAAAATACAGCAGCAACTCGGGATGGTCGCACAGGGAAAGAGGATATGGGGACAGGGGAGCCTTCCGGGGACAGGGTGGCAGGGAGGTTTGGTAGCCCTGAGGGAGCAGTCTGGAGAGGAGAAGGCATCTGGCTCTCTTTCTCAGTTGTTGTGTTTTTGTAAGGTTCTCCTCCAGAAGTAGAAAATCACCAGCTACATATATGGACGTGGGGCGATAATCAGCAGCGGTTACATCACCACAGATAAATGTGAGCTGCAAAGCACCCGGACAGGCAGTCCCAGATCTCAAAGGCATGGCACGCTCTAAACCTTTTCTACCGCAATTTTTCTCTTACTTAGCACCTAAATCATAACAACTGGAAGCTGCTTCCTCTCCTGTAACCGAACACAATCCCGCTCTTGCAGCGTGAAAATGGTTTTTCCCCACCGTGAGCTCACAAGTGCTTGAAACCCCATCCGGACAAGTCCTGGTGCATGGCAAAACAGCAGCCGTCATCACAGCAGCTGTTCTGAAACGGCACCAAAATGTACACAGGCCACTGGTTTTATTATTCCTGCCCAGATCTCCTGGAGCTTTGCAAGTCCAACCAAAGCGGCAGTGTCCCTGTAGTTTCTGGACCGTGTCACATCGAGGTCCTCACACACAGGCACCAGCTCCCAGGCTGTAAAACCAGCAGGAGAAATTTCATGATGTTCTCTAGACACAGTTATGTCAGCTCCAGGTGATGCTGGTCCTGGAAAGACAGAGCTATGGGAGAGGGATGTGCTGATCCTCCACCGTGCAAGGTAGTTATCAGACAGGAGAGCATATAAAGTCCTCTGGACCAGGGTGATGGGGGACCCCAAGAGCACAGTACCACGGTGTTCTGTGCCCAAATCCACGCTCAAGATCTTCCCAATCCCTGCACAACCCCCCCAGAGACAGCCAGGCTCTGGTAGGGCTGGGTGGAAACTGGCACCAGCCCGTTAAACCTCTCCGGAGGCTGCAATGCAAAGCCTGGCCGTGCTGGGAAACCCCCCTCCCTCCTGCCCCAGATGGGGAAATGCTCTTTTCCTTACAATGGGAAAAGAAAAACAGCAGGAAACCAAGAGCTAAGCATAAAGATAAAATATGCCCGGCTCCCCCTCCACAGGAGGGAGGGAGAAGAAGAAAGGTCTGGTTGCCAGCAGGGGCAGCGGGAGGAGGGTCTGGGGGAGACCAAGGGGCCCTTCCCATCCCAGGGCTCTGACAGGGAGCTGGTTACAACCCTAGAAAAATCATCTCTGCCGAGAGCTAAAGCCAAGGAAACACCTTGCCCTCAACCGCAGGCATCCCAGGTGGAAGACGGCCAACAGCAAATACAATTAGACCTCCCTCCCTGGAAACGGGGATAACAAGAGTGCGGAGACAGCAGGCTCCGGTCCCGCCTGCCCTCCCCTCCAGACGCTCAGCTTCTGGCACCTCTCCAGCCTCCAACCATCAGAGAAACCTCACGTCGGGCCTCCACCGACTGCCGTCCCTTCTGCTCTGCCTGCACACAAGCCCCATCTCTCCCCCTCCATGCCCCAGCCGCGGAGAGAAGCGATCCCATCCTGCCGAAGGGTGGGCAGGCATTCCACCCTGCGGTTACAGCGGATGCCGGCTGCAAGCTGCACCTCCTAAATCTTTTGTTTTTAAGCAGGGAGACAACAGCAGCCCAGCGAGCCAGCCCAGGCAGCTCCTCAGCCCCGGAGCCCGGCAGCACCAGGCTCCATCCTGCATCATTTCATTGCCGAGATGGACACAGGGAAAGCCACAGTTTTCAGCCTCAGTTTCCCCCCCCAGCTCAAGCTTTGGCACGGCTCCTCCTGCCCATCGGGTCGCTGCCTGCCGGAGCGCTGCCCTCGGAAGGTGTCCAGACCTTTAAAAACATTCCTTTCTTTCCACTCTCCCAAGCCCCATTCCTGCCAAACCCTTCAGCAGAGTCCCTGTGTCTCTTTTATTTAAGTGTGTGTATAACTATCCATGTAAATATTTTATTCAGGGCCGCACAGAGACACACAAGAAGGGAGATTTAGCAAGTACAGAGCTTGCCCTCCCGCTGAAAAGACAGCGAAACATCAGCTAATTCTGTATGTTAATGACGGGGGCTGATTAAAACCCCGAGCCCCCCTGTCTCATCGCCTCGATGCTCCCCTGCTGTGCCTAATCCGGTCCCGAAGGAATCTCCTCTCCCACCTACCCCTCCCGAAAATCTGCTTCAGCAGCAAGTTATCTACTTGCCACTGAAGATGTGGGGCTGGAAGAATATGTCCTTTAAGCTCCTTTAGTTTTGGCTGTTGATCCTTTGGAGCTGAGAAGCAGGCCAGGGCTGCAGCAGGTCTAACTAAAAGCCCTCCTGGGGTGAATAACCCAGATTTTCGGGGTGTCGAACCAGAGCCAGCTCCCCCCTTCCCCATCTGCCTGGGCAGGAGGGATGCTATGGAACAGGAACAGTAAATATTGCATCACTTGAAAGGAAATAAACGCCACGAAATGTGCTGGGCTTGGTGTTACCTGCCTGCAGGGCTGGCAGATCACTCTGCTTCCGTGGTTAAATGCAGGAATTGTCTCACCAGGGAGTACAGCGACTCGCTCCTGCGTTTCAAACCAGCTCCCAGCTTTGCCCCGGCATCCCACCGCATGGGTAGCGAGGGGCTGGACAACCAGTCACAGCTCTGGCAGCACCAAAACTATCCCAATGAGACCCAAAAGCACTTAGGGAAAACGTGGGGAAAACACTGGGCTTGGCCAAACCTTCCCCTGCGAATACCAGAGCAGCTGACAAACCAGTTTGGTCACGCAGACTGGTTGTGCTTTCATGTCTAGGGAGAGAAAGGAAACAAGACGCTTGGTCTTCGCCCTCCATGGGGATGGGAGCTGGGAAGGAGGGGGGGGAGGAGGCAACGAGCCCGCTGCCTGGCGGGCGTTATTCCCGGTAACAAGGGGGGATTGTTCCGAGGGGGAAGAGCAAGGAAGAAAGCAGGGCTGTTCGCTCTGCGGTGACTCATGGGGCTGTTCATCACACCGGGGACCGATGGGTATCGGCGGCAGCGACTCAGAGTCGTGATCCGGTGGCATTTACATGCTCATCCCAGCCACACAGAGCCCAGCAGCACCCACAGCACCTGAGCAATCCCTCCTCTTCTCCTCGCATTGCACTTCTGAGGCCAAACAGCAGGAATTTTTCCCAGGAAGATAGTGTCTTCCTCTTCATTCAAGCAGAAGGAAAATGTGGGGGTACCCTGGGAGCATCCAGGGGATCCCAGCTGACCCCCAAGCCCCACCATGTGCTGGGTGGTACCCAGAGACCCTCGTTCCGGCCAGGCTGGGCTCAGCATCCAGCATCCCAACTGGCTGCCTGCTCCGTAAAGGAGCTCATCCCGACACTGGAGTGTTTCTCAGCACAAGTCCAGCTCAGAGCCTACACTAATTGCGAGCCCTTGGGTTTCCCAGAGGAAAAAGTCAGAGGCCACGTGCCACTGCAAGAGAGGGAGGACAGCAGGAGAGGAAAAAAAAAATTTAAAAAATTCCAAAATGAGAATGTCTCAGTCCCTTAGATTCGCTCTCCTTTTCCATTTCCTGCTTTTCTCAAATTTCTACCCAATTTTTCTTCCCATCGCAACAGACCTGTACCTTCTCACACGGATCACCACAGGGACTTTATTGTCCTTTGTCCTTGGCAGCAGCGGCTCTCGGCCACGCTCTTCACTCCCAGCACGGGGTGAGATCTCCCGTGCCACATGTTTTACACAATTCCCCCCGGCATCAGGGAGAGTCTCCCACATTACGGGCATTACCACACGCCCAAGCACAGCACAGAAACCAGGTCTGCCAAATTACGTGCTCTCCAGCATTGGACCTTCTCCTTTCTGGAGCCTGCAGATAATGAGATGATTTAACATACAAGTGTTTCAAATTAAATTTCCAACCTTTTCTTCTGTTTTTATGGAGCTGCAATTGATACAGATACAGTGAAAACAAGGGCACAAGCCAGGAAAATAACAACTGGATATTATTTTTTATTTTCAGAGTTTTGCATCTAAGTTTACCCAACCCATTGTTGCTAGCTCTGGCTATTTTAAAAGCAATAAAAAAAGCTTTCGAAGCAAAGGCTGGCAGCGGTCTGAAAGCCACAAGTGACTAGAACTATTTGATGTTATGGGAGAATTTCAGCTTCCCCTTAAAAGCAGAATTAACCGCTCAGTTTATTTAGACAAGCTTTCTTACCCCACTCTCTATTCATTCCCATCATCTATATCGTCCCAAAGTCCCTGGCCAGCCCAGCACATCGCGCTGGGGAAACTGAGGCAGGGAAACAGGAAAGTCCCTCGCCCAGTGCGCCTCATCTGGGATCTGCCACAATCCGGGACATGCTCTGGGGCTTCAAGGGAAATGTTCTCAGAAATCACCAGTGAGGAATCTAAAGTCAGATCATCCCTTTCAAAACTCTTGCTGACAACAAACTGGTTTTCCTTTAAAAGTGATTTTTAAACCAATGACTTTCTGAGCGTTAAGGACTTTACAGATTTATTTCTCTCCAGCTGGCACGAGGGGCCAGGCTGAGGTTTGTGCACACGGGGACAAGCAGACATATAAAGCACCTCTTCCAACCAGCATCTCCCAGCATAAGAACCCTGCACGTCAAAACAAGCCTCTGAGCACTTAATGTGCACTTTTCATCTTAGAGCACGTGAAAAATCCCAATTAATCCACCAGGACTTGCTGGGGTTTTAAAATCCAGCATCTGTGCAAACGTACACTGCCGAAACAAGGAAAAAAAAAATATCCCCAACACAAACCTTTGATCGCCAGCCAAATCTCATACCTTGTCCTCCCAAAACAAACAGGAACGGACGGCAGCATGGTGTGACAATGATACGGGGACAAACAGAAGAAATCCAAACAGAGGAGACAGGGACAGCCCTGGGGAGAGGAGGGGCAGGGGAAAGACAGGCTTTTGCCCCATCCCGATTTGTTGAGAAATGGGAAGGTTTCCTAGAACAAGTCCTGTTGCTGTTAGAGCTACATGGAAGGGGGTGGTTTGCAGATGTACATCACCTATAGGGACACGCTTCCATATACAGCACATGTGGGCACCCACCTTGGCACTCCAACCACAAACATCATGGAATGGTTTAGGTTGGAAGGGACCTTAAAGGTCATGCAGTTCCATGGGCAGGGACAGCTCCCACCAGAGTAGGTTGCTCAAAGTCCCATCCAACCTGGCCTTGAACCCCTCCAGGGATGGGGCAGCCACAGCTCCTCCAGCAGGCACGGCCACACGCCTGTGCCGTGCACACACACACCTCTGGCATGGACACACCGCCCGCACACACGGGCACAACGCTGTGGCTGGCACACATATGTCTGTGGCACACAGGGCTCACCCATGCCATCCACGGGCACACGCCTGTGCCATGCACACACCTTGGGCATCCATGGCACACAGCGTGGATGCACATGTGTTGGGCACTCATGGGCACGCACCTACGTGTGAACGCCCCTCGGGCATGAATGCACATACCTACAGCACACACATACCTATGGCATGTGCATCTGGCACAGACAAACATCCATGGCATAGGCACCTGTGACACAGGCACACACCTAAGGCACGGGCACCTACAGCACACACATCCCCCTATGGCATTGGCACCCACGGGACATGCACACGTGTATCATGGGCACACACGTGGCACATATACACCTACAGCACACACACCTCCCTATGGTATGGGTACCTATGGTACATGCACACCTACAGCATAGGCACCCCTGTGGCACAGGCATGCCTAGGGCATGGGCACACACATGGCACAGGCACAACTATGGCACAGGCACACCTATGGCACACATCCCTATGGTGTGGACACACCTATGGCATAGGCACACACACAGCACAGGCACATCTATAGCATGCACACACACCTATGGCAGGGGCAACCCTCTGGTATAGGCACATCCCTATGGCATAGGCACCTATGGCACATACACACCTATGGCATGGACACACCTCTATGGCATGGGCACCTATGGCATGGGCATACACACAGCACATGCACAACTATGGCACATACACACCTATGGCATGGGCACGCACACACATGCCTAGGGCATGGACACACCTATGGCATAGGCACATCTATAGCATGCATATACACCTATGGCACAGGCAACCCTCTGGTATAGGCACATCCCTATGGCATAGGTACCTATGGCACATACACACCTATGGCATGGGCACCTATGGCACATGCACGCCTATGGCACATACACACTTATGGCACGGCCACCTATGGCACATACACACCTATGGCATGGGCACCTATGGCACATGCACAGCTATGGCATGGGCACCCTTCTGTGGCACGGGCACCTATGGCACACAGGCACCCATAGCATGGGCACCCCTCTATGGCATAGGTACCTAAGGCACACACACACCTATGGCACTGGCACGCCTATAGCACATACACACCTATGGCATGGGCACCCATGGCACACGCACACCCGGGGCACTCACACCCCGCAACGCC
>JAOXNH010000006.1:10672300-10685737 GCA_028566575.1 Bartramia longicauda
GTCAGAGGAGTTCAGAGCTTTGGCAGAGCAGCGGGAGGGAGGGAGGGAGCGAGCGATGGGTGGCTGCCCAGGGGAAGGCCAGGGGCCATAGGGTTAGCGGGGAACTTGAGGGCTGGCTGCTCATCCTTGTGCTACCGTGGACTCAGGGTATGGCCATGGGCAAGTCACAAGTTGCTTAAAGTCTGCCTTGGGAAGTGGAAAGGAGTAGCTCAGGGAGACGGAAGTTAAACTGGGGAAAATAGTGGAGGGGACTGGGAAGCCAGAGGCCTAAAAGGAGGTGGATGGTAAATCCAATCTGCACGTGGAGATGGATAATAAATCAGAAGTATTCATCATTTGTGTTGTAATAATTTAATGTAGGGATGTTGACGGAAGTACCATGCCACGGTCCTGCTCTGCAGTTTATAAGCACAGCAGCAGGTCTGGGGTGTCATACCATCTTGTGGAAAGGAGGGAGAAAGCCCCAGATCTGTGGGGTGACTGGAAGAGTGCGATCTGCCTCCAGTAACACCCTGTGGGCTCTGTGGTGAGTAAGGGCTTTAGTAAAGGCTGGTCATGAGTCCCTGTTGAGTCTTGCTGAGGTGTTAGTAGGAGCCAGGTTGGGCTCTCTGGCTGGAATGTGGCGCTGCTCCGCTGATGCTGGTGGAGGGGGAGCAGAAATCAGTTGTAGTAGATCAGCGTGGATGCAATGGGAGGGGAAAAAGTTGGTGGGACAGTGATACACCTTGGGATGCAAAAGTATCTCGCAGGATTGTGGTGCAAAGCCTTTCTCTAAAGAGTTGTTGGGCTGCCTTGTGCTCCTAGGAGTAAGTGTATAGTGGAAAAGCATGCCCTGAATGTCCCTTAATGCTCTTCTGTGGCACTGTGACTGCGGGTGTTAATTTGTTTTTCCTTCCTTACAGTGCCTCTGACCAACATGGGGGATGCCGGCATGGAAGCGAATATCTCCCCTCCCGACACCACTGCACAGCAAGACTCCTTCTTCAGCATGACAGACGTGTTTCTCATCTCACTCATCACCGGGCTTTTTACTTACTGGTTCTTCTTCCGTAAGAAAAAGGAGGAAATCCCAGACCTCCCCAAAATGCAAACAGCGTAAGTAACAACTCTCAGGCAGCAGGGAGTGAGTGTAACTCTCTTGTCTTGCTTATGGTGGGTCCTTGGAGGCTGTGTGGGAAGTTCAGCTGGATTCTGGGAGGACTTCAGGTTGATGAGACTTACTTCCACAGTGCATTTTTCTCCCCTCTTGTTTCTTCTGAGCTGTTCACCTCGCAATGCAGAAATCCCTGTGGAAGAGCCAGGCTGCAGTTCTGCCTTACCCCACCTTGTGGCCCAAATCAGTACTTTGCCTTTCCCAAGACAGGCAGGAAAAGGCAAGGCAGAAAAGCCGCTGGCTGTACTTCAAAACTCTTAAGGATTGCTTTGGCTGTTCCCTGTGTTTTCTGATAAAGGTAATATTTAGATAAATCTGGAGAAGGGTGGACTTGCTCTTAAGCAGGTTTCCTATCAGAAATCTTATCTACCCTTAACTATGAAGAGAAGAAATAGTCTTGGGGAGCTGGGAGAGAGTTCCTGGGCATGAGTTGCTTGGCAGCTCTTGTGAAACTTGCTTGGCTTTGATGCCAGGTTACTGCAGCAGCAGGAGACTGGATTTGGAAAGGGAGAGCTCCTTGTTCCACCTTGTCTTCTGCAAAGCGCTTAGGGGCAGGAGTGAGCCGCGTTGGTGGAGGTCTGGGTGCATTTGGTTCGTTGTCTCAGTCACGTACCAAACTCGTCATCAGTTTTCTGCTGGGCTTTTTCTCTCACTCCTTCCATTTCCTCCTGGAGTGTTGGTAAGAGCAGGAAAGAAGCTTGAGACTCACTGCAGCAGAGACTCGTAGGAGCTGACGTTGTGCAGTACCTCTCCCTTCAGTCTCCTGGGATCTGTTCCCCGCCTGAGTGCAGTTTGCCCCAGAGAGAAGGCAGCCTCAGCCTTAGCCCAGCTCCGTGCTTTCCAGTATTCAGCCTTTTGCAGAAGGGAACCACACAAGGAAGGTGAATCCTCTGGGTTTGTAATGCTGGCTCCAAACTCACTGTAGGCCCCCCCGAGTCCTGAGGGGGTGGTTGTGAGGCTGTGCCACGAGGAGGGAGAAGCGATGGCTGACTGCTCACAGTAGGTTCAAGATTTACCACATACAGTTGCACCAGAAAGGCCTCCTGTGTGAAGTGGGTTTCTCCCCATGGCCCTTAAAAGGTGCTGCTCTGGCAAGAAATACTTGTCAGCCCTTCATTTCAGAATGTTACAGCCTGGTGTGGAAAGAAGCTGTGGCAGGACCTGTCCAGAGGCTGCTCAGATGAGGACATTTGCTGATAAATGAAGGCATTTCAGGAATTGATGCTCCTGTTACCCTCTGCATAAAAGCTAAATCAAACACAGCGAGCAGTTGTGGGTCTTGTCTCAGACCTATACGTCCCCCTTATGCTGCTTTCAGTTTTCAGGGCTGGTTGTGCAGTGTTTGTGTTCTAGTTCAGGTTATAATTGAAAAGGAGCGGGTTTGGTCGCATCGTTTCCACTTTGGGCAGATGTGGTGGCAGATGTGGCCCTCTCCTCTGGTGGCAGAGCCCTCTGCTTGAAGGCAAGCCTGGGATGGGTACCGAGTCTGTTGGGAAACCCCTGGGTAATGGGAAGAGAGCACGCAGCTCAGAGCAAACCCTCCAGCAGGCTGGTGTTGCTGGAGGATGGAAAGTAAGTTTTCTGGCTGGGAAGGGTTTAAAAGGAAGAAACGTCCCTGCCTGTGGTACCTTGTGGCAGAGCTCCTGCATGCGAGGCCGGTAGCAACCCGTCTCTCTGTGCCTCCATGGCTTTATCTTGGGAATTTGTTTTGTTGGATCGGCCGGATACTTTCCCTCGTGCCTGCAAGAGAGGGCTGTGTGTGTGTCAGTGTGTGCGGTCGCCTCTGGAGGCTGTAACAGGACGGGCTGTGTCGTGATGAGAGCAGAGCTGGCGGGAGAGAGGGCCCTATCAATCTGAAATTAGATCCTGACACAACGCAGATCAACTCGGAGAGCTCCCGTGCTCACCGTCCTTGTGACTGTTCCCACCCATCACGTGCAGCTCTTCCAGAGGCTGTCATGACCTTGCAGAGAAGTCACGCTGCAAAGAGGCTTGCTGACCACCCCGGAGGGATGTTCCCACCTTCTCCTGCTGCAGGACCTCAGCATACGGGCTTCTGACTGAGACTGGCTGGGGGTTTTGCCTTTGAGCTGACTCACGGGGATTTTGCTGGCGTTTCCTGGCGTGGGGTCGGTGTAACTTCTCCATCCGTGTGGGAGGCGGCTGGCAGGGAGCACTGAGCCACTGCTTCTTGTGAGAGCTGTGGAAGAGCAGTTCCTCCCATCACCGGTAACTAGCAGGGAGAGATGAGGTTGCTTCTGCTCCAGAGCTCATCTGACACAGTTGCGTTTTGGAAAAGTGACAGGCAGGCAGGTGAGGAAGGAGAGGAAGCTTTGACATAGTTTTTTCCCATACATTAAGTCTGACATTGCCTGCTGCAGCCCTGCTGTGGTCCAAGGGCAGTGTGGACCCACAGGCCAAGGCTGTGGCTGGTGGCACATCCATCCTCTGGGGCGGAGACAGCAGCTTCCTGCAGCTTTTGTAGCGTTATTTTATGGGACAGTTGAAACTGGGCGGGAAATGAGTTGGGGGGGGAAAACAATCTTATTCAGCCTTGGGTTTCCTTCCCTCCTGTCATCCTTGAGTCCGGGGTGGAGTTTCCTTTCTGGTGAACAAGCAAATCAGCAAGATAGAGGATCACACTGTCAGCTGCTGCCTGTGGCTAGATGGATGGCAAGCTGGTCCATGGGCAGGCCCATCTGCAGGCAGGGAAGCTCTCCTGGACCCATGAAGGCAGAAGGCCCACAGTAGGGCTGTCTCTGGCTGAAGTGGAGAGCCTTGACCTTAAGAGAAGTTGCTTTTCTTCAGCACGTTCTCCACAGCCCTGCCTTGGCTCGCCCTGAACTGCTTTATCTGATGGTACTGGTGATGGTTTCTCATCCTGTCGCTTTGGCCCCCAACTTCAGCTTCAGCCTCAGAAGACTGGAGGATGGAAGTGCTGAACAGCAATTCAGAGGCGTCACGGTGGCTGCTGCTTTGATGGCTTTGCTTGCAACGTGGGATAGTGCAAGCCATCTCCGACCTCAATGCAGCGTCCAGTACCTCGGTGCCCTCCTGGAGTTTTTGGGAGCTGCCACTGAGCAGCATGCCTCGCTCAACCCACCTCAGCTCAGCAGGGCTTCCAAAGGAGATGCCGCTGCTGCAGCTGCCCTCAATTGTGGAAGAACAGACGCATGGTCAAAATACCCTGTTTTGGATGGCGTTTGGGCTGGTTTCGCTCTGTGTGGCTCCACCAGCCTGCGTGGCCTGGGAACGGTCGCAGTCTTGCCCTGACGATGTGTCTTGGGTTCAGCTTTGGCTCAGGTGCTTGCTGATCCCTTACCCTCGCAGCCAAGCGGACTCGTTCTCCTGCCCAAAGCCCCTGGAGAAGGGGCAGAGCCCAGCACAGGCAGAGTTTTGCTGTGCACAAGCCGTGCTGAACCTGTGTTGTGTAACACAGGCGTGGGGCAGGCCGGGATACCGCCGGCTGAGGATTGCTTGTGTTTTGACCGTTTTCAGACTTTAATTGAAACCACCGGAGCAGCCTTCCCCACAGCCTGCTCTGCAGATGTCATTAGGGAGACCGGCTTTCCATCGCCACGCAGCCGAGGCCACCGTGCTTCCTCGTGGTGGCATTGCTGGGGAATGCACTAATTTATTTTTATTCTTTGGCCGCGCCGCCTCTGCGTGTTTCTCAGTCACAGATTTCTTTCCGTTCTTGTGTCCCCACTCCGGAGTTGTGCAGACTGTCACCCTGGGGAGAGGCAGGCGAGACATCGATTGGTACGCTGGGTGTCACCCCCTCCTTTCTTCTCTCCCTTTTTAACATTGTTTGTGGCAGAAATTGGCTTATCTCTATTCGGCAGCTATAGAGAAATACGTTCCCTGGTGCTTGTAGGGCTTCCTGTGGCAGGAATTGCTCGGGCTCCTCAGCCTGATTAGCTCTCTTTGCTGCCTGCGTGTGCGTTAGAGAGAGGGAGACCATCTCTAATTTAATTTAATAGGATCCTGAAGAGAACAGACTCCTTTGAGCTGCCTTCGTAATGGCACTGCCATAGTTACCCGTAGCGCTGCTCACGCAGTGTCTGGAATAGTTTCATTCAGCTACAGCATCGACTTCTTTTTTTTTCCTTTTTTTTTTTTAAAAAAAAGAATATATATAAAAGCAGCTGTGATATAAACAGTTTCCAAGGTAACAAGACTGGGGGAGGGTTTTGTGTCCCGTCCCCCTGCTCCACGCGGATGGGAGAGGGACGTGTGCTGCGGAGGATCCTGGGAGGTTTCATTCTCCACTCCTAATTCCTTTCTGCCACTGCTGCCAGATGTTGCAGTTTCTCAGGACTGCGCGGATCCACTTGGTAACTTCCAAAGCCCCGCCACCAGGATCTGAGCGGACAGGACCATTCCTGCTATGACCCGTGCCGGGACCTTTTGTGCTGGCTCTCTTCTCCTTAACAAAAGGCTGACGCTTGGCTTTAATGCCCAGGAGGAGCAGAATGGAAAGGCCTGCGTGCGTGTTGCTCCAGAGCTAAGTTAGATCCGTCCGTCCTCCCCCCACACCTCCCCTTGCAGACAGACACGGCTGCCCTGCGACTCTTTGTCTGCTTCTTCCCTGCCCCAACCATGGGCTGCGTCTACTCGGCTCCGCAAGAAGAGGCGGCTGTGGAAAGGTGAGTTAATCTGCCCCATGGGATGGCTCTGACACGGAGCGTTGCTCCTGATGCCCCAAAGCTGGGCAGAATGGGGTGCCTCTCCCTGCTGGGGCAGGAGGAGAGGGAAGAGGAGAGGCTGTGCTGGGAGACAGGCTGCTCCGGAGGAGACCCTGCTGTCGGCGCTGGGTTTCTGTGCCACGTCCAGACTGAGTTCTCACTTTTGGATGTACGAGTGCTTTCGGGAGGAAAGCCACAGGCGTGGGAGCTTTCTGAAAGAGAGGGGTTCGGCTGAGACGGAGACTTTGATATCGTTGCTGAGCTGTCGGTAACTTCCTCCCCCTTCCTTTTTTCCCCTTCTGAAATCAAAGTGACAGAGAGCCCTGGGAGTCGCTTGTGCCGTGGGCTCTCACCAAGGGTGGGCAATCTGTACAAGCTAAAGACTTGCTCCGACAATGGAGTTAATCCCTTTTCCTTCACCCATCACTTCTAACTCTCTTAGTTGCTACCCTGAGCTATCTAAGCTGTAAGAGCAGTTGTTGCTGAAAACATGCTTTTTCTTCTAAGTTTTCCTGGCTGAGCGGTGAAAATGAGTGTCGTGCCCGTCTTCGGTGTTTGTGCTTTTTTGCAGCTCGGATTTTTCGAGCCACCCTGATGAAGCAATCTCAGGGACTTGTGTAGCCTTTTTTTCAAAAGCCAGACTCGTTATTTCTTCTGTGCCTGAGCCACAGACTGTTCTTCACCACCGCCCTCCAGTGCAGCATTGCCTCCTTTGAAAATGGACGAGCTCCGTGTGCCGTACCCTTTTCTCTTCCAAAGGCAGCTTGCTGAAAGGATCTAAAACTTTGTTTTTCCCCTCCTTTAAAAGCGTTTTGTTTAGCAGTTGACCCAACAGCTACTTTAATTGGACCTTATTTGCAGAGGGCAGTAAACCGAAGAGGTTCACCAGGGAGCCCAACGCTAAGTGAGAGCTGAGTCTGAGTGGGCTGGGGGCACAGCTCTCCTGAGTCCCTGTCCCGGCAGAGTTTTGGGGCACTCTCAAAGGTGTTTGTGATATCCCTGTTCACAACAGGGAGCAAATGACAACATGGGGAGATGGTTAACTGCTGGGAGAGCAAAGTTTGGGGCGGGGAACAGCACTCCCCTGGGATCATGGCTGCCTTGGGTAGCTTTTGGGTAGGGTTTGCTCATCCTCTGTGTGCTCTGTATGAGACCATGTTGGTGCTTGGAGCTGTCAGACCTGCTTATGGAGCTCCTTGATACTTTTGGGTAGAAGGGAGTGCTTGGAAAAGTGCTTTCCTGAACATCCCCCACCCTCCTGCTCTGTGTGTGTGTGCTCTCAGCAAATGTCTCTGCACATCCGCAGAGATCCCTCCCTCTGGGCTGCAGAGTTTAGGAAACTGTTAGTGAGCTCTGCACATTCTCACATGGGCCGGAGCCAAAACCATTTTTTTCTTTTTTTTTTTTTGCCTGGAGGCTTCTCTCTTCCCACAAGAGACCCAGCCTCACATTCTTCCATTGTGAAAGAGAAACGGGAACGGGTCCCACGTTCCTCCTCCCCACTACCGAAGCTCCAGCAGGGAAGACAGTGAGTGAGCTCCTGGCACTTGTCCTCCTGCCCTGCCGGGAGCCCAGGGCCTAATCTGACTGTGGCTGGAGCCACCTCTGCTTGTGGGACTCCTGGGGTCCCCAGGGCTGGGTTGCTTTCGCCTTGTGACACTGAAAACCCATGGGTGCTCTTAGGATGGCAAAGGTCTTCTGGCTCCCCACCGAATAGGGTAGCTGTAGTGGTGTGAATCTCTGCCTCAACATTTCTGCTGCTGCTGTGATTTGTCCCTCTTTTGAGATAAAGCCGCCTCCCTGTGATAATTCAAACTCCCTCTGTGCCAGAGATCCATGCTGGGGATGGAAAGAGCACGGGAATGAGCCCTGCCAGACCCCGGCAGGCAGTGGTTGTCTTGCTGGAGGCTCTGTGGGTCTGATCAGCTGCATCTGTCTGCTCCGTGGGGCTCTCAGCTGTGGGACTCACGTCTGGCATGTTGTTTTGAGGTTGGAACAGCTGGTTTTTAGCCCTGTCTGACTTCAGGCTTGGGGAATCCACCCTGTGGGGCATGGCTCAGGACTGATTGCCTGCCTGTCCCCTGCGGTGTGGGGAAGCAGGGAGCTCTTCGTTTCCTTCTCTCCCACCGTGACTTGGCCCCTGAGATTTATCTGGAGACCTACTCTTTTATCTTAGCTCTATGAGATCCTCGTAACTTACTGGGCTATGAAACCTCTCGGAGAAGTTGATAAAGGTTTCCTGATGCCTAGGGGGGGATTTACCAGTGGAGGAAAAACTGGGGGACAGCTCTTCCCCTGTGCTCCGAGAGTCTCTGGTCCATGGCTGTGTGCAGAGGAGAGGCCCTGCAGCTGAGCCATGGGTATCCCTGGGACAGGGTAAATAAGAGTGGTCAATGGGGACTTGCACCACTTTGGGTGACCTTCTGAGATCTGGGGTGGTTTGGGGGCCTCTTTTTCCCCAATTGCTTATTCCTGACCTTAAATAATGAACGTGCTCATCTGAAAGGAGGTTCCTCTTGTCTTTCAGAGCAGCTCCAGTGAGAGACAGCAGCTTCATTGAGAAGATGAAGAAGACGGTAAGCTGATTGCTTTGGCTACATGGGGTGCTGGGAAGGTGGGGGAGCTCATGTCCTTCCTGGTTTCCTCTGGAGACTGTCCGGCTCCCAGCAGGGGGGACTGGTTTGGATATAGACACATGTCTGCTGCGAAGAGCGTCCAGAGGAAGGCTGTGTGGGCAGGCAGGAATAGCTCTTTCAGTCTATGCCTGAGAGTTGCTCTCAGAGGAAAAACTAAAGTGAAAATTTGGTGCAAAAAAATAAGTGTAATATGAGATCAAAGTCAGGAGGGAAATGGCAGAGACTTTAAAGTCATTGGCTGGCAGCGGTTTATCTGCGTGGTTGGTTCCCAAACTGTCTCGCTCTGGAATGGGAATTGTTGTACACAGAACTAGCAGCTTTTGACTCTGCTGGACTGGACGCAAGAGGAAGCAGAGGAAGAAGAAAGGGCTGGATATATTTTCCGTTTTACTTCAAAGTATCTGGCTTGCAGCAGAGCAGGAGCTCCGGTTCTTAGGCACTTTACCAAGGCTTAGGCAAGTCTGTTTTCTCTTCCAGGGAGTTCCCTGTTTCCAGGAGTGAGTCCCTGGGGGCTGAGAATAAATCTTGATGGTTTATTCTTTGCTTTGGGTTTTAGTCTGACCTGAGTCACCTCTCCGAGATTGACGAGTTATGTTCTTAGTAACAGCTTAGCCTTGTTTCTGCCGCAGACCCGGCGCGGAGTCCGGTACGAGTGCGGGCTCCGAGTTGCCTTTAGGTTGCAGTCCAGTGCTCCTGTTCTCAGGCATTTTCTTTGTCTCTAACAAGATGTGTTTCCTCCGTGTGTTTGCCAGATGAGTAATTGCCATTTAACAGGGTTTTCTTTTTCTCACCAGGGGCGAAACATAGTGGTTTTCTATGGTTCCCAGACGGGTACGGCAGAGGAGTTTGCCAATCGCCTTTCCAAAGACGCTCATCGCTATGGCCTCCGGGGCATGGCTGCGGATCCAGAGGAGTATGACTTGGTAATTTAGCTGTGAACAGCCTCAGATAGGTAACATCCTTTGTGTCCCCTAAAAAACCAGGAAGGACCTAGCCAAGGGACAGTTGTCCTTTTAGTAGTGTGATTTAGGGGAGAAGAGGAAAATGGATTGCCCTGAGAGGTGCAGAGGTGGACTTTGTCCTTGCCAGTCTATGGATTTGGGATGAACACTGCTACGCAACTGAAAGAGGAAGGTAGCCTGGAGTGTTTGGGATCGAGAGGCATCAGTTGGCAGCATGAAACTTGCTTCGTATTCCTTGTGAAGTTAGTGTTAAACCCAGAGTGCTGCAGTCCTGCACAGAGGCATTGACATCGTGTGGCTCTCCAGGGTGAACAACAATCCTGGGCCCTTAAAGCCTTGTGTGGAAAATCCCATTGCCTTTCTGGCGGGATAGAAGTATTGACTTGCAATCCAGTGAGAGTGGTTAGCTTTATTTACCCTGCTATTTTGGCTGGGTTTCACCTTTTCCAACCCCTTTTGTAATTAGCTGTTTGACATTATGTGGTGCTGCTCGGCACGCCAGGAGTAGCTGCACTGTAGGAACGGGCTTACCCAATAACCACATTGTTGTTATTTGAGGAATTGTTGGATTCTTGAGGGTTTGTTCTTTCCTTTGCTTGTAGTCGGACCTGAGTCGCCTCTCTGAGATCGACAAGTCCTTGGCTGTGTTCTGCATGGCCACTTACGGCGAGGGGGATCCCACGGACAATGCCCAAGACTTCTACGACTGGCTGCAGGAGGCGGATGCTGACTTGTCAGGTCTCCGGTTTGCAGTAAGTGGCTCGGGTCCAGTTTGTGTTGAGTTTGGGCAGGAAAATCAAAAAGCCTCCCCTGTGCCTGCGCGTGGCTCGGGTAAAGACACAACATGACGTCTGTGCCTTGTGCGCCTGTGTTGGATGTGGTCTCTATTGTCTTCCTCTTCAAGCTTCCCGGACGCTTGCAAACATATATCTGAGAACTTTAAATGAAGATGTCGGAGTACTCTCTCCACTTCCTAAATCACAAGGGTTCACTGGTAATGTCTTGCCACAAACAGCCCAGCAGGCATTGAATACAAGGCCTGTAAATGAGTTACAGGCTGACGATGCTGTTCAGAAGCTAATTGAGCAGCCCTGGGCCAGATCTTCTCCCGCAAATTAAATCACTTGGAGGAGCGTATAGCTCTTTTCCTGTGTTGAGCTGAATAATTGGCTGAGATACAGCCGCCTCACCTAAACCCCGGCCAAATTCCTTAGCATAATAATTGCAAATGAGGAGAAAATCCACTGCTGGAGATCTTAAGCTGCTCTCTATAAAGCAGTGAGCAAACATTTGCTGAGCGGTTTGTGGGAGGCAGGGGACAGCAATTAAGTCTCCAGGCGGTCCAAGCTCTTACTGGTCCCTTGAGGAGATGGCACAGGCAGCTCTTGTACGTGCGTCCCCTGGATATGCCTGAGGCCTGGCTGCAGGGAGGTGGTGGTGGCTACTGACCACGCTCCGGTGGTAGGTTCTTACTCAGAAGGTCCACAAATAGCTGATGGGGAGCTGGGGGAGGGTCTTGCTGTCTGTTTTCCATGCTTTTTCTTCAGCATTCTTTGGTGGGTGCTACTGGCAGAGGATGTTGGTTGAATGGGGAGAATCCAGCCTCTGCGTCTCCGTGCTTAATCAGTGTTCCCTTCCAGGTCTTTGGGCTGGGGAACAAGACGTACGAGCACTTCAATGCCATGGGAAAGTATGTGGACAAGAGACTGGAGGAGCTTGGAGCGCAACGCATCTTTGAACTTGGGCTAGGAGATGACGATGGCAAGTGAGTAGCCTGGCTTGAGAGGCTGGTGAGAGCTGGCTAAAGCATCATGGAGGGGACCTTGGCAGGGAGTTGGTTCTACCACTAAGACAAAAGTAAACTCTGCAGGACTAGTTGTGGGAGCTGACATGTCTCTGAGTGTCTGTTCTCTCTCCCACGAGTAGATCCCTGTATGCTTAGGACATCCTAGGTTATCCTGTGCCTGGTGAAACCCCATATCAGCTTTAAACGACCATAGTTGTATGCTTGGGGAGGCTTTGCAGCCTCTGCCTGTGTCCTGCTGCAGCTCCACTGCGAGCCCAGCCTTTCTGGATAGACACACTCATCCCTGTGGAGATGTCTCCTCCTCTCCCTGGGGGAGACAAACTCTGTCTTTTTGTGAACTTTTGTTTTATGGTGAAAGGCAGCAATTTTCCAGTTTGGACAATGTGTGTTTTTGGGTTTTTTTTGACCTCTCTGTGCTCACCTGAGCACCCTGCTGGTAGTGGCTTAACCTGGGAAATTACATCAAGCTGTGACTTTGCCTTTAAGGGCTGCAAGATCTGATGACAGGGATGTGCTGTGTGTGAGATGCTCTGAGCCCAGAAAAATAATCATTGCCATGGTGGAATCTGCCTTTTGGGAAGGTGACCTAATGCCAGGAGTGGCCAAGGGGGAGCTGAGTTGCCTAAAGACCGAGCCTGAATAGCAAAGCCTTCCTTGGCAGACCTGGTGAAGGGAGGGGTGGTTGGTATAAGTTCCTTCCCACCCACATAGTGATTTGAAGATGTTCTTCTGATCTGTGGGCATGTGGAGGTACCAAAGCTGCCTGGGTCTAAAGGCAAATGCCTTTTCCCATGGTGAAGGGAGGAAGTCCATAAGGATCTTGGATGCCTCCTCTGGGAATGCCCTTTGCTCCCTCTAAGGCAAGTTATTGAATCTTTCTTTTGCCCTGGCTAGCCTGGAAGAAGACTTCATCACCTGGAGAGAGCAGTTCTGGCCAGCGGTGTGTGAGCATTTTGGCGTGGAGGCTACAGGAGAAGAGTCCAGGTGGGTATGGGAGTTGGTTCATTTGGGTGCCAGAGAACTTGGCCACCTTTGACTGGTGGCTGGGCTGTCAGCCCTGAGCTGCCGTCCCCTTTGCTGTGTGCTTCCTCCCTTTCCAGACTTGAGAGGGTGCATGTGTTTTGGGCACCTCAATACAAGAAAGATATCGAGGTGCTGGAGGGGGTACAGAGGAGGGCAACGGAGCTGGTGAGGGGCCTGGAGAATAAATCATACAAAGAACGATTGAGGGAGCTGGGACTGTTTAGTTTGAGGAAGAAGAGACTGAGGGGTCACCTCATCACTCTCTATAACTACTTGAAAGGACATTGTGGAGAGGTTGGTGCCGGTCTCTTCTCACAAGCAAATAGTGATAGAACAAGAGGGAATGGATTCAAGCTGCAACAGGGTGGGTTTAGACTGGACATCAGGAAGAAATTCTTCACAGTAAGAGTGATCAGACACTGGAAGGGACTGCCCAGGGAGGTGGTTGAGTCACCATCCTTGGATGAGTTTGAGTCGCTTAGATGTGGTGTTGGGGGATATGGTGTAGGGAAGAACTGTGTAGAGTAGGGCAGATGGTTGGACTCGATGATCCCAAGGGTCTCTTCCAACCTGGATGATTCTATGATTCTACTTTATGCTTTATCTGTCTTAGCTTGTCTGCCCCTACCTGTTGCAAGTCTCCTTTTTGATACTATTTAAAAAACCACTTTTAATACTGGGTTAACAGCAATCCAGAATCAAATGACTTCACCCCTTAAAAATAAAAAGCATTTTCACATCGGGTTCAGCCCCACAACTTTCCCCACTGCCCTACTCTCCCCTCCCGGGACCAACCCTCTGCCAAGAGGCTGCTGTTGATTTATTTCTCCCGACCTTTGCCTGGCTGTATATCCACAATCATGCAGTCGTCATCTTCCTCGTCTTCCTCGGTATCTGCCTGAAATCCATCCAGCTCCGCAGCTTCAGCCTTAAGGATAAAAAAAACAAAAGGTTATGAGTGACGGATCAGCGAGATGACGGTCCCAACACGCGACACCAAGCACAACCAGTGCCAAGGAACATTGAGAGCACCATCAGCAAGTCTGCAGATGACACCAAGCTGTGTGGTGTTGTTGATACACCAGAGGGACGGGATGGCATTCAGAGGGACCTGGACAGGCTGGAGAGGTGGGCCCAGATGAACCTCATGAGGTTCAACAAAAGCAAG
>JAOXNH010000006.1:10686629-10700305 GCA_028566575.1 Bartramia longicauda
AACACCTCCAGGGATGGGGCAGCCACAGCTTCTCTGGGCAACCTGTTCCAGTGCCTCACCACCCTCACAGGAAAGAACTTCTTCCTAGTGTCTAATCTGAATCTCCCCTCTTTCAGTTTAAAAACAATACCCCTTGTCCTATTGCTCCACTCCCTGATCAAGAGTCCCTCCCCATCTCTCCTGTAGGCCCCCTTTTAGCTGCTGGAAAAAGCATGGATCGCCCCTGATCATCAGCAGTTTCTCAGCTGTGGCCTCTACCCTTCCCACCAGAGGAGGAGTGGGGTCACCTTCAGGTCCCGTAGGGCACTTTTGGGCAGAGGCATCCCGTGGGCTCTCCAAAAGCAGTGCCATTTTAGCAGCAGTGGCACAGAGCCCGCGTGCCGAGAGGCGGCTGAAGTGGGTCAGTTGTGAAGCGTACGTGGTGTGCCCGTTCGGCAACGAATTATGTAACGGCACGCTCCTAATTACAGAGCATCGGCCCATCAGAGCATCCTGATGGGCTACAGCCACCCCGGAGCTCAGCGGGGTGCCTTCGTGTCCGAGATGCTGTTATTCAGTCCTTGGAGAAGGCTCAGGCGTGGGGACTGAGCTGGCAGGAAGGGAGCGCTTGTGCTGGTACAAAGAGCTTTTCTCGGGCAGCATTCCCAGCGGAGCAGGGCTCTGGCAGGAGGGAGATGGCAGCTGCTGCCCATCTTGCTCCTGAAGCAGCACAGCCTGACCCGAGGCATCGGAGGTGCTGGCCCAGAAGCCCAAGAGCTGGCTCCTGGTTTCCAGAGAGCCAAGTGTGGCTTCGATGCAGCGCTGGAGCCTGTGGCCTGCTGTGCCGTGTCCCAGGCTGTCTGGCCTCATGCTGTCATTCCTGTCCCTTAATGGGGCTCCTAGGCTGCTAACTAGTCTCCTAAGTCTGCTGAGTGGCTCCAGCCTCAACTGCTGGAGCTTAACTTTCCCAAGGGGGCTTGTGAGCACAAGTGTCCATGGCTGAAGGAGGCTAAGGAAGCTTTTGAGGCCAGATCTGGAGGAGATGTAAGCGTGGAAGGCCAAACAGCTGCGCAGAACAGGAGCTGGGCCGGGAGTTTGCTGTGTGCCTGGATACCTTGGGGCAGAGCACCCCACTGGGGAGCACAGGGTTTGGGCTTTTTTTGCCGATAGACTGTCGGGCAGCATCTGGGAAACACAAAACAGGCTACTGGGAGGTGTAGCTGCCTGGAGAGGGAGCTGCTTCAGTGTGGGATTGAGAGGGAGCTGCTTCCCTGTGGGATCGGGGCTTTGGCCAACAGACTGATCCAGCCCTAGGGCCACTCTCTCCTCCCTGAAGCTGGATCCCCTGCTCTGTCCTCAGCTCTCATACTCTGTGTGTAGCTGCTGGCATGAAATCTCATTAACATAACAGCATGTGGTTGCTGATTTTTAACTATTTTTTTTTCTCTCTCTTTTCTCCACCAGAGGAATCCAATAAGAAACATCCCTTCCCCTGCCCCACGTCCTACCGTACGGCCCTGACCTACTACCTGGACATCACCAACCCGCCCCGCACCAATGTCCTCTACGAGCTGGCCCAGTACGCCACGGACGCCGGCGAGCAGGAGCGCCTCCGCAAAATGGCATCGTCTGCTGCCGAGGGGAAGGTGGGAGCTGCAGCCTTCCCAGCAAAGCTGTTGGGTTGAACTGGGTGCTGGGGGATCCCCAAAAGGGATGCTGGCCTGTTGGGCACCCCATGCAGAGAGCTGAGGGGGTGTTTGCTGGCTGTGTAGGGAAGTAGTCACGCGTTTGCCCTCCTTGCCTGCAGGCTCTTTACCTCAGCTGGGTGGTGGAGGCCCGGAGGAACATCCTGGCCATCCTGCAGGACATGCCCTCGCTGCGTCCCCCCATCGACCACTTGTGTGAGCTCCTGCCCCGCCTGCAGGCCCGCTACTACTCCATCGCCTCCTCTTCCAAGGTGAGCGTGCTTCCAGCGGGGACTGGGGCTGCTGGGCCACCCCGGATGCAGCTCCACAGTGCCACTGTCCCCCCTCTCAGCTGGGGATGGGACAACGGGGGATTTGCCCTGGTGACACTCTCAGCGAGGGGGGAGGCTTTAGTGACCTCTGTGCACAAGAAGAGGGGCTTGTCCCAGCTTCCAGTGGGTCTGCAGAGGGTCCCATGCTGCAGCCAGCTGTGCCACCCTCCCTACAGCCCTGCTCCTCTTCACCCAGGGCTTGGAAACGAGGTGACATTTTAAGGATTGGTCAAAATTCACTCTGCTTTGTGCCTGAAGCCCTGAAGTTGGTGGCAATATTGAGGGAAGCTGTGGTCCTGTGGCGAGTTGGGTGCAAGACAGAAGCCCCATGTGGGGCATGCTTGGAGGCTTGATCTGCCAGGGGAGGAATAGCTGTCCCAACACTAACGATGGGTTAAACTTCTTCCCATCCCTGTCTGAGCTGTGGGGTTGCCCAGGACCTCATCTGGGGATCCTTCTTTGCCTACTGCTGACATCCCTTCCCTGCAGGTTCACCCCAACGCCATCCACATCTGTGCCGTGACGGTGGAGTACGAGACCAAGACGGGGCGCCTGAACAAAGGGGTGGCCACCAACTGGCTGAAGAACAAGGTGCCCGACGAGAACAGGAGCAACTCCCTGGTGCCCATGTACGTCAGGAAGTCCCAGTTCCGCCTGCCCTTCAAACCCAGCACGCCTGTCATCATGATCGGGCCGGGGACTGGCATAGCCCCCTTCATCGGCTTCATTCAGGAGCGGGCCTGGCTGAAGCAGCAAGGTGGGTGCCCAGAGACTTCCCAGGGGACCGGAGCTCCTTGGGACGGTGCTCTGCAGGGCCAGTTGGTGTCTCCAAGGTGCTGCTTGTGCTGCTGACATCGCTGACGGGTCCAGACAAAAGCAGAGAGCAGGGTGAAGAGCAGCTGAGTGGTTTTGCCCGGCCTGAAGGCGCTTTGTCCTCTGCTCTTGGCCACAGAGGACATTTGGGGGGACAACCAGACCCGAGCCATTTCTCTGACCTCTGCCACTGCATCTCCAAATAACCACAGTCAAGTCACTTATTTCTAAAGCGTAGGGGTACCTCTGGGAATCGGAGTCTCAAGCTTCCTCTTACAAACAGAAGCAGTCGCACGGCTCTGGGTTGGCAGGATGTGGGGAGGACAGGGTTTGGGGGCTGCGGGGACCCGGCTGATGGGTGCTGTGTGACTCTGCAGGCAAAGAGGTGGGCGATACGGTGCTTTACTACGGCTGCCGCCGGGAGCGTGAGGACTACCTGTACCGCGAGGAGCTGGCCCGCTTCCGTCAGGAGGGAGTCCTCACCCAGCTGAATGTTGCCTTCTCCAGGGACCAGGCCGAGAAGGTACCTCCCCAAGTCCCCTGCTCGCGCTGCCCGGCGTCACTCCCAGCCGTGGCAGCGGGGGAAGAAAAGGCCTCAAGGGCTGGAGACTTCCAGCCTGGGGCCTTGAGCCCACTCCTCTGCTGTCCCATGGAGCCATGAGCGTGGGCTTGGCTTCCCCTCCCTGGCCACGGGCTGTGACGCAGCTCGGTGATGTGGGGACTCTGCCCCCCTCAGCTCACCTCCACCTTGTTTCTCGCCAGGTTTATGTTCAGCACCTGCTGAAGAAGAACAAGGAAAACATCTGGAAGCTGATTAATGAGGGGAATGCTCATATCTACGTGTGCGGGTAAGCCCAGTGGCAGGGAAGGAAGGGACTTTGGGAAAACAACATTCCTATTCTTGGGAAAATGAGTTGTGACTCAGTTTACCCACTTGTTACAAGCCCTGGGAGGATTGTGCTGTCCTTGTTCTGGAGGAGGGTGTGCGGGTGGGTAGATGGGCTGGGGTTTGGGTGTTCAGAGGTGACCAGACTCCGTGTGACCACCTTGCTCATTGTCCTCTTGCTTCCAGTGATGCTCGCAATATGGCCCGGGATGTGCAGAACACCTTCTATGAGATCGTGGCTGAATTTGGGAACATGAGCCAGCCCCAGGCCGTGGACTATGTAAAGAAACTGATGACGAAGGGCCGGTACTCTCTGGATGTCTGGAGCTAAGAGCGGGGCTGGCGGGGCTGGGGAGACAACAGGTCCCCAGGCGTGGGCCCGCGGGAGGTGGAAAGTGCCTGCTCGCCCACTGCTGCTGTGGGTGACAGTGTCGTCCCCAGCCCACAGCTACCCCAGTGTCACTCCCAACCCCTTTGGCTACGGCAGCCCTCTGGGGTAGGCTGTGTACCCTGGGGGGGGTGGTGGAAAGGGTTGAGAGGGGCAGGGGGTGTAGCTGAGGCTGTTGTCCGGGAGCCGTGGTGCCCCCGGTACCCCAGCGAGCACCTCATGGCACCAGGGTTTGCCTTGAGGTCAGGGACACAACTGATGTGGCACAGGAGGGACAGATGGTGCTGGGGGGAGCTCTGAGGTCCTTCCCCGAGGTGTTGCCTTATTCCCTGGGGCTGGAGACTACCCTGATGGACAGCCTGGGGACAGCAGAGGGGTGGAAGAGCCGGCAGCTGCCTGTGAGGGCCCGGTGTGGGGCAGCGACCTGTCCTTGCCTCCCTCCCACCCCTGTTTGGCCATCTCTAGGATGTGGGGCTGGCAGCTGGCTCTGGGCACAGAGCTGCCCCACACCACCAGGACCCCGCAGGCCCCCCCTGCTCCTCTCCCCTGCTACCCACCTTGGCTCTGGCTCACAGCGGGGAGGGGATGGCTCCTCTCCCTCCAGAAGAGACCTGGTCTGGGGGGGCCCTGCCTGCTACCTGGGGTCCTGCAGCTGGCAGCTCCCCTGTGCCCTGTCCCTCCCTCATGCTGTGTACGGTCTTTTGGTTTTTTTAAATACTGTTTTTATTTTAACATCTTTGTGATTTAATCATGGGGAAAAAAAAAAAACAAACCACCAACTTTCAGGCTTTTCCAATGACTGTAAATTATTTAAATACATTTGCCCTTGCAATAAAAAATACTGTTTCTGTTGTTTGCTTCCTGCCCTCCCTCTGCTCGGGAAGAGGCAGGCAGGAGGAGCAATGGCTGTTGACCAGGAGAGAACCTGGGGACCAGGGTTTAGGCTGAGCTGGGGGTGCTGAGCCCTGGGGGGTGAGTGGATGGCTCTGGACTGAAGCCCAGTTTCTGGTAGTAGCATGGGGGCTTCTCTTCCCCTGGTCTCCAGGGTCACTGAAGCCCTGCTGGGCCCTGCTTTGTCCAAAGCTCTGGCCACAGCCCATGGCATGGGGCTCTGCGAGGCCAGCAGGAGGAGCTGGAGATAGAGAAGTTTTATTTCCCTCCCCCTGATGTGGTGTTGGGGGAGCACTGCCGCTCAAGCCAAAAACCACGGAGCACACAAGCTGTTCTGAGACCACCCCAGCGACCTGAGGCAGCACCTTCCCTTTATTTTTGCATGTGCATCCCCCAGAGATGCCAGACCCAGGGTGCTGTTTGCCCAGCTCCAGCGTGAAGCCCGATGCAGGCTCGTTGGTGCTCCCACCCTGCAGCTGGAAGGTGCTGGAGGAACCGGGATATGACACAGCCTGGAAGCTACCACGTGTGGATGGCCTCTGGCTGTCCCCAAAAGCAAAGGGGGCTGCTGGGGGGAGTCACTGCTCACAGCTGATGAGATGTGAGGGCCTTTGTACTTCTGCCTTCAACACCCCAGGGGCTGCCCTGGCTTCAGGGCTGGGGAGAGATGGAGGAGAGCCTTGGCCATCACCCCTGGACCCTGCCTTGTCCCAAGGGAGGTGATGCACCCCGGGCTTCCCCTGCCTGCAGTGGGGTGGGGAGCGCAAGCAGAGCTGGTCTCAACCCAAGAGAACCATCCCAGTAAGTGTCCTGAGGGCAAAGAGGAGGGGAGCAGCTGTCCCAGGCAGCCAGGAGAGGGGTCTGCGGGGTGCTCCTGCCTCCAGGTGAGTGATTCAGATCCAGCACCGCAGCAAAGGTGCAGCCTGTTGGTGAGCAGGTCCCAAGCTCTGTCCCACACCCAGGCTTCCGAGGAATGGGATGAGACACCAGAGTCTGGACGGCTTTGAGGAGATGGGGACGGGTAGATGGAGCTGGTGGGGAGAAACAGTCCTGGCCCCCACGCTGCCCCCCTTCAATTCTGCTTCGTGTCTTTGTTCTTGTTCTGCAACTTCTGGTGGACAACGCGGAGGGTGGTGAAGAAGTTCCCCAGGAAGAGGATGAGGAAGGGGAGGCCGCACATGAGGACCTGTGGGAGCCGTGGAGGTGCAGGTTAGCAGGAGGGATCTGTCTGGGGTGTCCCCCTCCCCAGGGCAGCAGCCTGGGAGCCCCCTTACCTGCCACTCCTTGCATTCCGGGTGCTGGATCATGCGGAAGAGGGTGACGGCGTTGTAGAGCTGCCAGAACTGCAGGAGAGGGGAGATTTAGGGGCGTTTCTGCTTTCAAAGGCTTGAGCCCACGCTGATGGTTATCCAGCAGCTCCTCTGGGCAGGAACCCCAGGCAGACCTCATGTGAGGCCAGTCTACCCCAGCGCCCAGTGAGAGCCCATCCAGGATTGGGGCAGAGGACCTCAGGTGGGATATCTCCCCCCTTTCTTGCCACCTTCTGGAGCCCAGCAGCCAGGAGGAAGCCTCAGACCAGCCGCCTGCTTTTGGCCATTGGCCTAAATGATCTGACCAAGGAAGATCTGACCCTTCAGCACCAGCAGCTCAAGAGCTGAGGCTCAGGAGGGTTTGGGAGGGGGTTCTTGGAGCCAGCCCCTCGGCTGTATTTTGCACCTCACTTGAGCACTTGGCAGAATCCCCCCAGGTCCTCCTCACCTCACAAGCCAAGTCGTGGAGGTGGTGGGTGCTTTGGAGGAAAAAAAGCAAAGGCTGGGCACTTGTCCAAAGCATTCCCTGCCCCTGGCATCCACCTGTACAGCTGCAGAGCCTGCGGGGACCTGGGTGATGGCCAGGCTGCCGAGTGCAGCTGGGACTGTGGCACTATCTGCTCCCACCTGAGGCTCTGGCCTCTAGCAAGGTCCCTGCAAGGATTGGTGGATACTCACATGCCCAAAGAAGAGGAAGGGAAGCAGGAACGTGAGGCCTCTCCACATCCAGGACTGGAAGCCCTCTGTAAAGGAGGAAGGTTTGCATGGGGACCTGAGAACGTGGGACCTGGGGGGACCGGATGGGGCCCAGCTCCTGAGGTGGTGGGCAGGGAGCTTTAGTGACCACTCCATGCCTGGCTGAGGGGGGTCCTACCACGCTAAGGCAGCCTTGCCATGGGCACTTGGACTCACAGGGAAGACTGTGGCAGGGATTCCTAGCCCTTGGAGGAAGCTGCTCTGGTAGAGCAGCCCTTGCCCGTAGCTGCTGTCCCTCAGCCTGAGCCCTCCCCGTCACAGAGGATGGGGAGGTGTCAGCTCACACGTACATGGGGTGCTGGAGGGACATTTCACATCTGAAGCAGCTTCCTGGGGGAAGCTCGGAGGCCAGGAGCCACATCCGCTGCTACCTCATGTCCCAAGGGAGCCAGCTGTCAGATGGTGGCCCCAGGAGAGGGAGGGGAATCCAGCCTATAGGATGCTGCTCTTCAAGCTTTGGCTTTCTTTGTAGCTTTTACCATTTCTGGCACTGATAAACCACAGTCAAACCAACCCCGAAACAAAAATAACTGTCACCATTGCCTTTAACAGAAACCACAGCTCCCAGTTAGCCAGGCACTAGTTTGGTGCTGGGAGGGAGGCTGCAAGCAGCCAGGGGCCCGGCAGCAGCAGGTCCAGCCGGGCTGGGACAACCAGAAAGGGAAAATCCCAGCTTACCCACAGTCAGATCCATGTTATGCCTCTCGCCCAGCGCCCGGAGCCGATACAAGCACCCACTCTGATAGTAGTACTGGAGGAACTGGACAAAGCCTGCAAGGAGAGTGTGGCTGCCATCAGCGGGTGCCCGGGCATCAGCTCTCAGCCCCAGCATCAGCCTGGCTCCGAGATGATGCCGTGCACAGAGACCATCCCAGTGCCAGGGTGGTGGAAAGAGGCTGGGAAAAAAGCCAGTGAGAGCTGTGAGCAGCTACAGCCGGGTCTCCATGTGCTGCAGACATGATGGAACCCCAGGCCAGTCACAGTCCCAGGCCCCTGTCCCAGCATACGTGGCAACACTTACTCTGGTACATGGAGAAGGAGAGGAATTGGTTCCTGAACATCTGGTACATGAGCCCATCCGGCCTGTGGAGAGACGATGCTGGCTGGGGGACGTGGGGCTGAGACAGGGCACAGCCAGCCCTGCCTGCACCACAGCTGGGGCAATGGCCCCCTCCCACCAAAACAGTGGGACATCCCAGCCCAGGGACTCTGCCTGCCGCACACGGGTGCTGACGGCTGCTTTAGGGTGCTTGGGCGTGCTGAGGAACATGGGGAGGTCACTGTTAGATCCCAACGTCCCCAGAGCAGGACTATGGCTACGGGCAAGGGCAGAGAAGCTTCATCTGAGCTGGCCACGGCCCAAGCAGGCTGGGGGGAGGGACACGCAGACTTACCATGTCAGCATGACACCTGAGAGGAAGGTGGAGACGTAGTGATGGAAGACCCACCAGCCTTTGATTCTGGAAGGCAGACACAGGCAAGGGACGTTAGGTCTTGAGGACAAATTAAGACCCAAACACACACCAGCTGAGCAGAGCCAGCCCCCTCCCCAGCTCCCAGGACAAGGCGAGGAGCAAGGCTGGTTACGAAACAGCCACGCGTGGAGCAGGACCCAGTGCCTCCAGTCCAGGCAGCACCCAGGGGCTGGGGCTCTTCCAACCGCCACTCCACCTTCCCCCACCACCTCCAGACGGGGAGTTCCTCCCGCCCAGCTCATAGAGCTCATTACCAGGGTTTGCTACACCCTGAGTAGGAGGGAGCTGCTCCCTCGGGAAGTGTGGAGCTACGCAATGGGTCCCAGCTCCCTGGCCTTGCAGAGAAGGACCAACTCGCTGCACGCCCCCCCCTCCCCGAGCCCAGGGGACTCACTTGGATCCATTGTTGATCAAGATGCTCTCCCGGATGGTGAGGGTGCAGTAGTACCACACCAGGAGGAAGTTAAAGACGGCATCTGTCACCCTGGTGTCAAACAAAGCAGGGTGTAAAGGTGGCAGCAGAGGCATCAGCCACACGTTGGGGGCACATGCACTGAGACAGCCATCGCTGCAGGACGCCGAGCCACCCTGCTTCTCTGCCATCCAACACGGCTCCAAAAGCCACCCCACCTCCAGAGCAGCAGGCAGATCCTTTGTCAGGACCTTCCTCAGCTCTGGACCTTTCAGGATGGGAGAGGAGGACACAGGGGCCCTAGAAGGAGATCTCTGCCCAGCATTCAAGCCAGACTCACCTGGAGTTGAGGAGGAACCGACAAGAGAAGGACACGATGAGTAAGATGATGGTGAGGTAGAGCTTGAATTTCTCATACTCATCTTTGTATGCGAACCTGTAGGGAAGGACAAGGACAGGCTTGGAG
Organism: Bartramia longicauda; assembly: GCA_028566575.1. Lineage (NCBI taxonomy): Eukaryota > Metazoa > Chordata > Aves > Charadriiformes > Scolopacidae > Bartramia > Bartramia longicauda. The sequence continues at coordinate 10,696,023 of JAOXNH010000006.1, forward strand.
CAAGGTGGCTGCTGGAAGTCTCAGTCCTCCCATCCCATCTGGCCGGACAAAAGCGATACCCTGTTGGGAACCTGTGGGACATGCTCGAGAACAACCTTGTCCCCTGGGTATTCCTCAGAGGAGAGCACACCAGGCTGCTTTCAGACAGGTGACACAGCTTCAAGTCATCCCAGCCATGCCAACCTGGCGGGTGGCTCTGGGAAGCTGATCAGGTTAGCATCTGCTCAGCTCTTCAAGAGGAGACCTGGGGAACTGAGGGAGGAGGATGTGGGCTCCTGGCTGGGCACCTCCGGCATTAGTGTCCCAGTGTGTGGGGGGCTCTTGTAGGTCAAATCCAGCCCTTGGTGTTCCCCAAGGGAAGAGGAGGGGGCTGGCCAGTAGCTGCATGAGTCTGTCTTTCCTGGAAGTCCCTAATATGAGAGAAAGCTGGACACAGCTTTGGTGGAGGATCTTATTTAGCTTGTGAGAGCTAATGGTCTGTCCCAGCCTGGTGGCAGGAGTGTAAGAGGGGGTCAAGGACAGCTGATTCCTGGAAGAGAAGCAGGGGACAGCCTAGGAAGGAACTCTGCGCCAGGCGGGCCAAGCCAGCCACGTGTCTGCACACGCGGCAGCTCATCCTGGCAGGAGTCGTCATTGTTTCCTGGTGACAAGGGGACCCCAAGCCAGGCAAAGGTGGTGGCAGCAGTGACGAGAGGGCCGTACTTGGCCTGCTTGCTGAGCAGCGTGACGTTCACGTTCCCGAGCACCAGACTCAGATACAACCTGTGGAGAGAGAGAGCAGAGGCGTTAGGATGGGTGCCTGCCCGGGAGCTGGCAGCGCTGCCACAGAGGAGAGGGCAGAGCTGTCCCCTCTCGTGCCACCGCTGAGGCTGTGGGGCTGGGAATGAGTTCCCAGCTGTTTTCCACTCGGAGCTGCCAGGCAGCGTGACTGGCACAAACGCTCTGGCATCTCCTCCCAAGGGCAGGGGGACGGGCAGCCGAGCACACCCCCACCTCCCGCGGGCACCGGGGGGTTCACTGGGGCTCCCCCCCACGCACGGCCACCCTCCAAGGGCAGGTGAAGGCCACCAGCAGGCAGAGGATTGAGGGGGGGGACGAGGGCAGCGCTGCGGAGTCTCAGCCTGACTCCTGCCCCGGAGTCCTCTGGGGAGCAGCAGAGCTGTGACACCACCGGGAGCAGGGTGACAGCAGGTTTGTGCCTTGCAGCGTTACAGCCGGAGGGAGGACCTGGTGTTTCACCCGGAGACGAGGCGCCTCTTACCCGTTCTTCTTTGGCAGATAGGCCTCCATCTCAAAGAAAACATTCTGCCTCTCTTTTATCAGGTTCTGGGTCTCTTGGATGGCCTCCTTCTGTTCGGGATTCACCTGGGGTTTGCATCTGGGGGAGGAAACACAGGTGCTGGCATCAGGATAGCCCCCGTAACACAAACGGCACGTGCTGGCACTCGGTACAGGACTGTCCCAGACAAGGACACCCCAAGGAGAGGGAAGATGGACTGGAGGCAAGGCCACAACTCCATCTGCAGGGTGAGCTCCTCTGTGTCAGGCTGGGATGTCGCCCAAGAAAAGGAAGCAGGAATGGGAGCGAGGAGAGGCCAGATGGGTCTGCTCCTCAAGAAAGGATGGAGAGAGCTTTGTGCAGGACAGTGGGGCACTTCAATAGCCCGGTCCTCGCTGCTCTCCCCTCCTGTCCCACCCTCTCACAGGACACACTACTCACTGTTTGAGGGATAATGACAGCTCCTTCAGCCGCTTCTTCTGCCGTGCGATGGAGCTGGAGATCCCGTCCTGGAGTTTGGTTAGCTCCTCAAGTTTCTGCTTGTACAGCTTGTGATTATCCTGGGAAGGAGAGACCAGCACGCATTACAGCCCAGCCATCCCTGTCCTTACGGGGACATCTGTTGATGCCTTGGTTAAAAATCATCTCTAACTTCTCCTGCACAGCAGGCTGGGCAAGACAAGAGGTGGCTGCAGAAGGTCAGGCATGTCTGGGGACAGCCTGCAGCCATTCCTGCTTCCCTGGGGGCAGAAGCAGTTGCTGGGGACATCCATCCCCAGTCCCAAGGAAGTTACCTACGGGTGCAGGCACATCCCCACGGCACAGCCTGGTCCTACCCTCGCACAGGGCTTGCATCCAGCCCCCCTCCAGCTGTGGGCTGTGAAAGTCCAGCTGGCAACATGGTCTCACTCCGGGGATGCTCCCGTGGTTGGGGAAACCATTGACTGCTCACGGGGGATAGGAACGACTCAGGGGGAGAAAATACTGCTGGGGTTAGGGCTTCAACCGAGGGCCACAGCCACCCGGGGAGCGGTGGCTTTGACTGCTGGGACGGGACGAGCAGCTCACTCTGCCTGGAGGCTGGTGCAACACCGACTGGTGGCTTTGGGGCTCCATCCCGAGCAACCCCTGGGACGCTGACGGAAGGAGCCCGTCAATGAACTGGACAAAGGGGACGGAGTCGCAGCAGGGCTGCCCCGGAGCCAACTGCCCGGCTCCTCGTGCGGCAGTAACCCAACCGCACCTGGGTAAGGCTAGATGCCATTCTTCCGCTATATTTAGAAAGGAAAGGAGAGAGCCCGCTGGATCAATGCTCCTTCTTGTCCAGGTCAGCTGGAAAACAGCCTCACCTCGACCACAGGCAGCCTGAACGCCACCTCCGCCAGGGAACGAAACACTGCTCGCACCAACCCTTGGACTAGACCTTGACGCACACACGTTTTAGCCTCTTATCGAGCACTTTATCAGCAGATCACAAAGCTGTTCCCAAAGGAGAAAGGTGAAACCAAGACACGGAGGAGGGAAACAACTTGTTCTCCCTCTGGTGAAAAGGGTGGCAACGATCCCAGACAGCCCCGGCTCCCCTCGCAATGATTTATGGCCCAAATCTCCCCCAGGACACTCCCTGCTCGACCATCAGGCTTTTCTGATCCCATCTGGAGTCACCTCCTTCTCCTGCTCTGGAGTTAACTGAGAGCAAGTGGCTTTTGTGACAGCCCCTTTAGCAGTGCCCGCTGCTCCGAGCACCGTGCTCGGACACAGCCCGGATGAGGAGCCACTCCAGGAGAAGGTTTCTGAAGGAAAGGGCTGGCACTGCGTGGCTGCACGCAGGGTTCAAAGCGCACGACCCAGGACATCCACGCAACCCCTATGGAGCAAGAGGAGGTTTCTCAAAGCCTCCCTTGCCCCAGATCTGGGCACAGCTGTGGCGTGACCACAACAACATCCGCTTCGCCCCGCTCCCGGAGGGGAAGGAGGGGGAAAAGGGAACTGGTGCAGATGCAGCTGATTGATCTGAACCGCAGCAGAAGACGGCGAGCCAACCTTTTCCTTGGCTGACCCCGGGCTGAGCTGAATCCTGCCCACTCCTTCCCCCGGCAGTGAGGGCCCTGGGGATTACACAAAGCAGGTGGAAACATCTCCGATACTGGTCACCTTTCCTGGCACAGAGGACCCGGGAAGCCCTGGTAGCACCAGAGGGAGAGTGCCCGGGGTTGAGGGAAGCGTTGGGACAAGGTGCCTGGCTGTAGTGTGGCCTGATTCCTGGTTGCCTCCTCTTCGTGGGCCACCTCTCCGAGCCAAGCTGGCTTTGGGCTTGCTGGAGCCGGGCTGGGAGGAGTGATAAGGAGTGTGAAACGGCATCTGCATGCCTTGTTCCTGGCCGTGCCGTGCCAGGCAGTGCCGTTCCTAGCCTTGGAAAACCCGGAGATCTCGCCTCTCCACGCCACGTCCATCTCAGGCTGGATAATTCCACTCACCGGCCCTGGAAAGCCCCTGCTCTCACCAAACCCCCACGTCCAGGCGAGGCTTTAAGCAGCTCCTCGGTGGTGGCCCGGTGTATCCTCACCCTGCTCCAAAACCCTCTTCCCAGAAGCACAAGGGGCTTCTTGATGAGTCGCAACAGAGGGCTTGGGACAGGGACACACCGGGAAAAGCCACCGGGATCCGAGCAGGGAGCCCCCGGCTGCTCTCGGTACCCGTTCGAGATGCTGCCGGGGCACCCGGTGACAGTCACCTCGGGGTGCCCCGGCTCTGCGCCCCATCGCCCCAGCGTTAACGATCCGGGGGTGAGGCGAGCCCCGATGCAGCCGCGGACCCGTCCCTCCGCGCTCCGCCCCGACCGGCGGCTGAGCTCCCCGTGCCCGGGGGCCGGGGTCTCCCGGGGGTGGAGGTGGGGGTGCCGGTAGCCGTTACGTCCCGGTGGCTGTACCTGGATGCCCTGGTAGCCGTCCTGCAGCTCCTCCCACTCCCGCAGGCACTCAGCGACCGAGGCCATGGCGGCGAT
>JAOXNH010000006.1:10715799-10729666 GCA_028566575.1 Bartramia longicauda
AATAAACCTCAAAGATCTTTGGGAGGCTGTCATGATGATCGCTGTCTGTGCACTGGGGCAATCAGTTTGCGTAGCGCTTGCTAAAAAATTGAGAAATAGAACTAAAAGTAAAGAAAGCGTGGTGAAATCCCCAAGGTCACTGCTGCAGTAACTACCAAAATCTCTCTACCGTGTGTTTGTCCTCTTCTTTCCTCAGAACAATGCCAAGGTAGCAGTGCTGGGGGCCTCGGGAGGCATTGGCCAGCCCCTCTCCCTTCTCCTGAAGAACAGCCCCCTGGTGAGCAGGCTCAGCCTTTACGATATCGCTCACACTCCAGGCGTGGCAGCTGACCTCAGCCACATCGAGACAAGAGCCAATGTTAAAGGTACTGCCAGCCACTGGAAACCATCTGTGCTCTGAAAGGGTCCCCTCGAGTGTCTGTGACACGTGGAGATGCCCGTTGCTGTGCTTGTAAAGGGGAATCTTCACATAATTCTGAAGCCTAATAGTAATTTCAGTAGCTTTTTCTCAAGCAGTCCATGACTAAATAGGGTTTAGCTGGTTAGATTGATAGGTATGGAGATGAGAATGGTCTGTCGTTGCACTATAGAAGAGGAATTCTTAATAACTGGCAGGAAACATTCAGTAAAATCATCTTGGAAAAAAAGCTTGAGTGTTGAATTTAAAAGTTTGACTACAAATAGACTTAACACCTCCTGGGTATTTACACAGATTCTGTGCCCTTCTTTTCTGAAGGGGCAGCTGTCAAGTTCTGATGAAAACAAAGAAAACTTAATCTGCTGATCTTTGTTTTATTTGAAGATCACTAAAAGGTTACATTTTACTTGCATGTCTCTTTGTGCTATCCTCTGGGGGCACTGGCTGTAGTGCTAAGCTAGGGGTTTTGGACAGTAAATATACATAACGGGAGGAACCGAGGGTTTTCCAAACAGATGAATGTGAGGTTTCTGCCACTCTTATTCTTTAAGTTTTGAAACAAGGGAAAAACATCTAATAGGGTCCATCCATAACTGTATTTCTGAATTGAAGGGTACATTTAAAAAAGGAATTGGGTGCCTCTAGGTGTAATTTTGTGCTTCAAAGTGTCAAGTAATTAATAACTGGCAAAAACATGATGCCTGAACGTCTTCCATTTCAGGCTTCCTGGGACCTGAGCAGTTGCCAGAATGTCTGAAGGGCTGTGATGTTGTAGTTATTCCTGCGGGAGTCCCTAGAAAACCAGGTATGTTCTTTGTTAAAAAGCCCCAGGGCCTCATTGAAGTGTATCTCTGCGGTACTGTCAGTCAAACAGGGATGAATATGATGTTTTATGGTAGTGTTGGCTCGGGATGTAAGTGGTCTGTTAACGACGCTGCCCTAGAGCTTGTTGTGGTATCAGGTACCTCCTTCAGCCTCTGTCTTAGACTGTCCCTTGTAAAATGGGCAGAATTGATTTCTGGAGTTTCCTGTGTAAGGGTGAGGTGCAAAGACTTTTCATTCAACTGATCCCAAAACTCCCTTAGTGTTTCTTGCCCAGAGCAATGCTCTAGTAAAAAAAAATGGTTCTTTGTTTCATTTCTCAGCAGAATACAAATAATCTGTTTGTTTTGCGTTAATTGTATGATAACTTCTCAGAGTCTCTCTGAATGAATGGCCTTAATCCTTCCTGGAATGTCTCTGACCTGCTCCATTTCTACTCTGTTTTTCAATATCCTATTCAGAATGTAATGAAATTCTAGACTTTAATGCCTAGCTCTTCCTAATTCTTCATTTTTCATGGCTAAAGTCATTACCTCAACAGAAATGAGAGGTGGGCTCTTCAGCAGCTAGCAGTATTTTGCACAGAGCAGTTGGCATTCACACTGCAGCTGTGGAGGTGACTTCAGAGGGGGAAGAGGAGGATTCATCTTGGGAGCAGTTATGCTGCTCTGAGCACCACTGGTCATACTGGTGTGGGTCAGCATGGTCACACCGTACTTCAGGCTGCCCAAGTGAAATACATTCAGAGAGTTGCCAGCTGGGCTGGTGGCTCCTGAAAAGGGCTGATCTATCTGAAAAAGGGCAGTAATCTTTTATTAGAGAGGTGTTACCTTTGGAGCCAATTCATTTTTGCAGCTCCAAGAGTTTTCTCTTCATCTATGAAACCAGAAGCTAAAGTTGATAAATCTCTGTCCAGAGCAGAATATTGTTTATTGAGTTTCTTGCCTGTTCATGAGTAGACTATGGGTAACTTAAAATATTGTACTGGATGTGTTTTAGGTATGACCCGTGATGACCTGTTCAACACCAATGCTAGCATTGTTGCTACTTTGACATCTGCCTGTGCAAAGCACTGTCCAGAAGCCATGATCTGTATTATTTCTAACCCGGTAAGCATTTTCTGGAGACCTTGAAAATGTAGAGGAATAAAATATCCAGCCTGAGAATACTAGAGCAACCTGTGAGTTGCTGTTAGTTTTGACCAGTATCTTTAAGGTCTGAAGGGTATTTGCAGAATAGAACTTAGAGCCTTGTGCTGCTAACCCATTTTTCTTGGGTTGTATTTAAGTCAGAGGAAACTTGGATATAAAAGTGTTTAATATCTCAATATCTGTGTTATCGTTACAATTATTGTTATAATACATGCTGCTGTATTAGCCGGAGTAGAAGTCTTAGCTCACTGAGGGAGGAGCCTTTATAATGTGAATGAACAAATTTATTGTCTTAATGGTTACTTAAAATGGAAGATCTTTGTTCCAGCCCAACTGTAAATTGCTCTTCAATTAAGGAATTAAAGTAATTGGCTACAGTTGGCTTCAAGTTGGAAGCATGCTTCGGGTTGTTTACTGGCCTGTTCAGTTCATGCGTTGGCTTCACTATTTTACTGGCTTTAATGAATGCTTGCCTATTCTTGCTTATAGGTGAATTCAACCATCCCAATAACTTCAGAAGTCTTCAAGAAGCATGGTGTGTATAATCCCAACAGAATCTTTGGCGTTACAACACTGGACATTGTCAGAGCGAATACTTTTGTGGCTGAACTAAAGGTAGGTCATAGTAGCAGATGCTGCGGGAGGGATATGGTGTGCTTTGGCCATCAGAACTATTAAAAATGCTTTTAAAATCACTGCACAGAGCCAAAAGAGCTCAGATTTCTGTGGAGCTAGAGGCGAAGGCAAAGATTCCCTGTTTCCATTCTCTAGAGGAGCCTGGGTATAGGGTTTCTTGCAAAATGTGGTTCAAGAGACTTTGACCTTTCCTTTTCATAGCTGTCACCTGTGAGCGAGCTACGTGTTCACTTTAATTCTGTTGGCATTTTCAATCCTGCCGGTGCAACCGGAGGAGAGGGTTGAATTGTAGTATGTATTTGCAAGTCAAACTGTCTGTGCTGCGTGTTACAGGATATTCTGCAAAGTATCAGGAGGTGTTACAGGTTACTGCTCTTAATAGCCCTGGCAGAGTTTGTACTTGTGGGGCTATTTATCTGAAGTTCTATTACTAATACCCTGTGACTGGCTGAAGTTATCAGAGTAACCTGGAGTTCAACTCTCCAGATCTGACTTTGTCCCTGGAGTGTAACTGCCTCTGAAACTCCTGCCCTGTGTAGCATTTGGGTTATAGATGTGTCCAAAACCCTGAGTGGAAAATGAAGCAGGCTGTTTTTAAATGTGTTTCTTGTCCATGTGCTACAGAAACTGGAAAGTTTCATGTTTCTCTTAGGGCTTGGATCCAGCTCGAGTGAGCGTTCCGGTTATTGGTGGCCACGCTGGGAAGACTATCATCCCTCTGATCTCTCAGGTAAGTCACAGTAACTGCCATGTGTTAGGTGTTACGCTGTATGATATTCCTCATCGATAAGAGTTGATGTAAAGTGTCTTTGTGATGGCCTGTAAGGTGCTAAAATACAGCAGAGACAGTCTTCTCTGCTCTTATGACCGCTTTCATTCTGAGATGAGCTACAAGATACTGGAAGGAAGTGAGCTAAATCTAAACTCTGGGTGGTTTAAATAGTTCCAGCCTTTCCCCTCTAAAGGAGTTTGGGATAAGAACTGAGGTGTGGGTGTTCGGATGTCTTGGCGCTGTTTGTTTTGGTTTTTATTTTTTGTGACAGGCATTTCATGATGTGAATACCTTGCTTCAGCAGGAAAATGAAATCGATTTTGCTGTGGTGGACTAGAAAACACCACTTCAACACGCAGCGTTGAATTGAGGAGGCACAGCTCGAGCTGCGTGGGGAGGCCTGCTGCAGTAGTGACTGGTAGTTGGAGGGAGGCTCCCTTTGTGCATCTGAGCCAGAACGAAATGCAATTCTAAAGCAGGCTGCAGTTTTGTGGGGAGATGGTTAGGGAGCAGGGGAGATGGCTAGGGGATGGCCAAGGAGCAGTCTGTGAAAAGGGAAAAAGCTTTTTCTCTAAGTGAGGAATATAGGATCCTTCACAGCGAGGGCTTGGAGCAGCTGAATACTGAGAGGGTGCTGTCGTTAGACAGTCAGGACAGCAGCAGCTGCGCTTAACGTACTTGTGTAGCTGTGCCTGAAGGCTGGGTAAATACTGCTGGCAGACTGGATCCTTCGTAAGGCTCTTGACTTCCATAATGCCACAGTGACCCAAATACTTACAAGGTGGCTTTTTGAAATTCCTAAGGTCTGTTACATGCTCGGAGGGCATCCGTCTGGTGCAAAGGACTACACAGAAGCAAGTAACCATGGCAAGCCCTGGTTTTGCTGTCAAGCTGTGGTTTATTCTTGAACAATCTGGGCATGGGTAGGTTCCTGTTACAGTCCATGCAATAACCAGCAGCCTTGGTGAACACTTGCAACTGGTCATTGTCACACAATCTGTGAGCTGGGGTAGCCAATTTCCCAGTTAAGAACTGTTGGTAACAACTGTAATGGTACAAAAGGCATTGTGTGGATGGCCTTATAGTGAATCTGGAGGGGTTTTGGTATTTGGTAGTAACTTATTTTTTCCAATCTAGTGCACACCAAAAGTGGACTTCCCTCAGGATCAGCTGGAAAAGCTCACAGGGAGAATTCAAGAAGCTGGCACTGAAGTCGTCAAAGCTAAAGCAGGAGCAGGTTGGTTCTTGACAATGGCTTCCAAGTAATGCTTGTGGGCCAGCTGAACGGATGCAGTCCTCTTCAGTTTAATCTTATTTACGACTGCGGTGCAGAATTATGAACTGCTGGTTACAAAGGTAGCTGCTCTGCCATGTCAGCGACTGCCTGAACTGTGGTACTAGAAGCAGCTCAGTATGTAGGTAAGACTAAACACTAACTGATCCTACACCGTGTATGGCTTTAAAAAGAATCTTCTCTGTCAAATTAAGCTGTTACTTCCTGTAAATCTGGCCAACTAAGTAGCACGTAGCTGCCGAAAAGCTGCTGCTTTATCCACCTGGCTGGGAGTGTGAAGTCAGTGACACTGCAGCTCTGTAACCATACCAGTGTTGGAAGCCTTTGATGCTAAAGAAAGTAACAAATTTCGATGTGATCTGTTCTAAAAGTGGTTTATCTTTTACAGGGTCTGCCACCTTGTCTATGGCCTACGCTGGCGCTCGATTTGTGTTCTCTCTGGTGGATGCAATGAACGGAAAGGAAGGGGTTATTGAATGTGCCTTTGTTCGATCAGAAGAGACGGAGAGCCCGTACTTCTCTACACCTCTGCTGCTGGGAGTATGTACTTTAAATGATGGGGCTTATAGAGGGCAGCTACTTTGTTTAGTTTTGTGGTTTTACTGAGTGATTTCAGTTTAGTTTAATGCTGGGTATCACTGAAGTTAACAGCTGAGCGTGCCTTTAAGAGTTCTTGAGTATTCAGGCATTGTACTTAGGCATGTATCTCATGCCCGACAAGGGTGATGCTGCTTTTATCTGCTCTTAGACTGCGGGTCACTGAGTAACCAGAGATTCAGACTGGTCTTAAGAGGTCACGCTTGCCTCAAGTCGGTGCCTGTTTATGAAGGGCTTTCATATGATTAACCAGAGTCAGCAATCCTGTCTCCTCGGCTTGATCTGCTACCAGCAAATCCCTCAGAAATTGAGGCACATGGGGAGCTACAGCCTGGATTAGGATTAATAGATTGCTTTCAGGACCTCTGCTGAACGCTGAAAGAAGCGTTCCTTTTGTCACCCTTACCCTGTGAGTGGAGTGGAAAACAAGGATGTTGTGACCCTGTCGTGGCTGCTGGAATGCAAGGATGGTGCATAATGTTTTAGGTGCTGAGGGACTGGAAGTAGAAAGGTATTGAGGAGGAAGGATTTGGATGTAGGCATGAGATCTCAAAAATCTGGAGTGCATCTGGAGCAGTTTCAGGCTGCAGGCTGTTGGCAAGTGAAGGGCATATGTCAGAGGAGAGAAATTCCCTTACCAAACGGTAGGTTTGAAGATAGGAAGAGGCGCGAAGGAGTAGTTGATGGCAGTCTCCTTTTGAAGGAGCTGATGGGCGAGCTTCAAGTTTCAGACTTGTGAACAGTGAATGAGAAGTTTGTGAAGGCTGTAGAAGTTGCTGCAGGTAATAAGAGACTTCTGAGCCATGCCAGGGTTGGCAGACTAGAGATGACAGAGGTGCCAGGCTGGGTCTCCATCTCAGCTGGATAATACTTAATCAGAGCTGTTAAGTTACTCTCTAGGTCATTTGATGAATGGTTAATCCTTAAATCCTCTTTCCCTCAGAAAAATGGAATTGAGAAGAACCTAGGTATTGGCAAGATCTCCCCCTTTGAAGAGAAGATGGTTGCTGAGGCCATGTCTGAGCTGAAGGCTTCTATTAAGAAAGGAGAGGAGTTTGCGAAGAACTTCAAGTGAAGAGTTGATGACGGAGAGGCATTAACAACTTCCTTAATTTATTAAGGCATCATGTCACTTTACGACTTCTGATTCAAAGCTCATGCTTTGATTGAAGTCCGTCTGTACGAGCTTAATGATTGTTGCCAGTGCTGAGTCTAATCATCAATAAAACAGCCTCATTTTTTTCAGTGTACCATCTGGAATTGTCCTGACGTGCTTGTCTTTTGAAGGTGGAAGCTGTAGGTCTCTGAAAGGTTGTCGGTGTCCGTAGGGATGAAATAGTCTCTTAAGGTGGGTGAATCGATCGCTGCCAGCTCTGCTGCTGCTGCCAGTTGGGTTTTGGCGTGGCCTTTGGTGCAGCAGCTGAGAAACTGGGTGTGATGAAACCAAGATGGGGTGAAGAGGCTTGAGAAAGGGATAACGGAGTGAGGTGATCCAAGAAGTGGGGTTTGTTTTTTTCAGGAGGTGGAAAAAAACCAACCTCACCTTGTATTGCCCGAATTGCTTATGTAATTTGATTTTAAAAGAGTTAGTAAAAGAGCACAGTGGTTGAAACGTCAGTTCCTGCTCTAAGAAAATAATTAAAATGCTGAGAGTGACTTCTTCCTAGTTAAGAACAAAAGCCTTGATTTAGCATCTACATAAATTTCTTTTACATTCATCCTCTTGCCAATATAAAAATAAACGTCTGCGAGAAAATGGCGATGACGAGTTCTGTTGCTGACTTCTTTGAAGGTAAGCTTTAATGAAGGAAGCTATTAATTCGCCCTCCGTGCTCTGTGGGCTGCTCACCCTATTGCTTTGAATTGCTTTAATCCACGTAGGTTGAATTCTAAGTTGAACAGACTTGTGTATTTTGATGAGATGAAGGAAACGCCGAAGCCCAGCGCCTCTGGAGGAACGGAGGGGAGCACTGGTTTGAGGGAGAGAACTTTGTGTAGAAGCTTATGGAAGAGATCTAAAGGTCATAGGTGCTGTTGGGTCACTGGTTGTTTTCTCCTACTGTTTGTATTCTAGCTGTCTTCTGAGCTATTTTTATTTTAATCTAGTTCATACAGAATCGAATCACGCAGTTGTGACACTGAAGACGCCTCGAGAATAAAGCGCTGGGCTCTTTCCCTGCCTGGTGGAAGATGTAGGCAGAGAGAGGGCAAGGCAGCGCGGTTCTTGTCACTCCTCTCCGCAGAAATTCAATGTCTTAGGGCTTGGTTTCTTCACAGAAATAGTAATGAAGCGTCGGCAGTCATTACTCAGCAGGCTGGGAACAAAGTAATTATTAGGTGATATTAATAGAATTAAAGATTAAAGAATTAAAGATGATGTTGGAGCGGGGGCGGGGGAGGATGTTGGAAGTGGAGGATACAGGAGTGACTATCCAGGCCTGGGAAACGCAGCTGGATATTGTGTTCGATGCGATAAACGGGAAGCGTGTGACAGCCTGGGGTGGAGTGGGTCGCTGGATGTAGGGATCCTGTCAGGAGTTTGGTATCCAGAAACAGGCAGCACAGGCTGTGTCCCATCGAGGTGCGTGTCCATCCGCTGGAGCTAGTGGTCCGCGTCCCCGGCATGTGTGCCCAGGTGGTCCAGGGCAACTACGACATGAAGGGGCTGAACTGATGGCTGCAGGGAAAGCCTTGCCTTACAGCCGGGAGGGAAATAACACCACTCGTTCCAGTCCTGCTATTTTAAATTCAGCAGGCAGAGCAGGTTTCTGAGGGTTGGAGTTTTTTAGCACTTGAGGTTCATAGTGTGGCTTTGGTTATCCTATCTTTTTCCTGTGTCAGCGGTCCAAATCCAGCGATTCGGTGGAATTGCATGGACAAGCAGAAAGCTTTGGTTAGACCGGGAGGGACTCAGGGACAGGACGGGTAAGAGGAGCTGAGGTGGAAGAGGATTATTTCCCAGCACCTGCTGACTCACAGATTCTTCAGGGTCTCCTTCAAATCCCCTTAATGGTAACAATGTCCCTTCCCTTTCTGCACTGTAGTTTTTGGGTTTCTTCCCATGCCTCGTGCTTGGAGTTGCGGCCATTCCCTGTGCCTGGAAATCCGTTCTCAGTTTGGGAAGGGAACTGAGACACCCTTCTTGTGGCTTTCTGTGGTGAACGACCAGGGGGATGTTAGATGAAGGTGAGAAATGAACTTGTGTAAGTGTCCCCTGCTTGGCCTGTCTGTCTCCCTGGCTGAACCCTGCTGAGCTGGATAACTTAATCACCATGAAGACTGAAGATGGTTTGCCCAGGTAAGTGTGGGACATCCCACCCCTTCCCCTTCTCTCTGAACAGATTCCCAGAGGAGGAAAGGAACGTGGATGAACCTCAGGAGAAGCAGGAATTAGCTGGGTGTAGCTAGATAAGCTGATACTTTGCTGTGGACGTTGGTTCCTGGTGCTGCTTCTCTGTCGAGAGACACGACCTTCATCCTCTGTCCTGTGAGCTGCTGTGGCGTGGCCACCTCGCTGACTCACGGTGCAGCCTTTGGTTTCTACCTCCCGTGGAGAGGAATAACCAGGCTGCTGTGACCCTCTCTGAGAGGAGGTGAAAAAGCTGCTCAGAGCTCTGGAGTTTCACCCTGGTTCCTGGGTGGACTTGTCTCGATGGTCTCATCACAGCATCATTTATGTGCACAGAGCTGCCGCCTCCTCAGGCAGCTCTGCTCCATGCTGGAGCCCAGATGTCAAGATACAGAGGAGATGGGTATTTAAGAGTAATAAGTAGAGGTGCTCCAGATGGCCAGATGTTGGTCACTCGATCCCACCTGCCACTCCTGTGCTGCAGGGGCAACATGGTAAAGCACAGGAGAGGAGAAAACCAGGAGAAAAGCAAATGGTGAGCGTTATGGCTTGAGCCTTTCATCCTGATCAACCTCAGCGTCCCAAGGGGTGCTTCAGGTGGGATGACTGCAGGCTGGCAGACATGTCCCCCTCATTCCTGGGAAAACTTCTCCCTTCCTGGCTCTGCTTGAGGGCCACTTCTCTGGGGTGGGGGTACAAACCTGCCACCCCTGAGCCCCATCTCACCCCGGGAGGGCTCCAGGCAGTGGGAACCGGGAGATGGCAGCAGCAGCTTGCCTTTGGGTAGGGCTGGTACCCCTGCAGCCTGGGGACAATTGCTGGCATTTCGGTGATATTTAGCAGGAGAAGCAGAGGAAACAACAACAGGAAGACAGTTGGGTGCAGCCTCTGCCTTGCCAAAGCTGGCTGCCTTCCCGGCTCTGGGAAAAGAGCAAAGCTGGGGGGACTGGAGGTACCTCACAGGGATGCTGGTGTCCCCCTGTCCCTGCTGCTCAGGCTCGCTTTGCTGGGGCTGGTGGTTCACAGCAGGCTTTGTGTGGCTGATCCTCTTTCGGAGGCTTCATGCTTTGCTGAGCAGGCGTAGTGAGTTCCTTGCTGGCTGGCACTCACCTTCTCCACAGCAGATCCAGCAAGGGGCTGAGATGCCCCTCCGGTGTCCCAGGCACTGCTTTTGGGCAGGCTCAGCCATAGCAGGGCTATAAAACCTCCCTGCAGTGAAGCAACCCAGGGATGGGCTCTGTGCTTCGTGCCGAGCATCCTCCGCCCAGGGTGGTGGTGTGTGAACGGGGAAACGAGAGATGATGGAGATGTTCCCTGAGGTGGGTCAGGCACAGTGGGGGCACGGGCAGATCTCCCTGCAGCCCCCTCAGCTTCCCCCTTCCCTCGCAGAGCGGTGGGAGAGGCTTTAATGAGAGCAGGAGGATCAGAAACCATCTGACCTGTGGTTTCAGCTTTGCAGAGGCCTCTCCTTCCCCCCCTGCTCCCCTGTCCCTCGCCACGGGCAGCGTGAAATCCCCGCCTTTGCTGCTCTTGATTTCCTAAAATGCCCGTGGGCTCCCGAGTGCCTCCCGGGTGCCTCAAAGCAGATCTGGAGCGCGGTGCCGAGACGGGAGGGTTTGTTTGCATTTACAGGGAAACCTGTTAATAAAAGGGAGACCAAAGGGACTGCTCTTTTCCTGGCTGCGGGAACAGATGGCTGGATAACGCAGTGCAATTAATATGCAGGGACTCCTGCCGGGGCGGGGATTTGATTGCCTGTTAGGAGAGGTTAGTGCGCTCCAGCTGAGCTCTGCCCTGGCACCTGCTGCCCGCGGGGGTCCTCGGGGACCCTGGGACAGATCGGATGGTGTCATGGAGGAGGCTGTGGGAGCTGGGGAAAGATGCAGCGGGGGACTTGTGGCCGGTGGCAGGTCTCTGCTTCTCCTGTGCTGGGTGATGCTGCTGTGGGTTTGTAAAAGCAAAGGGTGGCTCTGGTGACGAACGACTGCTCGGGGACACTTTCAGGCTGGAAGGGGTCTGGTGGCTCATTTTTTTTTCCTCCCGTACTCGTTTCTCCTTGAGTCAGGAGGTGCCAAAGGAAAGCAGCAAGCAGGAGCTCCTGAATGAGCCCAGGGAGGTGGGTGACAGGGCGTGGGGGTCTCCTCACCGCCGTACAACTCGGATGCAAAATGTTCCCCAGGGCTTCAGAGTGGCTGGACAAATCCATGGGGAAGAAAAAAAATCCCTGCTGAGGGCTCGGAGGCTTAAAGAGCCCTGGGGAACCGGAGAAGATCCAGCAAACTCACCTCAGCACCAAGCGGGGCCGCATGGCCACGGGGTCAAGCCCAAATCGATGGGAGCCTCCAGCCACCGGGCCACAATCGAATGGCCCAAGGTCACCCCGGATGCACGCGGGGCTGTTCAGATGCCTGATCCTCATCACATCCTGGGCTCTTACAGGACAATTATGCCTCCCAGCCTCTTCCCCTTCACGCCTTTGCTTTGCTCCCCCCTCTGCCATTTGCTGGCGTTTCCTTCCTCCCCAGCTCAGACGGGGTTTGCTGAGCATCAAGAAAGTCAGCTCTGGGCTTTGATCAGGGGCTATTGCCTGTGCGGTGCCAACAGCACGCTCCCCACACGGCAGAGCCGCTCCCGGCCGCCCTTTCTTCTGCGTCAGGAGGCGGCTGCCGGAGATGTCGAACCTCAGTACGAATCCTTGCAATTAGGCCTGTTCTGCTGCCTGCCTCGTTTGATCTCCTTTAATTATTTATTGCCTTTTTTTTTTTTCCTCCTTCTTCTTCCCAAATCCTCGGTTTCTTTCAAGTGATTATTTTCTTTCTCTCCCCCCCCTCCAGCCGCGGCTGGCTCTGCCTGTTTGCTTGCAATTACCATCCCTTCTCCCCTCTCCTTCCATCTCTCCCCTTTTGTTCTCCACCGGATCATCCCTTCACGCCGCTCTGGCTGCACACACACACCCCACCCCAGCTCTCTGCCTGTCTGGCAGCTTTTTCATGCTGTTTTTCTCCATTTTTCCTCACCTGGATAGCTATTGCCTTTCTCCATCCCGTTCCAGCCATGGTTCTGGCTGTGTTTCCTGCCAGTGCCAGCTCTCTGGCTGGGATTCTGCACCCTGTGCTGGGCTATACTGGATCTCCCACTACCATTCTCCCAGGTTATTGCCCAAAGCCTGATGTGGCCCCACTGCGAAGCCCCGGATCCCAGCAACACCCAGCCAAGCATGGGGAATTCCATGTGTCTGCTGTCCCCCCATGCCAGGGACTCCCCACGCTGCTCTTGCTGCTGTGGGGGAGCCTGGCTGCATCCCCCCCATCCTCTTTGTTTCCCGGGCCCTGATGTATTATTCAGCGCTGCGGACATTGGAAAGATAACGCTGGTGCAAAGGGCATAGGTTTGCCTTGGGGATGCTGGATTTTCCCTGTTACTGGCTGTTTTTCCCCTCCAGTATTAAACCAGGAGAGGCTCAGACCACGTAGGAGGCTTCTCCTAGGAGGTGGCATCTGCTCTCACCGTGGGGGGACAGAGCAGGGACAAAGGCAGGAGCAGGGGGAGGTTGTAGCAGCCCTGGGAGTGCTCCGGGGGCTGCACCACAGTTCCCACACCCGGCCCCACTGCCTGGCCAGAGTTCAATAGAGCCAGCCCAATGCACAGCCAAGCCCTGTGTTTATATAGTCCCTACAATAACATCCTGGAGAGGCTGCAGCCCCTCTCTCAGCACACCCTGGCAGAGCAGCCAGGATGGTTTCAGGGTGGTCTGGGCAATCCAACTCTTGCCTTGACCACACTGGGCAGTTTTGTGGAGACTTTGGGGTTCTTTGGTCTCCCCATCCCTTGCCATGAGCACAGTGCAGGGTTTCAAGGTAGTTTTAGGGAGGTTTGGATACCCTGTCCCCCACCAGGACAGTGTGGGACAGGGAGATTTGGGGGGGCTGAGGGTGGCCCCAAGCATTGCAAGTCTGGTTCAGCGCTGCTGCAGGGGCTTTCTTTTTGGTCCTTTTGGGGATTTTTCAATGCACCTTCTCTTTTTCCAGTCACCTCACTCCCTCCTTGCTCCATCCGGGTTGCACCATCCTCCTCAGACCAGATCCTGCCACACTGCTGCTCATCACCAGGCTATCTGGGACCAGAGCTGGTGGCACTGGTTATACTGGGAGCTTTCCCCCTTCAGTTTCATCGCTTCCTGGCCTGCAAGGAGGGCGAGTGCTCAGCATCACTGAAGGAATGAGAACAGAAACAGACTCGTTAACACCAGCTCACCACTTGTGTGACAGTGCTGGGCAATGTGCCCCATGGGGACCTGGCACGTCCTGCATCCCCTCAGCCCCCCTGACCAGCCTGAATTCCCCTGCACCCCCTGGGATGGGCGTGCTCCAGGTAGTCTCAGGCAGTGCTGGTAAATCAGCTGGGAACTGGGAGGGGGTGGCCAGGGCTGGGCTGGCACTGGGCAAGGTGGGACATCACTGTGAGTGTGGGATGGGATACGGGATACAAGATGGTATACAGGATGGGGTGGGATGGGATAGGGGATAAGATTGGATGGGTTGTCTTGGGATGGGATACAGAGTGGGATACAGGATAGGATGGGTTGGTATACAGGGTGGGGTACAGGCTGGGGTTTTTTTCCTGCAAAGGTGTGAGCATTTTGGCCAGGGCAGGAGCCTTGGGGCTGGTGTTTGGAGCTATATCCCAGGGGGAAGCTCTGAGGAGGGGGGTCACACATGGATGCTGTGGGGTGCGGGGGCTCTGTGGAAGGAAAGGAGCACACTGGAAGGTGAGGGGGGCTCTATGGACGAGGGAGGGGTGGGTGGAAGGGGTCTGTGTGGTGCGGGGG
>JAOXNH010000006.1:10731357-10748617 GCA_028566575.1 Bartramia longicauda
GGTGGGAGAGGGTGCCTGGAGAGGCAACGGGAGCCCGGGTGAGGAGGGGGAGAGGTGCAGGGGACTGTGGACCCCCGAGGGACAGCGGGGATAGGAGGCGGGGGGGGCCTGTGATGCTCCCTGGGGAAACGGGGGGCTGTGGACCCCAAAGGGATGGGGATGGGGGGGTTACGGTGCTCCTCAGGGGGCAGGAGCTGAGGGTCCCCAAAGGGACGCGGATGGTAGGGCTGAGCGAGGGGTGCAGCGCTTCACGGGTGCTGGAGGTGGCTGGGGATGGGGTGATGGGTGGCAGGGACATCCCAGGGTTGCGATGCTCCTGGAGGTGTGGATGAGGTGAGGACCCTTTAGGTGAGATGCTTTTTGGGGCACAGGGGGTCCCTTTGGGGATGTGGATGTGTTGGGCACGCGCTGGGGGTGGCTGGGGGGCACCCCACATCGCTCTCCCCTCTGCTGTGGGGAGGCAGGCTGGGATGGTGCCAGGGAGCCATCCCTTTCGGGTTCCCCGTAGACTGGACAGGATAGTGATGAGCCCCCAGCAGATACCAGTGCCTTGTGGGGTGTGGGTGGGAGATGAGGGGGAGATAACGGCCCCGAAGCCCCCCTCTCTCTGCTGTGCCGACCCCCAGGCCAAGCTGCAGAGGGGGGCTCTGCGGTTCCTGCTTTGGCTGGTGAGATTTCAAACCCTGCGGGTGTTGCGCGGGGGAAGGAGAGGGGCAAGGCTTGGCAGCCAGGCTGGTTTGTCTTTCGGGAGTGTTTTCTGCTTCTCCTTCCCATCTTTAGGAGGTTTGTCCCTGGGGATGGCCAAGCTGAGCCACACGGGAAGCTGGTTGGGGAGGGGTCGGGCCACTGCTCGAGGGGAGCAGGCAGCTTTCAGGGGACCCTGGATTCATTCATCCCCTCCGGAGCAGAGGAGATTGCAGACTGTAGGTGTTTCTTGGCTTGCCTGCGGTTCCGGCTGCTGCAGGGGGGGTCACCTGGGGGCTGACAGGGTTTGGGGGTGTCTCAGCTTGATGGCAAATGCTGAGGACCATCTCGTGGGGTGCAGGCACTCGTGCCCCATCTGGTCTCTCTGTCCTGGCATACGGGTTCATCTCTGGCAGGAGCACAGGGACACCTCAACAGGGGGGATTTTGGGGACAGGAGTGCATGGTGCTTGTGTCCCAACACAACATCCTTACTGTGTCCCTCTCTGCCAGCGCGGCATCACACGATGCCACCCCTACATCCCACCTGCCTCCCCGCTGCCCCAGGGACTCATCCTGGCAACACGTGCCGGGAGAGATGGGGGCTTTTGGAGCCAGAAGTTGGGCAGCTTTTAGGGGAGCCATCGGTCCTTGGTTACTGTTGGGGATGGGGAGCGGGGGCTGTTCCAGGCAGGTGGAGGGGTGCAGGGCTCTTGGTTGGTTTCAAAATGGTGTTTTCCCCCCCCTCCAGGGCAAAGGGTCTCCTGCCCTGGGGGCTTGATCTGGCAGTGGGTGGATGGGTGGCAGCAGGTCCTGGGGGCTGCTGGAGAAGGGGGGGAGTGGAGGGCACCCACCCCCCATATCTCTGGGCAGGGGGAGCCTGCAGGGTGCAGGTCACCCCATGGGTTTAGTTCTGGCTACTGGGGTTCTGCTGGCTGGGGGGGGGGGTGTCCCCAATCCTAAAAGCCCTTCCTCCTCCTTCTTCTCCCCAGCTCCCGTTTTCCCGGCCAGGTGGCCCGTGGCTTATATAATGTGCTCAAACCCCAGAATAGCTCCTCCCGTTACACAACTGCCCGGCCAGCCACGGTGAGGGGGGGGGATCCCCGGCTGGACGCTCCCCCTGTGCCGGCCATCACCCCCTCTGCCTGCAGCGCTTGGCCCTGGGGGTCATTTGCCAGGGTTGTCTCCCCACCGGGGAAGGTGACCCTGTTGTGCCAGTCTTCCCCCATGCTCCTCTGTGTGCTCAAAAATGGCTATTATTATTATTGTTGTTATTATTTTCCCCTCCTCCCCCCTCAGAAGTGATGCTGTGCCTCCTCCTGACTCCTTGCCCAGCAAAACAAATGGCCCCAAGGATGTAAAACCTCGGGATGGGGAGGGGTGAGGGGGGCTGGCTGTTCCCCCCTCCACCCTCACCCATTATTTAAGCACCTCCGGGTTGGGGAAGGTCTATCAGGGCAGGGAGTCTCCAAGCCCTGCCTGGTGGGGCTACCCGCAGGTCCCTTGGCTGCCAGGGAGCAGCTGCTGGTGGCCACGGTGGCCCCAAGGGGTTGGGGACAGTGTGGCTGGGGGTGCGGGGCTGGGGGTTCCATAGAGGTACCCATCACCTGCTTCCCATCCTCCCAGTACCAGCGGGAGGGTTCCTGCCAACACTTGGAGGTGTTTGTCCTCCTTTCCCCTCATCTCTGGCTTAGGAATGGGATCACTGCAGAGGTCCCAGTGTCCCCTGGGGATGGTCCCCATCATGGTGTGACCCTCTTCCCATCATCTCTCATCCAGCTGGAGCTGAGAAGGGGGCTTGCTGGGCCCAAGGGGTTCAGGCTGGGGGGGACCTTCAGCCACAGTGTTTTGGGGACAGGAACAAAGCCTGGCTCCTCACCCTCCATCGATCCCTTTTCTCCAGAGCATCTCCCAGGGGAGCTGATGGATCCCTGCTGCCCACACCCCTGTGTGGTGTCTGGCCAGCTGGGGGGACTGGTCCCCCCACCCTTGGCTCCCCAATCCCTACATCCCCAAGCTGGGAAGAAGGAGCCTGGTTGCTTAGCAACTGTTTAGCTTCTCCACCAGCCTCCTCATCTATTTAAAATATATATATATATATATCTGCACAGACGTAGGTATGCAGAAGCAGCAGCAAGCCCTCGCCCAGCTCACGACCCCCCCCCGCCCCGCCAGGCAGCATCCTATATTCTTTATTAATTGCTTTAAAGCCTGCAAGGCATCAAATTTTGGAGCAAAGGATGCTCCAGGCTTGAGGTAGGGAAAATATGGATGGAGGAGCTGGGATGGGTTTAACCAACCCCTTCCTTCTGCCCGATCCTGCGGGCAGGATCCCTGCCGGCTCGGGCTGGGAGGCAGCACTAACAAGCCCCAGACCAGCTATGCTTTTAAAGCCAATTTTGCCTTTTTTTTTGCTCCTTCTCAGAGGTCTGACTCATGGTTTTTGGCACTCGGGGGCTGGTGAAAGGCAGCTCTGGAGAAGGTCGGCCCAATTAACGGCAGCAACTCCGGACTTTTCCTCCTTGTAATTCTGGCCAGGTGTTCAGATGAGGCCGGCTGCCTTGCTGTGATGTTCTGGTGGGTTTTTTGTGTCAGGAAAAAAACCCCGCTTCTCCTAGCTGTCCCCTCGGCACGGGCAGGGAGCAGCCTGGGACAGGGCTGTAAATGCTTTGGGGACAGGGTTATGATTTTGGTAGGTGGTGGTGTGCCCTGATGAGACCCCGACGGGCAGGGGAACCGCAGGGGCCACCCCTCTAAGCCTCTCCGATGGGGCTGGAGGGTCCTCTCCTCAGCTGGGTTGTCCCCTGCTTGTTGGGGCTGAGCTCTGGCACGCTCAAGGCATGAGTGGTCTATGGAGCTGCCGCCCCAGGCTTGTTGCCTGCATCCCTTGCCCGTATCCCCGGCACACAGGCGCTCACCGTTGCCCTGGCTGGTGCAGCTGGATGTGGTGAGAATTAATTGAGCACCGGCCGGAGGCGGCTTTAATTAGAGCTGAGGTGGAGGGGGGAGGATGCCCAGGCACCGCTGCCGCCTTTCTCCGCTGAGGGGGAGATGCCGGGAGAGCATCCAGGCACCGCCAACCCCCTGCTGCCATCCCATTCCCACCGGGAAAACGGCTTCATCTGCATTACGGCACGGCAGGGCCCTGCGGCGGCAGCGGGCAGGAGTGATGGGCAGCTGCCTCCAGCACAGCCCCATGCCCGGGGTGCCATGGGCACGGCCAGGAAGCTGAGCGGTGCCCGCGGGGGGATTTGAGCAGAGTCAGCCAGGAAGGGACTTATTTCTGGGCTGGAAAATAAAAGGGCAAAAGCAGTTTGGTGAAATAACACTTCTTTTACTCCTTTTCCTTGCTTTCTTCTTTCCCTTTGGGCTGGAGGTCCTGAATCCCTGAGCTTCCCTTCAATGCCCAGGCTGGACAGCCCCAGGGCTGGGACATGGGGATGGTTGTGTCCTGGGGCCACCCCACCAGTTGTCCCTGGGTCCCAGCCCGCAGGGAGGGAGCTCAGTGCAAAGCTTGGCTGGAAACCAGCAGCCCCAAAGCCCAGCAGGATGGAGATACTGGTCCTTGCACCCCACACTGGTGGGGCCTGTGCTGGCCGTGTGACAGGGGCACAGCGTGGTGTGTCCATCCTTCTGTCTGTCCTGGCCCCCACCGGGCTGGCAAAGGTGGTGCTGGGGTCCTCCCCTCTGCCTGTGGTAAGGCATGGGATGGGGATGGATGATGAGGATGGGGATGAGGAGGAAGATGGAGGATGGGGATGATGATGGGGGATGGAAATGGAGGAATGGGGATGAGGAGGAAGATGGAGGATAAGGATGGAGGTTGGAGATGGAGGATGGGTATACGTATGAAAGATGGATATGGAGGATGGGGATGAGAATGAAGATGGATGATGAGGGTGAGGATGGAGCATGGAGATGGGGGCAGCTCTGAACATTTCCAAAAGCTCTAATCCGGGAAGAAGAAAGCACCTGTGAGCTGAAAAGCCCCACAGTGGCATGTGGAGCACCAGTGAGGAAGATCAGGACCCCAAAACATGTGGTTGAATCGCTCAGCACGATGGGAAGAGAGGGATTTGCTTGGGAGTTGTCCCAGCAGCTCCAGCCCATGGTACCGGGGGGGAGCTGAGCCCTCCTGGGTGGCACTGCTGGGATTTGGGTGGTGGGGATGGATGCCAGTGACTGTCCCCAGCCGCATCCTGCAGCCTTTAGGAGTCTGTGGGGACACAGAGCAGTGCTTGTCCCAAGATGCCTCCTCTCCCTCTTGGCAAGGTGGCCGGGCAGCGGGCTGCCGGTGCTCCATGATTTGTGGGTAATTACTGCAGATAATGAAATATTTAACCATCATCTTTATTATCAGGGGTAGCGCTGAGCCAGGCAGGAAGCCGCTGCTGGTCGGGCAGGGCCGTGTTGCCGTCACTGATGGGTTTAGTGCCAGGTTTGGTGACAGCGCGAGGTGGCAGAGCCGGGCTGTCCCCTCATGGTGGCCAATGGATGGAGGTTGTGGTGGTGACGGCCACCCTGTATCCCCGAGCTGTCCCTTGCGAGTGCAGGGCTGCCCAGGTGTGGGATGTCACTGGGGGTCTCCTTTGGGGACAGAGAGGGCACAGACCCAGCCTGAGGGTCAGGGACTTGTCCCCATTGTCACCAGAGACGTAGGGCTGGCTCCGTTTTCCACCCAGGGCGTTGCTGTTGGTAGCAGGAGGGGGTTTGCGGGTGGTTTTTCCCTTCCTTTGTTTTCCTGCCCGAGCCGTGGCTGAGGCAGGGTGGCTGGTATCAGCTCTCACGGCGGATATCGCTCACAGCTGAGGGGACATCCGAACTCCTGTCCCTCCCTGGGTCAGCTCCACCTGTGTGGAAGAGGGATATCTCCAACCGCATCCCTTTTACGGAGATGGGGAGTGTTTCCCGGAGGGATCTGCATGCCTCCCCCACCGTGCAGCCCTTGCCCAGCTGCCCGTTTATCTCACGTGCTCCTCCATCTACCTGCCCAGCCGTATATCCCACACGCTCTCAAGGTTTCACAGCAATGAATTTACCCACTGCCGGGCTCAGGATAAAATTAATTCCCACTGGGGAAAAGCAAGCTGAGGCTGCTGCAGAAAGCATCCTCTCCTTCCCCCTCTCCTTCCCTGAGCCCCTCAGTGGGGGAAGGCTTCCCAGTGGGGAGCTTCCCCCGTTCCCAAATTGCCTTCCCGGTTTTTGGCTTCATGCCCTGATGAGAGAAAGAGGAAGAGGAGCCCCCAAACCAGGCTTTTCCGCAGCATCTCTCCTGTCTGGGGGCTCCCTGGAACATGGAGGGGTCCCCCCTGGGCAGGGAGGGCTAAATGGGGCATCTCCTTGCTGTGGGGTATCATGGGGCTTGAAATGTGGGTGCTGCCCTGCCTGCTGCAGGCAAGGGGGGGCTGAGGGACCCTCTGGTTGCTCTAATAGGGCTGAGCATCCATGGGGTGCAGAGCTCCTGCTCCACTGGCAGCATCTCCTGCTGCCCGCTCTTCCGTGCCCCTGGGGAAATAAAGGCTGCTGGCTCCTCTCTGCATGGTAATAATGAGGGGGGGGGAAGGAATAAAAACCCCTTGTAATTAAGCAGTCAACTGCTGTCCTCCCTGGGCAGGCTCGTCAGGAGATAAATGAGTGTGTGGGGTAGCCAGTGGCAGTGGGAAAGCCGGGGATGTCCCTCAGGGATGCCACAGGGTGTGAGATGCCACCCAGGGGAGGGCTCTGAGGCTTTTCCTCCGCTCAGACAGCAGAGAAACATCCTCAAAGCCCCTTTGGGTTTGGGTGGGACACAGATGGGTGATCTGTGTTCCCACCCTGGCTCTGTCCCACCTGGCACGGCCATGGAAAGCTCTGAACCACCTGACATCCCGCTCGAACGGCAGAGTGGGAGTGGGGAGCCTTCCCTGGGATCAAAACAGTGCAGGTCAGTCCATGGTCCGTCTGTCCTGCCTTAGGCTGAGCTGAGGGGTCCCTCCTTCCCTGAGCCAGCATTCGGCCCTGTCCTCCTTGGACAGTGTGTGTCAGACACCCTGGGCATCATGGGCAAGGGCTGGCAGCTTCCAACCTGGGCAACAAC
The DNA here is from genome assembly GCA_028566575.1 of Bartramia longicauda. Taxonomy (NCBI): domain Eukaryota; kingdom Metazoa; phylum Chordata; class Aves; order Charadriiformes; family Scolopacidae; genus Bartramia; species Bartramia longicauda. Next base: position 10,738,117 of record JAOXNH010000006.1, read on the forward strand.
GTACAGGCAACACCCGTCCTTGGAAAAGCCTCTCCGTCAGGGTCCCTGGGATGGGAACACCCCAGAGAAGCGGCTGCTGATCAAAGCTGTGTTTCCAAGCCCAAACCCAGCTTGGAGAGCGAGGGAGGGGGCTCTGCCTTCACCCCCCCACCCCTGCCATCGTTTCCCTTTGTGCAGGACTTTGCAGGAGAAGCCAAAAAAGCTGGCTGCTGCCGGTAATTAAGGCAGCGGATTTCCAGCGGGAGCGTCCCGTGCTGGGGAGAGGGATGGTGCTTTGGGCAGGGGAGGTGGGGCATCCTGGGATGGGGAGACCAAGGAATGGGTGCTCAGCTGTGCGCCGATGGCCTGAGGTTGCTGAGACAGGGTTGTGTCTGTCTGGATGATCCAGGAGATTTGGGAGCATCTCTTGCCCCAGGCTCGGGGAGCATCAGCCGGAGCTTCAGTGTGCCAGAGCCGCTCGGGAACGCTTGTCCTCTTCTGAGGGGTTATTTTTGGAGCCAAGTGAGGACACATTGACTGTGGTGGCGGAAGAAGGAGGCAGGGACACGTGAAGGTGAAAGAGCAGGGAGAAGGCAGGCGGGCAGCAGCCTCTCCTCCCCTTGCTGCCGGCACCGGGCCATTGCTGGCGGATGCTAGAGGGCATCGGCAGGACTTTGCTGGCTGGACCAGACATCAGGATGTCCCCTCCCATGGCTGCATCCTCACCGGATGGTGCAGCTGGGGGTGCAAAGGGATGTCTGAGGTCTATGGGTCCATCCCCTTGCTGGATGGAGACCGTGCTTGGGGGGTGTCCCCAGATGGATGTGAGAATGGATGCCTATCCCTCCTGCACTGGCTGACAGTGGCATCCGGGGGGCTCAGAGGGACCTCTGCCCTCCTGTCCTACTGCTACCATATGGCTCCAGGTGCCACAGACCCACGCTTTGCCAGGCTTTCCCTGGTACAAGGCTGGCACAGAGCATTCTCCTCTCTTCCCCATGAGCCAGCCCTGGTGGCACAGTGATGGGAATAACCCCAGCCTTGCTTTGCAGATGGGGAAGCTGAGGCAAGAGGCAGGAAGGGCGCTGGCAGAAGACCCAGATCTCTCACTCACCATTCCCATCAACCTGCTGAGAGGGAAACCAGAGCAGGGACTGACCCCCAGCTCTTTCTCTCCCTCCCAGGCACTGCTGGTGGCGAGGCCGCCCACGCCAGCATGGCTCTCTACAACAACGGGGCCGATGTGCCTTCCCCCCAGGAAGCCTCCAATGGCTTCTCACAGCCCAGCGCCTCGGGTACATGGCACAAGGGCGAGGAGGAGGTGCGTCTGGTGGAGCCCAGCCTGGTGAAGAAGGCTCACCGGGAAATCCTGGACCACGAGCGCAAGCGGCGGGTGGAGCTGAAGTGCATGGAGCTGCAGGAGATGATGGAGGAGCAGGGGTGAGTGGCTGGGGATTGGGGCTGGGCTGGAGACGGACCCTATGTCTTGGGATCCTTTTGACCCTCTTGCAACTTGTTCTGTCCCTTTTTCTTGTCTAAAAAAACCACAACCTTGATGTGGCAAACGTCCCCAGTTGGAATCAAATCCACATTTGGGTGAATTAGGCAGCTTTGGGGTGGACTGGTGGGTTGATTTTTGAAGCTAAATGCCTCCAAGAAGCACAGACCTAGGAGTGCATCCACACACCTCTTGGGGGCTCAGTCCAGCCCCTCCGCTTGGAAACTGGGGCTCCCAGCTCGTCATGCTGGGAGAGTGGAGGCAGAAAGGAGGCAGCCATCAGCACTGACCAGCCCGTGCCCCTCACGCCTGGGATGGGAGATGTTCCTTCTCTGTCTCTTGTGTTGGGGAGATGAAGGAGAGCTGGGGTTTAGTCCCAGGAGAAGCTGTTTTGGTGGTTCAGTTTGTCCTGCCTTCCTTCTCTCCCCCAAATTTTGGGGTGAGAGGATCCCCCCCATCTTGCCGTGCCCCTGGCTGTGCACCATGAGCTGCTCCACAGCCTTTGCTCTGCCCCAGGGAAGCAAAGGGCTGGGGGAAAACCCAAGGAGAGCTGGAGAGCATCCCTGCCTGGGTGGGCAGGAGGGGCTGGGTGGCCAGCAAGGAGACCCCCACCCTGCCAGACCCGTGGCTGCTCCATAGCTCCAGCACCAGCCGAACAGCCTGATTCCCCTGACAGCTCGCTAAAACCTGATGGATGGAGCAAATTCTTCGGCACAGGCGGGTAGAGCGGGATTGGTATCAGCTGGGGAGAAGGAAAATGGATTGAGGGAAGGCTTCGCCAAGGCTTTCATTAAGAGCGCAAGCGTGACCTAGAATTAAATTGTCTCACACAGACTGGAATAATGATTGTGCCTAATTTGTCGTTATGGAAATAAATAAGGCTGACCTGGCGCCTTGGGGAGCCCGGAGCCTCCTGTCGGGTTCCCGCACCCTACCAGGGATCTTACTACTGGTAGTATCCTTACTGCGATGGGTAATAGCAATATTGCCGTCGGTATTGTTGTTATTGCTGTAATTGCCTTTGTTATTATTAAGGCTATTAATAACGATGATGATGGTGATACACCAAAATGATAATATAATTACAGTAATAATCTTGGTCAACCTGGTTAATCCTCCGCCCGCTATTCCTCTCTGGGGAAGGGGGTTGCACCGGGAAGCGCTTTGCACCCCTGAGGTTTCTGCCTGGACTATGGGGCCACATCCTGGCCATGGCCCCCGGGGGAGTTGTCACCGAGGGCAGGACCCCCGGGATGCACGGATGTGACAGCAGAGGAGGTTCCTTGGGGATTTAAGCGCTCCCTTGTTCCCTTAAATGCGGATGGCTCCTCCTGCCTGCGCTGTACCCGGCTGCTGCTCGCCCTGGGCTGCCTGTGCTGTTATTCCCTGCCTGCAGGCTGGATTTCTTGTTGGGAAAAGAAGCATCAGCATTTTTTTTTTTCCTTTCCCAAACCCATTCTGTGTGTTAAATGCAAAACCAAAACCCCTCCAAGGGGGTTATAAGCAGTGCACGAGAGGAGGGAAGGGGCTGGTGGGGTGCTCCTGCCCCTGTCACAGGATCTCAGGGGGGGGTTCCTCACCCTGGCCTTGCCCCCTGCAGATTTGCTAACGGGCCAGCCACGGTGGCCCATCTGTCACCTCCTGTTTGGCCTCGCATCCCCTCTCCGAGAGCATTGGCTGTGTGGGTAATATGCTGCAGCAAATGCTCATCTTCTCGAGCAGACATCTTCCTGCTGCTGCTGGCTGGCTGATGGCCATGGGATGGCCAGGGCCGGTGGCTTTGTCCTCTGAGATGGCCACGCTCTGCCTGGCTGGCTGCCCCACCGTCGAGGGTACAGTACAGAGCTGCATTTGGGGGTGCTGCCCTGTTTTCAGGGCCCCCCATGCCCAGGCAGGGTGCAAGGAGAGGGGAAGCAGCCAGGCTGCCTCCATGCCTGGTGAGCCACCCTCCTCCTGGGAAAGAATCCTGGCTGGCTGGGGAATTAATGAGAGCCTTTCAGTGCAAATGAGCTTGTTAATATTAATTTCCCCTCTCCTCGCTGTTCCCCTTCATGGGCACCATAGCGGGGTGGGTGCTGCCATGTGTCCCTCTGCACCCAAGGGCACCCACGGCACTGTGAGGGGTGTCACCATCCCCAGCACAGGTTCTGCGAGGTGCCACGGGGCTCAGCCAGGCCGTGACACCCAGTTTTCTGGGCTCGTTAACAGCGATGCTGATGGGACATGATGGCGAGGAAGGGCGGCGACAGCCCCTGTAGATGGTGTGGGTGAGGACAGGGCCAAACCCCTTCCCTCCCAGGGTGGGAGCGTGGTGGTGTCAAAGGGTCCCTGTCCCTTAGCCCTGTCCCCAGGGAGGATGCTGATAGCACGGCAGGTCCCTCCACTGCATCCCTCTGTTTTGATGTTTTTGGTCCAGGGGGATGCTCGGGTGCCCTTGTGCAGCCGTGGGATGCGGCACAGGATCACCCACCCAGGGCTGCCACCCGTCCTTCCCTGGGGACACCTCGGGGATGGCTGGAGCGCCGTGGTTTGCCGTGGCTGTTCTCAGATGCCAGGGACAAAGTGATTAGAGTCTCTCATTAATAACCCTGCAGCGGCCTGAGTCAGCGTTTGGTGTTAGCGCAGAGCTGGCTCGGCTGCTGGGGCCCCGGTGCAGCGCGGGGACGAGTGAGGGAGGCTGATGATGGGATGGAGGTACCAGGCATGAACCTCAGCAGCACCAGCAGCGATGCTGGCACTGCCGGCAGGGTTTGGTGGGGACGTGTCCCAAAATCTGAGGCAGCAGAGTGGGGATGGCAGCATCAAGGTCATCTTCTTTTACCCCTTCCTGACATCCGTTCCTCTGCCAAGCACTGGTGAGAGGGTGGTGGCAAGGGACCAAGCGGAGGGACCTCCTCTCCTCCAGGCCCTGGTGACTGTCACTATGCCATCCCTCCTTCTGACTGGCCCCTCTGGCCACATGTTGCTCCCAAAGGTATGAACGTCCTCAGCACGTCCCTGGGAAGCCCATGCTCTGGCCGTGGCAGCTCCTGACCCTGTCTTTGCCCGTCCAGGTACTCCGAAGAGGAGATCCGGCAGAAAGTGGGGACCTTTCGGCAAATGCTGATGGAGAAGGAAGGCGTGCTCACCAGGGAGGACCAGCATGGACGCCAAATGTAAGTGAAGCAGCTCTGAGTTGGCCCTTCTGTGCGTCCTTGCCCATCTCTCATATCAGAGAGGCACTTCCCAGGTTGCTTCCATGTATTGATGGGTAGGTAGGTGGTTGGATTGATATGGAGAAGGTATATATAAGCATGGTTGGATAGATGGATGGATGGATGGATGGATGGATGGATGGATGGATGGATGGATACAGAGAAAGTAAATAGGGATGGATGGATGGATGGATGATTGACTTGATGGTTGGTTTGTTGGTTGGTTGGTTCGTTGGAGGCAAGGTTTGCCTCTCTGAGGCCGTATCCTACCTCTGGAGAGGTTAGAGGTTATCTTGCTGATCTTCTGGAGGCCTCAGGGTGCTGTACAGAGAGGCCAGCATTGCAATGCTCCTGTCCCAGATGATGAAACCCAAGTGCAGAAGGTGTTGGTGCTTGGCTCACCCCACCAGCTGGTGGCACAGACCAAGCTGCAGGTTTGCTGTGCCTCACCTCTGCCTGCTCCTGCCTCTTTGGGTCACATCTCCTGCTCTTCCCGGGGCTGAAATCCTCCAGCCCCAGAGCTTCTGCCTCCAGCCAGGCAAGGGCACTGGTTTCCAGTTCTTTCTCTTAACTCCATGATGCAGAGAATAGTTCTCCTGTCTCCCGGTGTGAAGCTGGGGTAACTCAGCTCAGCTGGCGATGGCTTGGCAGGTTGGCTGCTGAAATATTAGTGTTAGCAATAATAATAATTAATAATAGTAATAATAATTTCTGTTGCAAGGGGCCCAGGATGGATAGTAGGACTTGAGCCTGCTTCTCACCTGGGTAGGCCCAGGGCCTGTGTCTCCATCAGGCTGGTGTGGCATCAAGGACCTCCATGGAAGAAGCTTCTCCAAGGAGCTCCTGCCTAGTACCTCTGGCTTCCTAATCACTCCCCACACTTCCTGGTCCCTGGGGGCTGCTTCTGCCCAGAGTGGGGGCTTGGGGCTCAGGTTAGGTGTCCAAAGCAGCCCAGATCCTGCTGGGGATGTGCCACTCGCTCCTCCTGCCCTGTGCAGGACTGTTCCCAGCCTCGCAAGGGTCCACCCTGGCTCGATGATGATTTATCTGTGCGATGCTTAATGGCCCAGGCAGCATGGCTGGCCCGGCGCGCACCATCCATCAGCCTGGAAACCAGGTCACTTGGGACAGGAATAGATGCTGCAGGTTCACTGAATATTAATGCTTCATTAGGGTCAGGAAATAGGGCGAGGGGGGAGGCAGGGAAGCCGCAGCGGTGGGGAGAGCCTTCCTCCCACCATACCACCGGCACGCTGGGCAGGGAGGGACCCAGCTCGGCTGTGCCCAGCCCAGGATGGGACTTATGGTCCTGGGGACACATGAAGCAGCATCCAGGGTCCTCCTCCAGGCAGGAAAAATCAAGGCATGGGGAAAAACAACCTGCCCAGGTCACCCTGGTGTGGAGCATCAAGCCCAAGTGTTAACAAGTGGCCTTTGCCCGAGGGGGCATAAGTCATCTCCAGGGCATCTTCCCGGGCAGGCTCGTTAGGGCTGATGCTGTAACGAGCACATAGGGAAGCTGAAGGTGCTTTAAGGTTACCCAGGAAGCCCTAGCTATCACCTTTGCGGGCTTGCTTTTGAAAAACAGAGGGTAATCATTAAAGATTAGCCCAGGGGCTATAAATAATAATGCTGAGCTGGAAGGAGCAGTCTCAAAGCAAAGGATTGCTCCGGGGAGAGCAAAGCCGGAGGTGCTTGGAGGAAGCTGGTAAGGAACCGGGTCCAAAGGAGGTGGCTCTTCAAGCAGCGTGGACCTGAGCTGCTGAAGTTCCTGCCAGAGGGTGTCCTGCGTGTAAAAATGTCTGCACTGGTTGAAAAGGCTGGACAAGGGAGTTAAATAAACTTTAATTAAAGAGCCACAGCCCTTGTGGTGGCTGGGAGAGCACTCAGGAAAACATCTCATGAGCTGGTCCTGCTCCAGCACCTCTCTGGACTTTTACAGCTCAGTCTTTGGCTGCCAGGACTATGAGCCTGAACCAGCTGGTCTCATTTCAAAGCAGATGCGGAAGCTCGGCATCATCTGCAAAACTCCCCAGGGGAAACTGAGGCACCGAGCAGAGCCGTGACCACCTGAGTCCCTGGCTTGCTCTCTGCACTCTTCCAGCTCCCGTCTCCGTGCGTGCACAGCCCGGTCCCCCAGGAGTAACTGCTTGATGGACAGGCTGGTGGGATTGGAAGCAAATGCGAGCGTGTGCTGGGAGGGGAGGGATAATTGGGGCAGCGCGAGCCCGTCTTGAGCCGCTGAGCACAGCTAATGGGTGAGATGCTGGCAGCCAGCTCTGGCATGGAGCACAGAGAGTCCAACAGGGAATTATCCCTGCTCGCTCCTCTCTTTTCCTCTTTTCTCCCCCTTCCCATGGTTGGGTGGGTGGTTGAAAGGCTGTTCCTGCCCTTGGGGCACAGCCAAGGCAGGAGTCACTTGGAGAGGACCCAGAAAGCCATGGCTGTGGCACAGAAGAGAGCCCAAGATCCGCTTGAGCAATCACCTATGGTCAGGAGGAGGACGCCTCACTTGTCATTTTGGTCCAAATCAATTTTAATTGGGTTAAACAACCCAGAGCCTGCCTGTGGCCAGGGATGCCAACATGTGCCGCTCTCGGGTCTGCTGTCTGGGACAGGGAGCATCCCTTCTCTCAGCTGGAGACCCTGTCAGGGCTACCAAGGGACCAGTGCCACAGGGGCTGCTCTTCACCAGCATCCCCAGCCACGCACCTCTGGGCTGGGAAGGGCAGAGGAACCCACATCGGGTTTCTGAGGGCAAATCTCCTTTGGGAAGTGGTGCCCAGGCACCCTCCAGGCATGGCTCCATCCATTATGGTTCCCTCCAGGACACCTAGATGGCCCCATCCCTCCTGGGGTGAGATGTCCTACATCCTCCAAGCGCAAACAGCAGGCTCCCAGGGATGATGATTTGATGCTGCTTGCGGGGCTGGTGGCAGAGGAGATCCGGGGAGGTGGGGGATGGCAGGGAAAGGCTGGGCAGGGACTCCTGGGTCGCTCCTGCCTGCCCGGTCCAGCTGCCAGGCCTCTGCTCACAGCCCTGGTAGTCAATGGCAACCTCCAACTGGTTTCCATGGCAGCGGGAAAAATTAATGCTGACGAAGTCACTCAGGAGGGAGAAGAGATGCTGATGGCTCCAGGCCTGATGTCCCCCCACCCCACCTCACCTGGGCCAGGGGGGACATCACCCATCACCTGCCTGAAGCTCGGGTGCTGAGCCGGCAGCACGCTGGGGCCGCCGGCCTCAAAGCCCGGATCATCCCAGGCAGCTCCCGCCAGCAGGCGGATAATCCCCCGAATCCCCCGAGCCTCCTGCCGGCTCCTCTCACCCTAATCTGGCCCCACCGCCTACCTGGGCTGACCCCAGCCCCCTACTCAGCCCTGGCACTTGGGCAATGCTGAAAGGGGCTCTAAATGACGCTGAGCCTGGGGAGGTGGTGGCCTGAGCCCCAGGGTGTGTCCCTGTGCCAGCCTGGCAGGGATTTACTGAAAGGGCAGGAGCCTCAGAAAGACCCTCACCACGGGGCTTTGCTGCCTGTTCCCTTCCAACCAGGAAAATTCTGTGACTCTGTGAACCTCAAGTGATGTGACCAAGGTCCCCTGGGGATGCTGTGGCGGAGGGGATGTTCCCCACCTCCTGGGGATACCCTGGGCTTCCCTCCCCCAGCAACTCCGGTGGGAGACGAGGAATGAGGAGCCCCGAATTAATCCTGTGCTTCCTCCTTTGGCAGCGTGATAGAAAACCACCACGGGGCGGATGGGGAGGAGTACGCGGTGGAGTACCCCGACTACGGCGAGGGCTGCCTGCTGCAGTGCGACTGCTCGGCCGAGTGCTACCGTGAGGACAGCGGCCACCGCGAGTATAGGTCTGGCTGGATCCATAGAGGGGGTTTTGGGGAGCGGGTGTGCTCAGGGAGGGGAGGTCTCCCCAGCTGCCAGGTCCCCACTGGGGGGACACGGAGGCCAGGAGACACTCCCCCCCACAATGGTTGTTCCTTCCCTCCGTGACCCTGTGTGCTTTCTCCTCGCAGGCTGAAAAGGCGCTCGAGCAGCTCCACCTCTCCTCCGCCCAAGAAGAAAAAGAAAAAGAAATCGGGTCACCGCCGGAGCCGGTGAGTCCCCGGCTGTCCCTGCACTGTCCCCTCTCCCGGGAGGGCAGCTCTCCTCCCGGTTCACCCCCTTTCCCAGGCTCCAGCGGGGCAAGTCCTCCCAACTTTGCGAGTCAGTGCACCCCAAAGCGTGCACCTCCAAGAGGTGCAACGCATCTGCATGCACAGACGGTGCAACATGCACACACGGCGCTGTGGGACACACCACCAGCCCACCCAACTGCATGCACTGGTGGGATCTTACCCCGTCTGTGCTGGGAAGGAGCTGGCTGCCACAGGGCAGATTTGGCTCCCCGGAGGGTCTGGCTCTGTCTACCTGCTGGTCCCCTCCCCGGTTAGTGCTGGCCACCTGAGCAGGATGCTGTCCCTAATGTCCCTCTCTTCTCTGCCTTCCCCACGGCAGCAAAAAGAGGAAACCTGGCTCAGAGCGCAGGTGAGTGCCCACCGGGCTGGGTGGGCTGTGGGGTCCCCACCGGGCATGCCGGGCCACCGGGCAGGGACTGGCCTCCACCACCCACTGTTCCCCTCCAAAATCCCAGCAGGAATTGGCCACACCATCTCCTGCTAGAGGCTGTGGAGCCCACGAGGTGGCAATGGGACACAGTGGGATTTGGAAGCTCCAGCACTGAAGAGAGATGGAGCCCTTCTGCCAAAAGCCCCTTTTTTGTCCCCCTCCCCAAATTCCCCCAGGAAATAACATCCATGCAATGTTCATGCGTCCCATGGGTGGTCCAGGGAAAGTGGGGTGCTGGGGGGTGGTGGGATGGGGCTCCCCTGGGCCATGCGATGGGGCTGGAGGCTCCCTTGCTCCCCCCTCAAGGACACCCACTTCCCCCCCCAGCTGTGACAGCTCTTCACCCATCCGCAAGGAGAAGAAAAAGAAGACTGGAAAGAAACACAGACGCGACAGGTAGGATGGACACCATGTTGCGTTGGGGACAGCGGGGCTGGCTGGGGACAGTGGGGCTGTTTGGGGACAGTGGGGCAGGTTGGCAGCTGCCCAGGCCTTAGGGCTAGGGTGGGATGGAGTCATGGATAGGGATGGTTGCTGACGGCTCTTTATGGGTCATCACCTCCTCACAGCAGACGTCCCCTGCCCCATCCAGCAGCACATCTCAGGACCACCCCCCTGCCCTTGTCCCCATCCCCTGGAGCTGCCTGGCCTTCAAAACCCCCCCGGCCAGCTCAGCGTGTCTCCTTCAGCTCTGCCTCCTCTTCCTCCCTCAGGTCTGAGTCGGGGTCACGGAAGAAGAGAAGACACAGGTGAGAGTGATGGCTGCCGGGAGCCACCCCACCGCCACCAGCACTGGCTGCAAGCTTCCCCCATTGGGGACCCCCTGTCCCCTGCCCTCTCGCTGTCCCCATCCCCTCTGCCCACAGGGAAGGACCCACTGGGCACAGTGGGTACGACCCCCCCTGGGTGCTGCCCCACTCCCATCTCTGCAGCCTGTGGCTCTTCCCGCAGGTCCCGAAGCCTCAAGAACAAACGGAAAGAGAAAAACAAAGAGCGCAAGAGGTGAGGGGCCGGGATGGCGGGGGGAGTGGGGCGGTGTGCCCTCCTGCCTGCCCCCCCCACGGCAGCTCAGCCTGCCCCTTGGCCCCCCCGGCCACCCCTCTCTGCAGGTCCCGCAGCGAGTCCCCAGCCTGGCGCTCCCACCGGCGCAGCTCCTGCAGCTCCCACAGCGCCTCGCTCTCCTCCGACGACAGCGGCTCCAAATCCC
>JAOXNH010000006.1:10793726-10809954 GCA_028566575.1 Bartramia longicauda
TGGACTCAGACCCGGACCCACTCACAGCCTGGACCCACTCACAACCTAGACCCACACACAACCCGGACCCACTCACAACCCAGACCCACACACAGGCTGGACCTGGACCCACTCACTGCTCTGACCCACTCACAACCCAGACCCACACACAACCTGGACCTGGACCCACTCACAAGTCAGACCCACTCACAACCTGGACCCAGGCCCAGTAACAACCTGGACCCACTCACAACCCAGACCCACACACAGGCTGGACCCACTCACAGCCTGGACCCAGACCCGGACCCACTCACAACCTGGACCCACTCACAGCCCAGACCCACACACAGCTTGGACCCAGGCCCACTCACAACCTGGACCCACTCACAACCTGGACCCACTCACAATCCAGACCCACTCACGGCCTAGGCCCATTCTCAACCCAGACCCACTCACAGCCAGCTCCCACTCATAACCCAGGTCCACCCAGGGCCGCCATCCGCCCTGTCCAACGGCACCCACAGCCATGCTGGCCTGGCCCCTGCCATGCTCCCAGGTGGCTGGGGGCTGCCCCGGTGCTGGGATGCTCTCCCGGGTTACCCTCCACACCCACAGAGGGCCGTGGGGTCCGTGATGCCGTGACGGTGCTGGGTCAGGCTGCCGTGACGCAGCTTGGGGCAAACAACTGTCCCCTCATCCCCTTTCCCGTGCCGTGGGATGGGTCCTCCCAGCTGAGCTGCGGAGGGGAGCAGCCCCACCGAAGAGCCACGCTGGATAATTTATGAGTGGGCAGCTTGGGAGCGCGGTGCGTTCACTCATCAATAACACATGAAATAAAAGCGCACGTCCGCTCCGGCCTAGCAGAGCTTCTGCTGCGCATTAGGAACTCCATTAGGAGCCATCAGAGATCCCGTTTTCCTAAAAAGCTGATGGATAAAGAGATGCTGAGAGGATGCTGCAGCACTGGGGGAAAGGAGAGGGGTCTAATGAATGGAGCCGTGGTCTTGGCCGTGTGGGTGGGGACAAAGTGGGTTGGAAATGCTGACAGTGCTTTATGAGAGCAAGCCAAACACCATTTTGGGGTGAGATCTCCGTCTTTATTGTGGTTTCAGCACTGCTTTTGGAATAACAAAGGATTGTATCGAATGGATTTGTTTTACATAAAATAATTCTCCGTTTACAGCTTCCGAGAGCGGAGGAAATCACGCCTTCTGATAAATAAAACTAGAAATAGGCCCAGGTCCTCTCTATTTCCTCCGTAAAATAAAGCGCTGTCTCCTTGCCCGCGTCCCCGGCCTCACACCCTGCAGTGCACGTGGTTCTGGAGTGAGAACAGCCTTTGTGCCCGGCCTTTGTTTACCACCACGGCTATCCCAAGGAGAGCGCCCGTAGACAAGGGCAGTTTATTCCTCTTTCCTGATAATGGCGCATTCATTCTCCTGAGGAGGCTCGCCGTCCTCTCTGGAGAGCCCAGCAGCGGGTTTTTGTGTTGTTTTCTGTACAACGCCAGCTTTGGGGAGAGAATTTGAGTAAAGAAGTGGAGAATGCAAGAGAGTATTAAAGTAGGTCGTGGGTCCCAAACTGGTTTTCAGCTATTGCTGCCATCAGTAGTCTGGAGGTATCTAGAAATGCCATGGGGCATCTCCCAAGCCGAGCAGGGCTATTATATCTCCAGGTACGGACCAGCTGCTCACCCTGGACACCTTTTGAGTGATGCTGCCACATTTGGGTTGGGTATATGGTTGCTCTACCTTAGCAAAAAATAAGATTAGCCCTTGGGTACTGGATTCTCACGGACAATACGGAACACAAGCCTGGGCCTGAAGAGATGCTTGTGCACTTAGAAGCTCATCTGGTTTCTCCAAATATATCAACTGGGCTAATAAAAGATATCGCCTCTCCCTACAAACCTAATGACAATTATCTAGTCATTTACATAAACACGGCAGGTTCTCAGCTCCTCCAAACCACCCCAGCTCTGCCGAAGGGTATTAGGGATAGGGATATAAACACGGTGGCGGCGTGTTTGCCCCAGACCAAACAAACACTGATTTATTCCTGTCAAAGCACCACAGCAATAAATACATTTCACAAGGCAGACGATTTCCTTCCCCATCACAGGTCAGAACATGATATTCATAATGCTGTAAATTCTTCAGAATAACGATCAGGCCATAATATTTATCTGCAGTGTATCCAGCCCACTTTTGGGGCTCCGATGCATAAATCAGCACCCCCTCACACCACTTAATTCTTCTGTTTTTCAGGCTGGGCAGCGGTGGGGTGAAGGTTAGGTGGTGAATGGCCGGAGTTAGAAGCTGAGCTTGGTGCTTCTGGTGGTCACCCAGGCAGCTGGAGGTGACATCTGGCTGCCTGTCACTAAATGTCACTAAACGTCCTCCTCCCAGCTCTGCTCGGTACCTATAGACACCCCCCCAGCGAGAGCCCAGGCGGCTGCTGGGTTGGGAAATCGCAAAGGATGCGGGTCTGTTCTGCAGATGTCCCAGAAAAACCTAATAACCCCGATTCCGCCTACGGTATTAAAAATACTCCGGCGCGTTCAAAATGTGCCACTTTGTAAATTCCTGCGGCCTGGAAGACGAGTCCTTCTCTTCACATTTTCTTGCCTTCCCCTGCCTTGTCTTGTCAATGCCTTGTGACACCGCAGGGAAAGGCCATAAATTCCCTTTGACTTGGAGGTTTGCTTGGGTTAGCTGCCGAGTGCTCCGAAAACGGATCCAGAGATCCATACCCCTTGCTTGTTGCTCCCTCCCCTCCGTGTTTGCTGGCTTGGAGCGAGGAGTGTGCCTGGAGAAGAGGTTGCAATGGCAAGAGGGATGTACGGGGCAGGTACCCCAGCATGTCCCCATGCCAAGGTCAAGGATGGTCACCACTGGTACTCAGACAAACCTACAACACCTTTCATCAACAGCAAACAGTGCTTGGGGTCCTGCCTGCCTTCGGTCCGTGGGTGGCAAAGCCGGGAAGAGCAGGGGACACGGACAGTGCATGGAGCTGGGCTGGGTCCCGTCCCTGGGATGCTGCCCTGGCCCCTGCTCAGCACCAGGGCTTCCAGGCTGGATGCCCACCCTCCAGCCTGAGTGCTCACCCTCCAGCCTGGGTCCTCACCCTCCAGCCTGGGTGCCCACCCTCCAGCCTGGGTCCTCACCCTCCAGCCTGAGTGCTCACCCTCCAGCCTGGGTCCTCACCCTCCAGCCTGGGTGCCCACCCTCCAGCCCTGCTGCCCAGGCGGCTGCTCCTCGGGTTGCCCCAAAGAAGGTGCTGCCTGCCCAGGGGACCAGTTTTGTGGCTCTTGCGGTTGGGCTGGTGAAAAACAAGCTGAGGAGACCTCTGGCTTCATTGTCCTCTTCTCCACAGGCTGCAGGACAGCCGTGCCTTCATGTCTTCCCTTGCTGGGCCAGGCTTCCTGGCTCTAGCACCCCAGCATCCTAACATCCTGGCACACCGGCACCCTGGCCCCTTTTCCAGCTTGCTGCCCCAAGCCTGGCTGTGTGACATAGCAAGGGAAGCATCCCAGGAGCAGGCCAAGAGCATCCCTTCTCCTCCCACACCCACCAGCAGTGCTCCCCAACCTGTCACGGGTGCAAGCTCGGTCCCAGCCCAGCACCCCTCCACCCTGCCAGGCACCCAAGCTGGGGTGGCCCCTCCAGCCCTGAGGAACGACCCCGCACCCAACACCTGAGCGAGCTCGGGGATGCATCAACCCTCTCCAAAACACCCCAGAGCCAGGATGCCGCCTCATCTGGGGCAGGAGGCAGCGGAGGGGCCGTGGCTGATGGGGCAGCTGGTGATGAGCCCACCAGATCCTGGTGCTTTGAAGGAGAACTTCCTCCCCAACGTCTGCAGAGCCACAGCGCTTTGTACTCAGCCCTGGCCTTTCCTCTCAGGGTTTCAAAGCCCTTTCCAAGCCCAAATTAATTCTGCTGCAGCAGCTGCCCTCCTGCGCTGGTTACCATCAGCCCTGCCACGAAGCAGGGCTGCCCGTACCCCTCAGGGTACACAGCTGCGCTGCCGGGGCTGATTCTCCCCTGGGACAACCTCAAGCCACCGAGATGGGATGGCAGGATAGTACGTGGTGCCTCCCACCCTCCTCTTATCCCTAATATCCACACAAGCACCCCGGAGCTGAGAGCTGCAGCCATGCCATGGCACCCTCCACTCGGAAAATCCTGCTCCCTCCCCTCCAGCCTTTCTCCCCATCCTGGGAAAGATGCTCCCATGCGGGATGTATGCCCGTGGGAAGCCGAGGTGGCCTCGGGTGGCCGGGATGTCAACCCTCACCCTGGGTGCTGTCAGGGAGATGGGGGGACCTGGGGTGCAGGACCCCACAATGGTCCCAGTGGGAGGGTGGGCTGGGGCCAGGCGGGCACACCGCCTCCCCGCAGGGCATTAATAATTAAGCAGGTGCATCGGGCTCAGATGGCAGCTCTTATTTAAGGAGCCGATATAAATACCGCCCAGACAGCACTCATGGAGCACCTAAAAAAAGCTCTGGCTGTCTCGGTCCCTCCAGAAGCAGCTCCGAGCTCTGCAGGGCTGGTGGGCAGCACCAGGCAGGGTGGTCACCAGCATCCTGTGGGGATGGGGCTGCCCCTGGCTCTGAGTGTCAGAGGTGGCAGCATCTGGGGCCAGTCAGCTGGGCACCCCCTGTGCCTCAGTTTCCCTCTGCAGCAGGGACCTGCCTCAGCCCTTTGTCCCATGTGGTGGCAGGGGTTTTGGGGACCGAGCACAGGGATGGATGCTCAGCCCCATGCCCTGGGGTGGTGGCACTGAGTGGGAGCTGGGGGGAGTCTCTGCCAGCCCACCCTCCTGTCCACCCCGGTGCCAGGAGAAAGCCACCCCATGTTCCAGTGGCCACCAAGTGCCTTTCTGTGTTTGTGCTGGCAGTGAGTGGCCCCCAGACCCCTGGTCACAGCTACCTGGGGACACCCCTCCTGCACTGGGGTAGGGGACACTCATCCTCCAAGGACAGCTTAGTCCTCCTCCCTCCCTGCCTGGGGTCCCTGGGACCCCCACCCCAGAGCTGCCCCATCCCTATTGAAGAAGTGGTGCGAGAAGAGTTGGGAGCACCGAGACAGCTGTGACCTGGGGTACAGCAGGGATCCCCCATCCTGGGCATCACCCCACCACCTCCCCCCCATCAGCATCCTGGACCCCCAGGAGCAGGCGAGGAGCTGGAGCACGCTGCGGGTGGGAGGGACGGGGCTGTCACATTGTCCCCATTGCAGGCGGGCGGCAGCGAGCCGCTTGCTGCAGTCCTGCTTGCCGGCTCTGCAGCGTGACTCAGCACAGCCTCACCCGGCTCCCAGCCCCTTCCTCCAACCCTGGGGGGAGACACACGCTCCCCACCTTCTCACCATCCTCCCACGGTCCCCATCACCCCCAGAGCCACCCCCCAGACCCCTGTTCCCACCCAGCTCTATCCGTTCTCACCCCAGGACCACTGGCTGCTCCTCCAGCCCCGGTGAAGGCAGGAACCCCCCACCCAGGGCTGAATTGGGGGTCCCAGCGATGGGGAACGATGGGTATCAGCCTGCCTGCACCCAAACATCTCTGCCATGCCCTTGGGCAGGGGATGGGCAGCATGCTGTATCTGGCCCCATGGGTCCCCCTGCCCAAAGTGGGGCTCAGGGTTTGGGGAGCTGAGCACCGGCTCCTGCTGTGGCACCTCCCCAGGTGCTGGGAGAAAGGATTTGGGCTTCTTTTTTTTTTTTCCTGGGGGATGGGACTGAAAGAGATGTTGGGGTCACATGGGAAAGTCTTAGGATTTTTTAAAGGATTTTTTGAGCCTCACATTTTTTGAGCCTCATGTTTTTTGAGCCTCACTTTTGGGGTGTTAGGAGCCTTCCAGGATCAGCTTCTCACAGCATCTCTGTGCAGGTCCCCGCTGGCCATGACCTGGAGGTTACTGGGAAGAGGGGAGGGTGGCCAGAGAAAGCACTGGGGGAGGAGGGCTGAGCACCCTAACTGTCCCCTCTAACTGTCCCCACATCCCTAGGCACGAAGCCACTTGCAGAGCAGGACCGCACTGTCTGCTTGTGCTGTGCCCCGGGGACGGGTGTCCCTCCGCTGTGACAGCAGCGCTTGGCACATCCCCATCCCTGGGGTGGGGGACATCAGGGCTGTTGGGCTGTCCAGCCAGGAGCACCCATCCTGCACCCCAAAGGCTGCCTCCGAGAAGATGCTGGATTAAACCAAAGGCATAGCCTGAGGCAGAGAGCCCAGGGACCCCCACTTCCCCCTCCCCACACCTTGGGCAGCCCCTCGCCCGCGGCATCACCATGGGAAGCACGTTGCCGGCATCGCTGCCAGCTAATTGCTTTCCTGCCTCTCTCTAAATGCAAGCGATGGCAGTGAGGCGGCAGCGAGCTGGCTTTTGCCAGCATTCAGCAGCCCACGTGGGGTGGCTCCTGCCAGGGGAGCGAAATAAAATTAAAAAAAAAAAAAAGGAAAAAAAAAAAGGAAAAAGAAAGCAGAGAGAACAGAGAGGAGGAGATGATGGATGGGAAGATTTGCAGCCGTGGCCGTTTACCCTGGCGGAGGGAGCCCTTGAGCCTGCAGGCGCAAGGAGAGCCGCAGATCTCCTGGTGCCCGTGGGCCATGGCCACGCAGCCCCCCCAGCACGGCCAGCCATCCCCATGGTTGTCCCGTCCCCCCGCCTCCCTGCCGCCCCGTTCCCTTTGCCAGAGGACTAATTGCGCCAGTGACTTTGCAGTTCCCAAAATAGCTCCTGGCTCCGACGGGGTGACGTCAGCGGGAGCCGCGGCGGCAGGCCTGGCAGGAGCGGGGAAGGAGGACGCTGCCCAGCATGGGGGGCGGCAAACAGCTCCTGCACCCCACCATGGTCCCACTGGGTGACATTGGCACCCTGGGCCGTGGTCCCAAGGGAGCAGGACATGCTGTGCCGCAGGGATGCTGCAGGGAGACTCAATCCCCACCCATCCCATCAGAGGAGGAGGTGGTCCAAGGGTGTACCTGCTCTGCATCCCCACCACATGGATGCCCACATCCCTGGGACCCGCTGCCACCAGGGATGGGGCGGGCCACCCCAAAAGGGATAAATCTGTCCCTCAGTGTCCTCCATGGGGAAAGCCATGCCCCCTGCTCCCAGCTGGGGTGACCAGGTCCCTGCAGCTCCCCGGGGGTGCAAAGGGGTGACCAGGACCACCATGCCAGCTACCCCCAGGGAAACTGAGGCAGGCAGGGGGGATGCAGAGGAAGGAGGGAGAGCTGGAGGGGGGCACAGCAAGCCGGGGAGCGGAGCACAGCCCAAGGTCACCCAGGTGGTGCTGGGTGCAGCAGAGCCAGGGATGCTCTCCGGGCCAGGGCTGCCTCCAGCAGTGACTCACCCCAGCTCCTCTGGTTACAGGCACAGTCAGGATTGCCTTAACGGGGCACAGCAGGGTAGCCAGCCTGGGAAGGGCACCCCTGGGACCAGGCACTGACCCACGCACCCCTCCGTGCTCTGCAGCCTCCCCTGACAAGCAGCGCATCCTCCATACCATGTCTCAGCCAGCAGCACTGCTTGTACTGGTCTCATACTGGTCCCAGAACGGGACCCCCATCCCCTCTGGAGGACTGCCCATCCAGCTGGAGAGGATTTAACTGTGGATGCCCCCTTGTCTGCCCCAATTTCCAGGGAGCAGAAATCCCGAGCCCCATGCAAAGCGCTTGGCTGGAGAGCCAGGTTATTATTCTGGAACACGGTGAAATAATTAAAGCCTCCTCCATTTCCCCTTGCTCATTTGTGCTCCTTCAGCCTGGATTAATGGGTCTCCTCTCCCCAGCACAGACTCATTCCTTATTCCTAATAGCCCATAAATCCCAGCCCCAAAATAACCCCAGCTTTTGCCCAAGCCTGCTGAAATATTTATTCTCTCCCCCCTGCCGCCCTCAGCACTGTCCCCTCTCCGGGGATGGGGAGAGGAACTAATCGATGGCATCGACCAGTGTGGAGCTGCAGCTGCTCCAGGCGCGGTGAAACAGCTGACGTCGGCAAGACGAGAAGAGCCGGGCAGGCACCGCGGCTTCTCCTGGCTCCCACGCAGCCGCCGCGGCCTGGCTGTGGTCCCGCAGCAGGATGCTCTCACACCAGCGGCAACCACCCGCGCTCATACCCTGCGCCAGGGGCAGAGCATCCCCCGTGCTGGTACCCTGCTCCAGGGGCAGAGCATCCCCTGTGCTCATACCCTGCTCCAGGGGCAGAGCATCCCCTGTATTGGTACCCTGATCGAGGGGGAGAACATCTCCTGTGCTGGTACCCTGCTCCGGGGGCAGAGCATCCCCTGTACTGGTACCCTGCTCCAGGGGGATAACATCCCCTGTGCTCATACCCTGCTCCAGGGGGAGAACATCCCCCGTGCTGGTACCATGCTCCAGGGGCAGAGCATCCCCCGTGCTGGTACTCTGCTCCAGGGGGAGAACATCCCCTGTGCTCATACCCTGCTCCAGGGGCAGAGCATCCCCCGTGCTGGTACCCTGCTCCAGGGGGAGAACATCCCCCGTGTTCATACCCTGCTCCAGGGTCAGAGCATCCCCCATGCTGGTACCCTGCTCCAGGGGGAGAACATCCCCTGTACTGGTACCCTGCTCCAGGGGCAGAGCATCCCCTGTACTGGTACCCTGCTCCAGGGGCAGAGCATCCCCCATGCTGGTACCCTGCTCCAGGGGGAGAACATCCCCTGTACTGGTACCCTGCTCCAGGGACAGAGCATCCCCTGTACTGGTACCCTGCTCCAGGGGCAGAGCATCCCCCGTGTTCATACCCTGCTCCAGGGTGGGAGCATCCCCCGTGTTCATACCCTGCTCCAGGAGGAGAACATCCCCCATGCTGGTACCCTGCTCCCACCCTGCCTGTCACTCCCTGCTTCCATGGAGATGATGCCCATCTTGGGCATGAGGAGTCTGGAGGGATTCCTGTGGATCCCAGCGCATCTCAAGCTGTGTCTGCAGGAGAAAGGGCTGGAAGATGAGGGAGGAGGCTGCTGTATCTCCTGGCTGGAAACCCTTTCCTTGCTGGAATGTAGATTATGGAAGGGAGAAGCCCAGGGCGAGCAGGACCTGCACTTCCCAGCCCACAGTGAAGAGGAGCAGGGTGTGGGGTAACACCAAACATCAGCCCAACTTTGCCAGCTCACAGCACAGTCCCCAAGGAAAATAGGGAAAACCCAGCCAACCTTTCTCATCATCTCTCACCCCAAGAGGCAGCAGCCTCCAGAGCAGCTCCTGGCCACCAGCCCCCTCCCCACCTCCCATAGCCACAGGGAGGGGGAGGCAAAGCTGGTGGAGTCCACACCACCTTCTGACCCATCCCCAGCTGGAGTGGGCTGGGGGGATGCGCAGGGGCTGCTGGAAACAGCCCTGTCCCCCTTCTACTCCCAGCAGGACCCAGGCATCCCCCAGCTGTCCCGGAGGCAGGAGGAGAGGTGGGATGTGATGGTGGCAGCAGGGGGGATGAGGAGGCAGTGTGGGGGGCGAGGAGGCAGCAGGGTGGACAACCAAGAGGGCAGGACCTGGGAACCCAGTAAAAAAGGAGGTTTTATTCACACACCACTTCCCTGCCTTCTCCCAGGGTCCCAGCAAGCCCACGTCCAATTGCACCACCATGGCCTGTCTGGAAGATGCTTCTGTGCCTCAGTTTCCCCACTGGTGGAAATCTGGGCTGGGAGCAAAGTGCTGGGCAAACCCTGCCCATGGGAAGAGGTGGGAGAGGTGGCAAACATCATCCTGCTGCTGGCTGCTGGAGCACGGGATCAAGGACAACCAAGGAGACCCGCACCAGCCTGGGAGCTGCTTGGGGACGTGTCCCCAGTGTCCTCAGAGGCCCAGTGGCTGGGACATGCCATCTCACAGCACGCTGCTGCTTAGGCCATCACTACCAGTGATCGGGACGCAGAAAAGACTCTCCAAATTGGGGAGCACCCTCTCCTGGGTCCCCAGCCCCACGGTCACAGCCTGTCCCTGCAGGCAGCAGCAGGCAGCAGCAGGGGTTGCGACTCCCAGGACAGCCTCTCTTCCCAGCCTGCTGCTGCAGCTCCCAGGACAGCCTCTCTTCCCAGCCTGCTGCTGCAGCTCCCAGGACAGCCTCTCTTCCCAGCTTGCTGCTGCAGCTCCCAGGACAGCCTCTCTTCCCGTCTGCTCGTTAGCGAGCAGCACCGAATTTACTGCTGTCAGCACTGCAGAGCCCGTACAGCCGCACCGCGGCAACGCACCCGCTTCAGCAGCCACCCCGCAGCCCACCGGGCTGCCAAATCCCACCAGGAACAAACCCGGAGCCAGACCCAACCTCACACACACCACCCCCCCATCCCCAAGCCAGCCAGGGATCAGGGATGTCCCCCTGGAGCTGGGGTGGGGAAGGGTCCAAGCTGGGCTCCCAGCTGGGTGGGAATCAAAGGCCGGCAAGGGAAATATTTGCATCAATTTTTGGCAGCAAGAGCTGAGCCCTCGCCTCTGGGCTCGGGGCATCGCTGGTTCCCCATCCGTTTGCTCCTGCCTGGGCTTCGAGGAGGTGGCAGGGAAGCAAGTCAGGTCTCGGCACACTTTCAAAGGGCTTTTATTTATTCACAAAACAAACCCCCAAACGTATAAGAAAAATAGAGGGGAGGAGGGAGGGGGGGAACCCCAGGAATATGCACAATCTATTATTAACAAAAGAATTGCACACACGGAGGAGCGAGCGCGGCGGAGGGGGCAGCCGGGACCCGCTCTGCGCCGCTGCACGAGCCCTTCCCCACCCTCGCATCCCATCGAGGAGAACATGGAGATGTTTGGCTGGATGTCTCCTTAGACATCTGAGAGGGTTGATGGCGAAGGCGGCTGGTGCCGCAGTCTGGGTCCTTCCACCTGAGCTGGGAGGGAAAACCGGCTTTAACCCCAAAGGCAAAGCACCAGGGAGGGTTTCGGCTCCCAGCTCCAGCCCTGCCACCCTCCCCTTCTGCTTGGCAGGGATTTTTGGGTCTTCTCTAGGGTTTTCTGTCTGCTCCTGCCCTATCTGACAGCTTCCTGCCTGGCCCTGACACCTCGGAGCGTGGAGCATTGAGCATCATGGCAGGTGGTCTGGACCATGCAGGATGAAGGAAGGAATGGGGATGGTGTGGGGAGCCCAGTCCTTCCCTGCTCCCCAGGGGATATTTTGGGCACAGACTGGTGGTGCCGAAGCCCCTTGAGGAAGGGAAATCCCCTCTGAGCTCTCCACAAACCCGGTGGCGTTTGGAAAAGGAACAGGAGATGAAATGGGCATGAGGAAGAAACACCGGGCAACTGAGAAGTGGGATGGGGTTGGAGACAGTGTGAGATCCAACACCTGCATTCCTGCTGCATGGAAATGGGTGAGGACCTGGTATTTCTTCCGCCAAAATGAGAAGAAAATCCTGATATTCAGATTGCTGGGAGCTTTGCAAAGCAAATTGCGGAATGGCAGCAACTCACTGCAGAGCCACTGGAATATCCCGGTTTGATTACAGCTCCCTTTTTCCAAGTATAATCTAACTTCATTTTCACAGCAGAAAATCCATTTTCCTCTCCTCATCTCTTAAATGAAATGGCTGAAACCAACCAGATTTCACACCAAAAATGGTTTTGTTTTTCCGAGGGGCAGTTTGGGGGGTGAGGGGTAAAGCTTCTGCCAGTATTTCAGGAGCTGAAGAAAGCCCCGTGTCCACCCAGCTCTTCCCATCCTCAGAGCCCAAACACCCACAGGGGGGCCAGCCAGTGCCCCCATGGGGCGAGTGGGGAAACTGAGGCAGAGAGTGAGCCTCCCTGAGCAGCAACCAGGGTTCAGCCCCTCTCCAAGGGCATTGCCACCAGTTCCCTCCACTGTCCCTGTTCCCCCCCCGTACCTGCACGAGGGTCCTGGCGGGTGGGTGATCATAGGATGCTGCAGACAGCACCTGCATCCTCGGAATGGTCGCAGTTGTGGACATCCCAGCGGATGTGGGAGCAGCGCAGCAGGGAGGGCTCGTGGCCCTTGCACTTGAGGTTGTCGAGGAAGATGTAGCCGGTGCCCTGACCATAGCGTGCCTCCCCCCAGGCTGCCACGGCATGCCCGCAGCCCACCTGCCTGCACACCACCTTGGCGTCCCGCAGGTCCCAGGCGTCGTCACACACTGTCCCCCAATGGGACAGGTAGAACATCTCCACGCGCCCCTCGCACCGGTGGCTGCCGTTTACCAGGCGCAGGGACCCTGTGAAGGGGATGGGGTGAGGCAGCCTCGGGGGCAGCCCATGCCCATGCCCACCCCAGCACTGTGTCCCCCTCTCCCTGCCTGCCACCGCCCTGGGTTAGCAGCACCCACCGGGCTGGCTCCCCAGGGCTGGCAGAAAAGGGGCCCTTCCTGGCCAGGTGGCCCCAGGGCAGGAAGAGTACTGGTCTCTCCAAGGCTAGGCAGATGTTTGCTGCAGCCCGCAGCTCCACCATGGCCTCTGCATAGGCAGGAGGATCACGAGGGAGTGACCACTTGTTGGCATCAGAGCTGGGGCTGACCCCCAAAGCATCATGGTGGATGCTCAGACTGAAGCAACCGACAACAGCCTCTGTTCCCAGCTCAGCCCTGTTGGTCTATCATCTCCTCTCCCCACCAAGGTCCATCATCTCCTCTCTCCACCAAGGTCCATCACCTCCTCTACCTGGACCAGCCTTGGGGGCACCAGGAAAGGCCACGGCTTAACAGTGCCACCAACATGGCTCTTCCTCCTCCTGCAGGCTGCTCCAGTTTGATGCTTCAGGCATCAAAGCCACTGGCCTCTGCCCAAGGCACCTCCATTTCCACCCTATGCCAGTGCAGACCATCCCCAGGGCTGGCACTGTGTCCCCGGTGATACCTCAATACCTACCATCCTTGGGACGAATCGGAGCCAACGTGGTGGTTGTAGTGGTGGCTTCTTCAAAATAGTCTCCATCATCATCAGTGCCTGGTGCAATGAGGAAGGGGTGGGAGAAGTGACTCAGGGGACACCTGTGCCCCCCAGGGCTGGGTCACAGCCCCCCCAGAAGCATTGTGGTGCTGGCTGGGGATGGATGCAGGGATGTGTGGGGTGGGATGTGCAGCCACTGTCCTTCCAGGAAAGCGCACAAGCAGAGACCAGAGGTGGAACCCATGCTCCAGCCATCACCAGGCACCATGTCACTTCACCACTGCTGTCCCCTCGTGGGCAGGAGAAACCCCAGGATCTGGGGGCTCACATTCACCTGTCACCCCATTTTGGGGACACTGTTTCCCACAGCCAGCCTGAACATGGCCAAAATCCTCCCCACACCACTTACCTCGTTGGATTTCCATGCCATCGAGTCAGGATTCAGCAGAGACCTGGGCACCTGTGGGCTATTGCATCCCTTCACCCTCTCCCACCCAACCAGCAATGGAAGACCCTCAGGTGGGACCAGGTGGCCACCAGGCTGACTCCCACTCTCACCTCGGCAAATGACCCCGGCGTCCTCGTGGTGGCCGCAGTTGTGCTGCCCCCAGCCCAGGTGGAAGCAGTCGGCCAGCCGAGCCTCGCCGCCGCCGCAGCCCACGTTATCCAGCAGGATGGGCCCGCTGCCGTAGCCGAAGGAGCTGAGGACGGTGGCGGCGAGGGCGGCCCCGCAGCCCAGCTGCCGGCAAACCACCTGGGCGTCGGGGAAGTCCCAGTCGTCGTCGCAGACGGTGCCCCAGGTGCCGTGGTGCCGCACCTCCACCCGCCCGCGGCAGCTCCCGTTCCCGTTTGCCAGCCGCACGCCACCACCTGCGTGGGGGGCCCCGGCACAGGCACGCCGCCGGGGGGACCGGGGCTCCGCCGGGGGTACCATGTCCCCCGCTGACCCCCCGGGGGCATGGGGTGAGGCCCTGGGGATGTTGGGTGAGCCCCTGGGGGAATGAGGTGAGCCCTTGGGAACATGGAGCAACTCCCTGGGAACATGGGGTGAGCCCTGGGGACATAGGATAAGCCATGGGCATGTGGGGGGAGCCCTTGGGAACATGGGGTGAGACCCTGGGGATGTGGGGTGAGCCCCTGGGGTGTGGGGTAATCCCTGGGGATATGGGAGCGACCCTTTGGGAACATGGGGTGAGTCCTGGGGAACATGGGGTGAGACCCTGGGCTGTGCGGTAATCCCTGGGGATATGGGAGCAACCCTTTGGGAACATGGTGTGAGCCCTTGGGAACATGGGGTGAGTCCTGGGAACGTGGGGTGGCCCTGTGGACATGGGATAATTCCCAAGCAGCACGAAGTGAGTACTGTGAGCATGAGGTAATCCCTGGAGATGTGGGGTGAACCCCTGGGGGGCATGGAGTGAGCCCTGGGGATATGTGGTAACCCCCCAGGGACGTGGAACCCAGGGGTCCGTGCTGGACCCTGTGTGGGACTTGCAGTGGCCACACACTTACTTTCCTGCTCGACGGTAAGGAGAGCGGTGGTGACCACCTCGGTGGCCAAGGAGGGCTGGTCCCTGCCGTCTGTCACTGCTGGGACAAGCATGGGGACACATGGAGGTTGGGGGTTCCAGCTCCAGCGCTCACTGCCCCCAATCTGGCTGGTGCTGGGGGTCTCTAGCACCATGGCAGCCCCATGGCAAGCTCCTGCTGTGGGCAATGTCACCCCCCGAGCCTCACCTACGTGTGGCAGGAGCCCAGGGTGACCATGCTGGGGTCCCGGGAGGACACAGAAGACTCAGTGTCCCCCAGTGAGCCCCCAGCCCTGGTTGCGATGCGAGGGTGAGCTGGGTGGCTGCCCATCTCCTACCTGTGGCCGTGGCAGTGAGTGCCTCTTCATAGTCCAGGGCCACTGAGGTGGTGAAGGACGTGATGGTGGACCTGTCCAGCCCTACGGTGACACAGAGGGACAGAGGTGACATATGGGGAGAAACTGCAAAGCCGTGAACTTGCTGACTCCAGGAGGCAGACCCAGGGTGGTCTGGGCGCTCCAGGGTGATGGGGATGGAGATGGCCCGTGTCCACCCTGATGCCCATGTGCTGGAGATGGTGCTTCTCCACCCCAACCCAAGCACCGAGGTCCCACCTGCAGGGCTGAGGGGTCCCTCACTTCCCCCTGTACCTGGGAGGTTTATCAGGCAGGGTTTGATAACTCCAGAGCTTGGTTTTTCCCTACCAAGCAAGGGCCGTGTGTGGTGGTGCCATGGGCTCCGCGCCCGGGCAAGGTGCCAGAGGGGATAGGGACGTTTAGGGAGGAAAAGACCAGCCTGAGAAAATTGTCCATTTTCTCCCACATCAGCCCCTTTGTTCGCTAATAGTGGGAAAGGGAAAGCGCTGGCACTTACTGCTCCCGTCATTAGCCAGGATAATGAGGGAATTCAGGGAGATTATTAACATTATAAATGGTAATCAGCGGAGAATGGCAGAAACACATCATTTCGGGAGGGGAAGGGGAGGCAGGCTGGGGCTGGCACCCTGCCCACTCCTTCCGGACGCGGGCAGCTTGTTTTCCAGCCGGCAGAGCAGGGAAATGGCAGGCAGGCAGATGCATTTCCCTTGCAAATTGCTGCTCAGGCCGTGTCCCAGGCTCTCGGCGTGGTGCCACAGCCTGCACCAGAGCGCCGGGATGACGGTAGATAAGGAGAAAGGATGCTCCTGCAGGGCACAGCCCCGGTCCCTGCCTGACCTTGGCTACATCAACACCTCTCTGAGGCCATTGCTCCTTGGAGAACAGGATGTCCCAGATTTTTCCCCCCTCCCTGGGAACAGCCCCAAAGGTGATGCTCTGCCCCAGTACCTGTGCAGATGACCCCAGCGTCCTCGTGGTGGCCACAGTTATGGATGCCCCAGCCCAGGCTGTAGCAGGCGGCAAGGAAGGGCTCACTGCCATCGCAGTTGACGTTGTCCAGGAGGATGTGGCCCGTGCCGTAACCAAAATAGGCATTGCTCTTGTAATCCAGGGCTTGGCCGCAGCCCACCTGCTTGCACACCACGCTGGCATCGCTCAGGCCCCAGTCATCGTCACAGACGGTGCCCCAGTTCCCCCGGTAGAAGATCTCCACCCGGCCTTGGCAGGTGTCGGTGCCGCTCACCAGACGGATGCTGCCATCACCTGCAGGGTGGCAGCAGCTGGTGAGAAGGACATTGCTGTCCTCAGGAGGTCACTCCACACACCACAGCACAGCGGTGCCACCAAGCCTGGATCTGGCAGTGCCCACGAGGGCAAAGAAACCAGGTGAGAAACAGCGAGGAAGGGGTGATGCTTTAGGGCAGCCCAGCTGATGGGAGCCTTGGTGAACTCTGGGATAGGGTTTGG
>JAOXNH010000006.1:10829258-10841886 GCA_028566575.1 Bartramia longicauda
CGTGGGGGTGGGAGGGACCGGACCGTCCGTCAGGGGCCTTCCCGGAGCCGTCGCGGCTGCGAGCCATCGGTTGGTACCGACGCGCGGCCGCCGCGGGCCCACCCGCCCCTTCTCGGGCCGCCTCAGCCCGGCCGGGAACCGGGACTTCCTCCCTGCGGGCCCGGGGTGCAGGGCCCCGCGCCCCGCAGGGAGGCCGTTAACCCGCTCAGCCGGGGGGGAGCAGGGCGCGGGTCCCCCTGCAACAGGCCCCGGGCCCTCCTTCGGCCCCGGGAGGGGACCGGTGCCACCCGGACAACCCCCCCTCGGCGGCTGCGGGGCCCAGGGCGGGCCCGTGAGAGGGTCCTACCCCGGAGTAACCGGGTGTTGGAAGCGGAGGGGGTGTGTGCCTTGGCTACGGGGGGGCTGTCGGTGCTTCCAGGGTGGGCTTGAGCTCTCTGACGGGCCCGGGCCGGGCTGGACCTTGGCGACAGGCTCCCCCGGGCAGGGCTTGCCCTTGCTTTTCACGGCAGTCGGGCTGGAAGCAGGGGAAGAGCCTTCCTGGTGCTACTCGGAGCTTTTGGGAAGCTGGAGGAGCCCTACGGGTCTTGCCAGGTTTGTGTTCCCACAAGTAAGGGGTCTCCCCGGGAGTAAATAATCCGCTCTGGTGCCTGGGAGAGCCCTGGAGTGAGCGAGCGGGATGCCGGGGTTGATCCTGCGTTGAGGTGTACCTGCCCTCTCCTCTCCCTGCCTCAGCTTTCCGGGTCATTCCTGCCTGAAATGAGCCTGGTAGGCAAAATGCTTTGTTCCGCTTCAGTTGCGGGTCTTTATTTTCTCCTCGGAAGGGGACTCTCTTGAAGCTCCTTTTGGATGGAAGGAGTCCAGGTTTGGAGAGGTCGGGTTTTATTTCCTCTGCTCTTTTGGCTGTCAGCTCAGCTGCCTTGTGCCGTGGGGACCAGCAAAGGCTGGGAGAAGGCAGGGCTGTGTGGAGGGCAGATCAATCTGCATGGCTGGAGTTATTACTGTGACCCCCCCCTCTATTCCCTATTGCTCTGTTTTGACTCCCAGGCAAGCCGCCTGCTAGTCGGTAGGGAAGGAGGTGGTTAGGTCGGAGTTACCTGGAAAGAGCTCCAAACCCTGTTTCATCCCTGCATTTGCAGCTTGGGTTGTGCTGGGCCCGGGAGTGCAGATCTGAAGGTGTGGAGGGTTGTGGGGAGGTGGTCCTGGCTGGGTGATTTGGGGTCAGGGTGGCACAGGGCACCTGTAACTCTGCTCCAGGCATGCTCCCTGCTCGGGGTCACGGGTTGATTACAGCCCCGCTGCCTCCCGACGCGTTACGTGCTCTCCTAATCCGTGTCTAATCTTCTCCTCGGGCTCCTTGTCCCTTCCAGTCCCGTCTCTCACGCCGTGTTTGTGACACTTAACAAATCCTGCCTGGACACCCCCTGTTCTGAGCAACCTGCTGAATACTCTCTGTTCATGCAGTGTTTTTTATTTTCCTAACACAGGGCTCCCGAGGCCCTTTCTTTTCCAGGTGCAGGCTAGCATATCATTTCAACTTTTATCCCTGCTGGCAATTTCAGTTCAGAAGCTTAAAAAGGGACTTGGCATTTTTAGAAATCATCTCAGAACCATGAATTTTAAGATCCCGCATTGGAAGCGAAAGAAACATTCTGCTTTCTGGAAGTAGAACAGGTTTGAGAATTAAACATGTTTTTCAAATGCTTTAATTCCCACCTGCCCCTCCCCAGCTTTCTCACCACCGTTTGCCGGAGCTGGAGGAGCAGGGAGCGAATCTGCTGGGAAACACAACTGAAAGGCACACAGTTCTTTTCCTCTCCGAGTCCCCGATTAAAGCCACGTGGGCAGACGTTTGGGAGGTTGGTGCTGGGGTGCAAAGATCCAACTGAAAAAATGCAAATTCGGGGTCTGAGCCCGCGTTACAAATTACCTCCTAAGGAGAGGGCAGTTGGCTGGAATGTTTAAGTTTGCACTTCACGTAGTCAGGGTTTTGTCTTCATTTGGGGCAAGGTGGCCTGTAGGATTTCTCATTGGAGCCAGGGCTAGTTTTTAGGGGTTAGTATCACTTTTGGCTTTTAAGGCTTTTTTTTTTTAAAGCTTAAGGTGAAGTGTTGTGATCCACGGGATTTTAGCAAAGACGTGTAGCTACTCTCCAGGCTGCCAATCTCCCCAGGACAAGAGAGAGCATGGGGGAGCAGCATCTAAACTGGTTCTGCTAGCATCCAAAATGCAGTGCTGGTAAAATGGGATGTGTAACGCATCCCAAGCCGCAGCCAGCCATCTCCGTACAGCTCTGTTTGCTGCCTGCCCCCAACCCCAACGGTGTAACACACCCGGCAGCACGAGGGGGTAGGCTGAAAGCTGTAGGAGCAGCTCTGGCATTGAATTTCTCAGCTCTCAGTATTTGTGTGCCGCTGGATTCACGGAGAGGGGAAAGGAACTGCAACTTCAGGCCTTTCCTTTCTCTTGTTTGCCTTGAAATTTTGGCTTACTGAAGCTTTCCCGCATTCCTCCCTTCCCAATCCCTGCAAACAGCTGCTGGCTCAGGCGGTGCTCAGCAGCAAGAGCTGGCAGGAGGCTGGACGACGCCTCTTTGCTCCTCCTTTGGTCCAGCAGTCCCAGCACAGGAAATATTTTTCCGTTCAGATGGGGAAGCGAATGTCGGAGCACGCGACGCTCGCGTGCAGCCAGCCCAGGTATCTTTGCCTGTGGTCCAGGGTTCAAAGCATCGCTGCCATCCGAGGGGGCGAGCAGTAGGCTTTTGTCACCTGGCAGTTGTCCACCAGTGTCCCAGAGAGTGTGAGGTGGCACCTCAAGAAGGTGGTTTTTTTCCTGGGATGCCCTTTTTTTTCATTTCCTGCTGCTATGTTTCAAAAAGGAAGGAAAAAGAATCGCCAGCTCCCTCCAAACAGCCTCCCCTCTGCTTGTGGCTGTAGGATGTGCAGATGAATATTTGGTAACAACAATTTTTTTGGGGGGAAAAAAGGTATTGGTTCTCTATTTGGGATTCAAAGCACCTAATGCGGGTGGGTAGGACAGAAAACCCTGCAGCCCTGCTTTGGCTCAAGGCTGGTCCAAGCTGAGCGTGGACGTGCAGGTGGTCCCTGAGGAGGAGATGTGTTGGTGTGAAACCTGCCATAAAAAGAGCTGGCAGAGGCAGGTGTCAGGTTTGATACCTCAAGTTTTAATTTGCTGTTTTGAGCAGTAAAACAACAGTCCTTTGTGTATTAGGGGAGAACAAATTACATCAGAAAGACCAGTTGCAGAGACCGGGGTCTTCTGTTGGCGATCCAGAGTGGTTTGTCACCAACACCAGTTCAACTGGGGGTGTTTTGTAAAAATATCAGAGCAGCTCATAAACTAATTTACAATGAATTCCTGGAGAAAGTGTTGCTTTCCTCTTATAAATGCAGACATGTGGGCGTGTCTGTTCTTCGCTGGCTCTTTTTTTTCTATTTCTTTTTTAAGCTTGCAAGCCACACGAGTGTGATGGATGGGACGCTCCATGGCGCGTGGGATCTTCCCCCATCCGGCAGGGATGTCACTCTCCGTGCAGATGGCATCCTCCGGTGGAAGCCACCCACTGCTGCTCTGCCTCTTGGGAGACGTGAACTTTTCCATTTGACGGGAAGGAAGCTCATAGCTCCCTGCTGATTGCTAGGAGTTAAGCGAGCAATCAATTATGCGAGGCCTTAGGAGGGAGAAGGCGACTTTATTTTAAAACAATATGAATTTTGCTCATTTGCAGTCACACCCACCTGCTCACAGGCACCAGCATGGGGATCTCCAAGTGGTCTGTCTGGCCTTCAGACACCAAGACATGTGTGTCCAGATGGTCTGGACAGGATTCCTTGCAGTGACACAGCAGACAAGGAATGCCAAATATCAGACCTCTGGTGTCTCTTGGACAGCTTGATGACCACATGATGGCTTTGGGTCTGCTTTTATACATTTCTTGGGGGCTAAGCGTGGTGATCTTTTGTCTCTGTGAGGAATTCTGTGACTTAGGATTTATTCACTGGCACTTGTGTCTTTATCTGGATGCCTTAAGACTCCTACCCCATCCTCTGTTCTTCCCCAAATTACTTAATAGCTTGAGCCTCTGTCTCGAGTCTTTCTTGATGCAGATTGTCCCTTGATTCAAGATGTTCCTTGTTTTCCAATCTGAGAAGCTGTAGCTAGGTGTGGTATGATCTTGAGGACCTGCTAAATCAGTGCCCTTAGCACAGGCTGTTTATTGCGCCCTGTGTTCTTCCTTCCACACTCCTTCCCATCCATTCTTTGTTCGGATCATGCTCAACCTATTTATGACTGTGATTGGCAGACTGTGCATAAAGAATTGTCTTCTGGCTTTGTGTTTGTGTATAACGCTGCAGAGAAGGATCGAGGGGCTGATCCTGGATCAAAACTGAGCGGTCGGAAGCCTGAATGGAGCTGATGATGTAGCCCTGGAACTCAGATCAGTGAGAAGATTTTGGGAACTGCTTGTGTAACCAAATCATTCCTGTGGACAAGAGCTTGGGGAGCTCCTGCTCACAAGCTGGCAGCTCGTGTCGAGGTGGTCAGAGCGTAACGCTGCCAGGAGTGGTGATGAGGATGGGCGAGGAGGGATGCGGAGTGGCCACTTGCCTTGGCACGCTCCTGGCTAGTGAGCATCTGAACTGGGTCAGGGCTTGCAGATCAGCAGTGGCTCTGGGCTGGGCTGATTTTGTACAGATCTGCAATGACTCAGGTGGTGTTTGGTGCCACAAACCATAGGAAGCAGAGCCTCCCCCGAGAATTTTTGCTCTAAATTAGCAAGAAATGTTGCTAGCATTGGCAGGGAGTGGGGCATGGTACCTCATTTGCCCTAAACCAGAGGGTTTTGAGACCAGTCCATTTCTCTGTAGTCTCATGAATGCATAGCAAGCATCTTCTGTGAAAGGCTGAGCTTGTTTCCCTCTCAGATGGCTTGTGTGGTTGCCGGGTGGGGTGAATTTGGGGCATCATTCTCAGCTCCGTGTGCTCTCTTTATTTCTTACTGCAGGTCCCCCAGAAGAAAATGGTGTGAGTCCAGCTGGTGGAGCTGCCACTTCCAACCGCGGCGTGCCCAGACCTCAGGGAGGAACATGGCAGCAGCTCAGGGAGCAGGAAGCAGTTCAGCCGGGCCATCCGGACTCCCCGGTTCTGCCC
Source organism: Bartramia longicauda (assembly GCA_028566575.1). Taxonomy (NCBI): domain Eukaryota; kingdom Metazoa; phylum Chordata; class Aves; order Charadriiformes; family Scolopacidae; genus Bartramia; species Bartramia longicauda. Next base: position 10,834,428 of record JAOXNH010000006.1, read on the forward strand.
TGGGGCACAGCAGCAACTCCACGGCAGTGGCGGTGTGGGAATGGCAGGATGAATTTGGCAGGTGGAGGCCGTACCGAGGGAACGTCTGCAGCTACATTGAACAGGTTTTTCAAGCCTCTCAGCAGAAGGGCCAGCGTTCAGGGTCAGGGCTTGTCAGCAGCATCCCTCTGGGGCACGCGGATCCTGCCTTGGCTCCCTATGTCATCGACATCCCAAGCTTGACGCAATTCCGGCAGGATACAGGTAAGGGACCTTCCCTGCCCCTGCTGGGGTTTCGATGAGACTGTTTGTGAGCTTGGAGATAAGTGGGGCCTCATGCTGTGTAGGAGAGCCCTACAAAGCTCTGCTGCTGGGCAGTTCTGTGAGGGGTGACATGGCTGCTTCTCTCCTGATGCTCTCTGCTGCCCGGTGTATTGGCATGTGAGAAAATCAATGTTGGCTGGCGTGAGTCTGCGGGTCTGGGCGCAGGCAGGCAGTGGTGATCTCTCCCAGAGCCTTATCATGGGACCTCTGGAGCTCAGAGCTTGTGAGCCAGAACCCTCAGAGCTGGAAACTTTCTTCCTACCCCCACCCCTACCCATTCAAGACCACTCGCATAAAAAAAGGCCTTTTTTTTCAACGCTTCAACCCTTCCCGTTTGGATCTCTTGTTCCCTCTGCAACTGGAGTGCCAGCTGCTTTACCTTGGCATGCCGCCCTGCGCAAGCTGCTTTGCGAAAGCCTGCAGCCCCCGCAGAACGCCGTCATGCTGCAGCAGAATATTCCCCACGCTTGTGCTATAGGAGGCTGGCTGGCTTGCTTCCTCCCGGGGAGGAAAGGGCGGGCTGGGCTTAATAGCAGGATTAAGACTTAATTTTCATTTTCATCTCCCTTCTCTTGGGGTCACTGAGGCTACCAGCTCGGAATCTGTTGAAATGACTCCTACCCTCTTTTGCTCCAGATGTGCTGAGCAGCTGTAGCTTAGAAAAGGGGGCAGGGATGGAATGCATGCTCTTCATTCCTGGAAAATCCAGGGAGATCCCAGATTACACACCCCAAATGAATGGCTGTTTTGGAAAATTCTCTGTGCATCAGTTTCCCCTTTGCCAACAACTTTCCCATCACCCCAGAACGCTGTCAAGCATCACCCCAAGCTTTGGAGATGGGCAGTGCACTGGTTTCTTGCCAGCTGAAGCAATAAGTGAGCAATATCTTGAATCAACTGCCAAATTGGGCACGTCCTACAGGAAAGAGAAGTGGTTGGAGCAAATGTGAGTGGTCATCACAGCTGCATCCCTGTTTTTATTCTGACTTGGTGACCTTAGGATTAGTTTTTCTAGCAGTACCCTGGGCGAGGATGTTTCTTAGCTGGATGCCTTGGCTGGCCTGCTCAGCATGGCCTGTTTGAGCAGCTGGAAGCCCTGCTGAGGCTGTGGCTTCAAGCATGGACCGCCAGAGCTGGCACCTGAGACTGTTTCTTGTTTTCTTCATGCCTAATTTGTGAAAGAACCTTCCAGCCTCTTGCCCTTTCAGCCAGTCCTGGGCTATCCCTTGTCAGGAAATGGCCCAGTTTGGTGAGGGCAAGCAGAGGGCCTGTGGCAGGGTGGAAGATGTGTCCCAGTGTGAACGGGACATCCTTCTCCACAAGTAGAGCTGTCTCACTGCGAAGGACTTGTATCTATTTAGACCCTTGCAAAAGATCTCAAAGCACCTGGCGAATATTGTCCATCGTGGGATGGTTTGGAATTGGTCATCTTTGGGGGACAGCCCGATGTAATTTTGGAAATGCTGTCGGCTGACGTGATCTCATCTTTCCTTGCACGAGATCTGTGGTTAATAACAAAACTTCCTGGCTCTCCCGCAGCGTTTCCCACCGATTCCAAGGGATGCTGATCGGAGTGGCCAGGTTTGTGAGCCTTCCTCCACGGGTGCCTGTGTGCTCTGCAGTGTGACTACTGGAAACGCTCTCATATCCCCTTTCAGTGGCCCAGTTCTAAGCAAAGCTTTTTTCTCTCTGTGGGGCTCTGCCTTAAACGTGAACCTTTCTGAGCGAGCAGCCAGCTGACCTTTGTCATGTGCCGGAGAAAAGAATCTCTGCAGGAAACATCCCCATGAAAAATCTTTAAACAGAGCAAAAAATAGGCTGTTGTATTCTGCTCATTAGCTATTAGACAGACAAATAAGCTCTTCAAAGGAAGCCAGGGAGAATAACAGGAAGCCAGTGTTAACGGGACCAGCATCCCCACCAACAGGCAATGACAGCTGTGCAGGGGGATCTTGTGGGCAGGATTAGCCGTGGGTTTCAGCTGCTGGTGGAGGCAGATTAGCTGGGAGCGAATGCAAGGGAGCAGCAGGGGTTTGTCCTCTTGCCACAGCTGTTTGCCCACCCTGGAGAGGAATGCCAGTTTCCCTGCCAGCCCGGAGGAAGGGAGATGTTTTCCAAGTGCATGGCTTTGGCCTTGCTATTGACTCCTAAAAGCTCTTCTCCCAGCTACTGTTTGGGGGTGTTAAAAACACAGGTTGCTTACAAATTCCTCAAGTCCTCTCTGCTTCTTTTAGCTTCTGACCTGCCAACGGAGCAGAGGCAGGTTTGGTAACAACCCTCTGAGATGTGTCCCCCTGGGCTTTCTGACACCTTGCTTTACCTGTGGTAGTCCCCTTTCTCCTGAGTGCAGGGAACCTGCTCCCATCACTAATTGTAGTGCATTTCTCACCATCTCACTTCCAGCCCAGTCTCATCCCCAGTCCTGCTCAGGGGGGTCATCCATGATGTTGTCCACCTCTTGAGGCAATCGGTTTGTATTCCTAAAACTTGGCAGGGCTTGCTGGATAGAAGCAGTCGTTGCTAGAGTTTGCTTTTGGCCGTTTCATCTGCTTTCCCATGGAAGACATTGATTCCTGTCTGGAGAAGGCCACCTTGGTTCTGCTGACCCCTTCAGCCCTGACTTATGCCAGGGGAAGGTCTTTTCCCACAAGAATCCCCCACGGAGCAACATCCTGGGGCATTTCTTTGCAGGCTTTAGGTGCAAATGCTACTTTTACCTGTGGTCCTGGAGTTTAGTGTCATAACTCTCATGACCTCTTAGGAGGCTTTATTATTTTTTTTTCCTCTTGCTGCTGTTCTCTGAACTCCGGCATCATAATGACTCACTGCACCCCTCTGCACCCCTCTTCACCCCCACCTGCCTGCATCCCTGGACTTGCTTGCCCCGCAGCGTTTCCTGCTCCTCGTTCTCAGTGCCGAGCGCTGCTGAGGATTTTCCCAGCGGCAGCAGTTTTGACCCTGCTGCACGAACCCGTTTTTGCAGAGGTTGCAGAGCTTCTGTCCTGTTGTGTGGCTTTACTTCCCTCTCATTAGGCTTTTTCTTTTTTTTTTTTAAGAAAGGAATAAAGTTACCAGGAGTGAAGTCACCCCTAGAGAGCCAGGCTTCCAGGGGATTTCAAGCTCCTGCTGTTGCTGTCGAGCGACCGTGCAAGAGCAGTGTGTCTGCTTTCATTTCTCACCCTTTGTCTGAACAGCTGCTCTCTCCAGTTTCCAAATTACTTCATTGGCTTCTCCTCTCTACTCTTGCTATGTTGCCCAGCAGTCAAGAGCCTGGAGAAGCTGACCCCGTCCGACCACTCTCCCAAAGTCCTTGTGGGACTTCACCCACTCCCTCAAGAGCAAAATTGTCCAGACCCTTGTGAGTGAAGTGGGTGTTCAGCCCCTTGAGTGCTCCTGCAAAGCACTTCCTGATGGTGTCCTGTCTCTATAGTTACTCTGTTGTCAAGGCTGTGGGAGTTGGATTATTTTTTTTTAAACAGATCTGTGCCTCAGCCTGATTTAATTTTTTTTTTACTTTTTTTTAAGTCAGGGAGGCATATTTGATCGTTGTGCCTTTATGCTTGGGCGTGTCTGTCTCTGCATCCTCTCTCCTTCCCTCCTTTCCCACCCTTCCTCCCAGCAGCTTTTGAACCTGTTGCCAGCCTGCAATCAGATTTGGCAGAGGGACAGGGATCTCAGGGGCACTGCATTTCTCTAAACTTCATGAGCAAACCCAGCCCTGTCGGGAAAGAGAAAGTCTGTTAGCTGAGGGAGAGGTGAAGAAGGCCACCCCGATGTAGACACTGCAGATCTGTGCAAAAACGAGTTCCTAAGACCAGGTCTGCGTTACTTCTCTGCTCACAAAATGATTTTATTTATTAATTTTCCCCCCTTTCCCCATGCAGGGACGATGCGAGCGGTCCGCAGGCACCTCTTCCCCGGGGACTCCGCTGCTGGGCAGGGCATTGTCTGGGAGTGGCAGAACGATGAAGGCGGGTGGTCTCCCTACGAGATGAACGTCTGCATCTTCTTGGAGGAAGCCCATGCCACGAACCACCAGCGAGTAGATCTGGGACCCATGGGCTACAACTACGAAGTTGACTTTGTGGCTCAAGTCCAGACCAACAAGACCACGAGGTTCCGCCGCAGCGTTCAGAGGCGCTTGGATGCCCCGTACCCAGTGACGGCCTCCCCGACCCCTCTTCACACGGGGGCAGCTTGTTCTTGCCAGCAGTGCTGGCTAAACAGTGGGACTGGTCCCATCACCACGCGCTACCGCCACTCCATGATAAACTTTCCCAACTCTTCCGCTACTCATCAGGTTTCCGGTAGGACAGCATCAGTTAGTTCTTCCAGTGTCGGCTTCGTGCCCTATAACAAACCGACTTTGTCTGGAGCAAGGTCAACACCAAGACTCAATGCACAGAGCACCTTGGCTTTGCCTCAAGCTGGGGGCCCCAGCACAGGACTGTCTGCATCTAACGGAGTCAGGTACGGACCCTAATTCACCTTTAAATACTGTGCATGTGTCTGAGACCTGCTGTGCTCAGGTCTTCATTATCTGGGACCTTCTCTGTCCCAGAGGATTTTACAAGGGTCTTCTCCTTAAGAGGGGAGAGAGATTTGTGCCTTTGTGTCCAGTACTGTGGATGAAAAGGCTTCTCCTCTGCTTTCCCCTTCTTTTCTCCCCCTCAAAATATAATCCCTGTCTACTGGTCTCCCTGAACCACTGGAGAAAGCAGTCAGGCTGAGATTCTGCAGGTTTGACAAAACTAATGGTGATTGATAGTATTCCAGGTTACACTTAAAATCAGCTTTGAGAGGGACTGAGTGAATGAAGAGGGGACTTGTGAATGCCTTTATTTAATTCAAAGTATGCAGTAAACATAGAGTGGAAAACAGCTCTGTGTTCAAAGCCCTGCTCCTTCAAGGAGAGATGACAAGACTCTCTGTGCATGGCTGAGACCTACTGAATTCTCTGACAAAATCAGGAAGTCCTTGTTGGACATTTTTAAGAGGAACAAGCGGAAAAAACCCACAACCCTAAGACATAGATTTGATCAAAGATTATTACTTTTTTTTTTAATCCATTGTGCAGATGATTAGAAAACCAAATCAGTAATTTACTCTCCCCTTCCTTTGATACCTTGAACCTTATTGATCCCTCTCCATCTGAGATCAATGGGGTGACACAAGCAATGCATCGGGCTAAATGCTGATGTGGAGCAGAGATGCCACTGGATATCCACAGCAGAGGTTCATTTTGCATGTGCTGAGATGCTGTGGGGCTTCACTGGTACGGTGTTGGAGGACTGGAGGCACAAGCAGGTCTGTAAGTGATTTAAAATCCAGCTAAGCCTCGCCTCGTGAGGGTTTCACCATGTCCTTTCCCTTTGTCTTTCTTCAGTGACCCTTTCCTCTCCTGGCTGAGTGCTCAGGGCGGGCTCCGGCTTTCTGGAGGAAGCTGATTCCTTTGAAGGACTGGCAGTTGTTGCAGTGCTAGCTGAGGCCTAGCTTTCCTCAATTCTTTGAGCTGTCACCCCTCAAATGCTCCAGCTTGTGCGGATGGGTCACCTGTGCTGGCTGCTGAGCCATTTTGACCATTTTCCACTTTCTTCTCTGGCAGGGCTGAAACTGGTGTGCAGGATTTCAGCTCCCATTGGTGGGTGGCTGGAGCTGAAGAAGGGCTGTGTTTGCACCTTACTGGTGCGGGAGGAAGGGCTTCACTTCCCTTCAGGTCTTTTGGCTGTTGCCAGTTAAATGAAAAGCAGAGCCTTGTGGTCTGACAGCTCGGCTCCTCTCCACTGTGTGGGCTCCTGGACCAAGCTCTGGTCAATTGTCCCCCTTGGGCTGGAGCGGGGCTGCAGCACTGGGCTCCAGCAGGGATTTTTGGGGCTGGAGGGACATCAGTGTCACCCTTACAAAGTGTAGCACTTCCCTCTGTGTTCCTATGGGATGGCCTCTGAAGCCTGGATACCCAAACTAAGCCAGATCGCTGCTAATCAGCTTTTAGGGTCTTAGCTCTTTCTGTGCGCAAGCCTTTGCCAGCAGAGCTCTTTGCCCCCTGTCTCTGATAATACTTGCACTGAGTATCTTCCAGCATTAAACTGAGCACCAAGCAAGGGCTGTCTGACTGCTCCCTCTGTTTGTAAACGGCTGGAAGTGTACAGAACAATGTATGCATTCCACCATAAGTAATCCAGGTGCTGAACCACCGTGTGAACACCAAAGGGGGGACTTGCCAGGGCTGATCTACCTGTCCATGCTACCCCGGGTGAATACAGAGATAAGGCATCTAGAAGGGTGTTGAAAGCACATTCTAATGGCATGAGGCACAGGGGTTTGAGGTTTATTTTGAATCTTGTTTGTCTTTTAAGGGAGGTGGTGAATCTTGAGATATTTTTCCATAGTGTTGTATCAGGACTTTCCCTCTTCAGGGTCATCTGAGTGAAATGATTTGCCGCATCCCGTTCTTCTTTCTCACGGTCCTTTTCTGGTATTTTTTTTGCACCCGGTGTTTTTTCGTGGTGTCTTAAGCATCCACAGTACTTCTCTGTTCCAGTCACCTTCAGACCTCAGTACTGCCTACAAGTAAGGCTCTTGCTATCTCCTGGAGAAGCTGCAAAATCCCCTCTCTCACAGGAGCTGCTGGTCAGTGCATGGGGCTGCTGGGCTGCCTGGAGCCCCCATCCTTGCCCAGAGCCTCAGTGTGTTTGCAAAGTGACTCTCGGGCTGGGAAGATTAAAAACAAAGAGCCAAATGCTGCAGCAGTTGCCCCACAAGCCTGCCTGGAGCCCATCAGGGTCTGGGTATGTTGTGTGCCATTGATGGGGGGACAGGCTGCCCTGAAAGGAGGGGAGGATGGGGGAGAGGTGTTCAGAGATGGGTGGCACAGGCTCCTTACCATGAACTGAGCCCACAGCACAGACAATGCTGACTGGGAGGAGAGGAACAGCCAGGAGGAGACCTGGAGGTGCCCAGCCAGCCGGGGAGGACACTGTTGTGTCAGCCTCCTTGCCTGGGTCTCAGGAGCTGCCAGGGCAACCATCGGGCTGGTTGAACCCTCCGACAGGCAAGTGCTGGGTTAATACAGCAGCCCTTTTCACTGAATTTCACTGAATTTTTTTAGAGTTGGAAAGGACCATAGAGATCATCCAGTCCAACTCCCCTGCCAAAG
>JAOXNH010000006.1:10841986-10871502 GCA_028566575.1 Bartramia longicauda
AAAATCTCCAAAGAAGGGGACTCCACACCCTCCCTGGGCAGCCTCTTCCAGGGCTCTGGCACCCTCACTGGGAAGAAAATTTGGGGCTGGCATATGCCCCTCTGCTCCCCACTCAGCTGCTTGAACTCGGTCCCTTCTCAAGCATTGCTAAAGATGGCTTTTGTGGCAGGAGCATCTGGTCCCCTCCATGTTGGCCAGCCTAGGGACAGCAGCAGAGGGCAGAGCTCTCCCGGAGACTGGGACTGCTGCAGTACTGGTGGTGGCGTTGGCCATGGATGAGCAATGCCATGGCTGGTCAAGGTCTGGCAGTTGCAGCCTATTTTTCAGCTCAGCTGTTTGTGGTGTGCAAGGGGTGAGGTGGCTGAGATCTTGGCCATAACCCCTGGCCAAGCCAGCCTTTCTGGGGGTGGATGTGAAGGGATCCTACAGTTAAATAGAGATGTAACCTGGGGACAGCAGAATGTACCATACAGGGAAGGCTCTTGAGACTCTTCAAAGGGAGCGTGCAGGTGCTTTCAGACTTGTGTGACAGGCACCCTCTGCTCAAACCCTGCAACCCCAGCTGGGAGACTTGGTCCCCATTCTCCTGCCTGTCTGTCCCAAACGGGGTGCGAGTGTGCCCTGAGCATTGGTGCCCTGCCTGGGCTTGCCATGGTGAGTGAGACATGAACCCTTGGCAGAACCCAAACCTGGCCCAGATGTAGGGATGCTGCTGAGTTGCAGGACTTGTCAGGGAGGTGGCTCTGCAGGCAGGATGTCAGGAGCTGTCTATATCTCTACAACTCCCTTTTTGTTCATCAACACTGGTGTTTTCCACTGGACTCATCTGTGGAAGCCATAGCCCGCTGTGGGAGCATGTGTGGATCGCAGATGGAGCCCGTGGCCATGCGCTGAGCCCAGAGGGAGGCAGCAGCTGAGGACTCACCCAAACGGACCCCAGAGAAGGGCAGAACAAAGATGTGTGTTGGTGGCTCTTCATGGATGATGGATGATGTCTGGATCTCCAGTCCTCTGGGGTTAGTTTTGCTAGGGGTGCGCTCTCTCCTCCCTGCCAGCCAGCCAGATGCACGCAGGGCAACCTCTGTCTTCCAGTACAGTGCTGTATGTGAAAGGGACTTTTTCAGCCCCAGGGGACAGCTCGAGATGGCTTTTCCCCTGTCACCCCTGTGCTGAGTTTGAGTTGGAAATGCCTCTGGGTGGGTGTAATTGCTCCTGGCTGGGGTTACAGTCTCAGGCTTGTGAAACCCATGTTCCGTCAGAAAATACTCTAATTTCTGTGAATTAGAGGAAACCTGAGCAGCAAACTCTAACAATGTGTTTCATTTAATTCCCAAGCCCTGAACATTCCTGGGTTATTTTATCCCCTCGGTTCCCCATCTTCTCCCCTCGGCTGGGCTTGACGTGGTGGTTGGTTCCCCTTCCCCACATCACCAAATAGTGCGGCCTTTGTGGAGGTGAAGACGAAGCACTAATTATCCTGCCAAGGGTTTCTGTCTGCATCCAGCGTGCAGCATTGCTCTTAGCTCTGATGTGCAATTCCTGTGCTGGCCCATGCTCAGAGACCAAAGGGAAGGGAGCAGTGGGCTGCAGTGGATCCTCTGCTGTCTAATAAAGGTTGTGTTGTGTTCACCCTGCAGCCTTTGGCTCCAAAGCAGCCCTGGAGGATTACTTGCTTTTACAAAACTGCTTATCTTCCCAAAGCTTGCAGGGATGACCTGGCTCCTGCCTCCCGGAGCTGAGCTGCAACTGGCAGAAGGGCTCAAAAGCTATTAGGGAGAGAGTGGAAGACGGTGCAGTTGTGTACACCCAGTTTCTTTAGGAAACACAGCTAAAAACCTCTCTCCTGCAGGGCTGAGAAAGTGCTGTAGTTCATCCTGGAAAGCTGCCTAACTCCCTGTGTGGTTGTGACAGTTATTTCTAATAGGCAAGCAGGAATATCCCCCAGAAGGGGCTGTGAGGAGTCTGGCATGCCTGGGCTTTTGTGGCATTGGCAGTGATTGAAGATGTTTCCTCCTTGCTGCCGATGCCGGTGTGAGAGAGGGTGGAGCTCAGGCACTTCAAAATGCAGGTTTAATTTCCCAGTGCTCTCAAGAGGGTCAAAGTCACTGGAAAACCCGGAGAGGAGTGCCAAGGCTTAACTAGATGCTAATATCCTTGGCTCTGCTGCTGATGTATTAAATACATGTGGGCAAGTTATTTTGAGATTCTGATTCCTGGTGTGTTAGTTTCCTCCCATGTATTAAACGCAGTTAATGAATCCGGCCTCTCTCACAGATGGCACTGAAGCCTGCAGATGGAATGTGCCGTGACAAGGGTCATGTCCTTATATCAGTGCCATTAACCAGGTCTGTGAAGTGGGGGTCACCTCCCAGGGTTCCCAACTACCTCCTGGCATCATCCTTCCCACCCCGTGTGGCAAAGCACCCATCCCTGGGACAAGAGCTACCCCCTTTCCCCCCGCACTCCATGCTGGCTAATTACAGAGGAAGGCACTCCTGAAACACGATGAGGAGAGCCCTGCTTGTAATATGAGCAAATAAAGCTGCAGGAAGCAATAATCTTCTGGGGGATATGTTAATTAGTGCCCCAGCCAGGAAAATCCCCGCTGTAGCTCTGCTAGCCCCTCTGAGCTTATGCAGCTTTGGGATACCAGGAAATGTTCTGAGAATTCAGGCACTGATTTTGAGGTATTGCAAGCGCAGCCGGAACGTTTCACTGGGAGCCAAAGGCACTGGCTGGTTAGGAATCTCCTCTGTGGGCAGCAGATGCAGCGGGAGCGGGTTCCTTGGTGCATCCCTCTCATCTCTCTGCACTACAGAGCTTGCTCTAGCGCTGACGGTCTCCGGATCCCCCTTACCCCAGACCCCCCCCCAGCCTGCTTACTTTAGATTTTCTCCTAACTGAGCCTGCCTTGAGTAGCAGAACCTCACCCCAGCTCTCCCAAGAAGCCAGTGCTGGTGTGACGATACTGTAGCTTGAGGCTGAGCTGATATACAAAATACATCCATTCCTGCTGCTTGTGGCCTGCTCTCCGAGTCCAGACACATCCTGTGTTATACTACAGTACTAATATCCTTCCTTGTTATCTCTTTCCTTTCCTTCTCCAAAAAAAAGAAAAAAACCCACTTCAGACCTGGGGTAGGCTCTGAGTAAGTGTTTCTGCACGTTTTTTTGGCGTGGCGACACTTCCTCCCATGTACCATGGCTGCAGATCTACCCAGGCAAGTGTTGTGGCAGGGTGTACCCCAAAACAGTGTGGATTTCCCTTGATTTCATCAGCCTTAGGTCTGGGATTTCTACAGATGTAAAAGAAATCACGGTGCGTGGCAGCCCCACGGTGTCCAATGGATGGGTCAGCACATCCTACGACGTTGTTAGCCGAGATGCCACTACCTGAACATTAGCCTTTGTGAAATAAGTGTTTGGTTTCTCCACCATCACACCAGTTGGCTTAAAGCCTCCAGTGGTCAAAGCTGACACACTTTGCCTTTACACCAGGAGCGCCGCTGATCGGCGACTGTTTCCTGCCTGGTGGGTAGTGATTTATCTGCAGTGCACTCACAGCTTCCGAAACTTGATTGCTTGCAAATGCATCAATTGCTTATCCATTTCCCTCTGCAAATCTTGAGGGCTCTTCTCACTTTGTAGAAGCTCTGGCTCCTGGGTGACTTGGACTTGAGCCTCACAATACAGGAAAGAAGAGTGAAGAATTTATCTGCCAATCTTCTCGAAGTGTGGTTACCAGTGATCTCCTTCCCAGGGCAGCTCTGGGTTTGCTTTCTTCAGCCTCATGTGCAATGACCCTGTGGTCCATCCCTTTGGAAGGATCCTCTGCTGCCCATCTGCTTTCCTGGCAGAGCAGGAGGATCAGCTTTGTGCTCTGCTCTATTGTATTTTTATCTTCCGTGGGGAAGTGAAAGCACCCAAGGTGGCTGCTGCGCTTTGTGGTGGGACGACGAAGCCCAAGCTCTTCAGTATCAGTCACTTGCAGGGTCACAGACTGGGGTAGAGAGATGCCCAGGCACTGTGTTGTCTTCTTGGCTGCTCATTTGGAGAGAAGGAGGAGAGGTCCAACGCCTCTCTGATTTTTGGGAGCAGATCTCTCTAGTTCCTTTTCATTATCTGGTCCTCAAAATAGCCTCCTTGTCTGCAGCTTGGAGAGGGAGCAGCCCTGCTACCAGCCATCATCTGAAGAGGATCATAGGAGCAGAAATGAAGCGAAGGGATGAGATAGGGAAGGAGGAGGGAAATACCTGATAAAGAGCTGTGATGAAGAGGCTGAGTCACAAAAGAAAAAAAAAGTCATAAAGAGGAGTGACAGCATCTGGTTCAAAGCCCTTTGAAACTGGGGGGGAGGATTTCCAGTGTATTCAGTGGGTTTGAATTGGGCTGTAGCATTGATCTGTTGCATCACTTAAGGACGATTGCAGAATTCAGAGCAGCAGAGGAGAAAACCGAGCCTTTGAAAGTGATGGAAAGGAAGCCTCTGTGGTCTGGGGAGCTTTTTAAGTGCCAGGAAGAGCTGGTCTCACTTGGCCAGGCTGTCATCACAGCACCGAGCCCTGGGTCCTACCCCGGGGTTTCTTCAGGGAGCTCAGCTATTTCTAACTGCAGCAGGTAAGAGAGGAGGGAGATGGGGATGCCTCCCTGTCCTGAGGGTGGAAGACAGCCATGGGTCACTCAAAAATCTTTACAGAAATGTAGACAAAGATTTTAGAGAGGCTGAAGAGAGGGACTTCTATCTGTGTTGCTGGTTTGGGCACGGTGGCAGCTTTTGCATCCCAGCTGGAGAGAATTAGTTTCCCTCCTTAGATGATGAATGACATTGGGCACTTGGCCACCTTAGTCCGCTCTGTGAATTCCTAAGAAGCTGGGCAGGTTTGGTATTATTTTGTGTGTTTTGGGGAGTCCTTTGAGATGGTTGTCTGAATGCACTGTGTTTTAACTGCAGCTGATGCACATGAGCCTGCCTCTACCTGAGACGAAGTCCATGGGTGGCTTCTCTGTGCCAGCACATTGGATTTCAAGTGTTCCTGCTTTGCTTGTGTGGCTCCAGCTTGCTTTTTCCTCTGGTGACCCCTCATCAGCTTTCATGCTGCTGCTCACCCTTTCCTTCCTAACTCCTGCTGTCAGCTGAATGCCTGACCCTGGCTGCCCACGTGTCCCAAATTAGCTTGAGGTGCAGCTGCCAGTGCTGGGAAACACTGCCTAAGCAAGCAGGTTAGGAACTGAAGGGGATGTCTGGTGTCCAAATTCTCTTGATTTCCAAAGGAAGGCAGGTGCCAAACTCTTCCAAGTCTCTTTCAGCCTTTCCTTCCTTGTTCCAACATCTTGCAATAACCTCATAGATGCACAGAATCAAGACTTGATTCTCTTCAACCCAGGGCTGCAGCATGTGCTCAAGTGCTTTTCTTTGCCTTTCTCTGCCTCAGTTTCCCCATCTGGAAAATGGTGGGGGGTGATAATTCTTGCTTCCTTTGATCTGTACAGCTGTAACTTTTCATATAGCATGGGGGGCTTCAAGCTTTGCTGAGCAGAGTTTCTCTGGCTGGAGACTAAGTCACCTGGAAGGTTTAAGGTGAACTTTGCTGCTGCATCCCAGTGGTTCCTGGCTGCGTTCTCAAGGCATGGACCTGTTGGTGCAGCAGTCTGCCATAGGGCAGGTCATCTTCTCTCAGGAAGCTCTGTGACAGAGCAGGAATGACCCATGGGATCAGAGCAGGGCGCTGACAACAGGGTCCACCAACAGACCCCAACAAGAGAACAGGATGAGTCAGACCCAGTATCCAGCCAGGAGAAGATGGGGCTGGAAACAGCTACCTACGACATAGGTCTGAGGTCTACCTAGGAGATAAGTAAACCTACTAGAAATCTCTGGTAAGGACTGGGCTCTTTAAATGTAGCTGCTGGACCAGTGGGTTCATAGGTGGGGGTCCCAGGTGGGGCTCATCTGAGCAATTAATCCCTGTGAATATATCCAGGGCTCTGGCATGCAGGAGGGAGCAGCGCAGTGTTGAGTTGTTTCTCTTCTGTTTGTGACTGATCTGTGCTGTTGAACTTGTCCTTTTTTTCTTTTCTTTTTTTCTAGTGCCCCAAACCTGCCAGTCAAGATGGCCAAACCTAGCAAGGTGAACCAGGCCCTGGCAGGTAAGGATCCTGGTCTGTTTTACCAGCTCTATCCCTAGGCTTACACGAGCAAGTGCTTTACCTTTCTGTGGCACTTACTCGGCTTTGTTAATTTTTAGGAGGTCTGAAATATCACTGGCATTTAGGGTTTTAGGCCCAAAGACTTCAGTAAGGCAAAGAGGACAAATTTGGGGGAGAATGGGATGGTCGAACCTTAGTAACTGTTTTTCTTATCAGCGCTGATCTTGAGGCCTCCAAAATGAGCAGGTTGGTTTGAGGGCTGGGTGTTCATTTTCTCCTGTAGGTGTGGATGAGCAAGTAGTTGGGGAGAATCACACTGATCAACAGCTCTGGCTGTTGCTTGCTACCTTTTTTTAAAGCTGAGGGGGAAGAGCGGTGTGAGATGGAGTGTGGTTTTTAATCTGTTTTTTTTATGTGACTTATTACAAAAGCTCAGGTGGTCTTTAGCTTAAAAAACGATTGTGATGCCTTGTTTTGGGGAAAGGAGGGGACAGAAGTTGAACCAGCCGTTGTCTCCTGTGGCAGCAGAATACAGGTTTGCTCGTTATCATCCAAACCCTCGAACACAATGCTGAATGTACCCGAGGATTGTCTGGGAGGGATGAAAGTGCTGGTTTTCAGTGCTCCTTTTCAGAGTAGTTTTGCCCGTTAAACATGAAATGGCGTTGCCTTGAAAATGACAACTCATGCTTGCAGCTTCTGGCAGAAGTGTTTCCGTGCCAGAATCCGTCGGCGCGTTGGCTCTGCGTTGACTCAGCCGGCGCCAAACCGTGGGACCCTGGAGTGGTGGTGCCTGGGGACATGGGTGTTCTGCTGAGAGCAGATGTTCTCCGTACCAACACTGACTGTGCATCCGAAATCATATTGTAATGTGGTAACCTGGGGTAGATGAGTGGAAAAGACTCGATGTATGGTATTTTCTGGGGTTTTCTGTATCCATTTAAGATGCTACAGAATACCTATTAACCTTCTCCTTCCTCTGGCTCTTGTCTGTGCATAGTCTGTTGAGGTTGTTAGCTCCTTGGACATCAAACTTTGCTCCTGAGCAGGTGGAGATGGTTATGTTCTCACCCTTAGAGAAATGGTTGCCACCTTATTCCGGGAAAGGTGATGGTGTTTGTTCTCCTCCAAGCATCAGGCTTTACCCTGCCTAAAAATGATTGTTAGGACTGATGTTTCCAGTTGCCTGATGTTTTCAGCATTGTGAAAACTGTGCCTTGCATGTCTGTAGCCAAATGGGCACTGTGTAAGGACTAATACTGTCTGTCCTCTGACAGCGTGCAGCCCATTTGTTTCCCCGTTAGCAAATCAGTCTTTGTGGAAATGAGGTGTAAAGTCAAGCTCAGACCTTGTCTAGGTGGATGACCTGAGGAGAAGAACTCCCTTTGCTTATAAAAGCTCTGAATTTCATCCCCTGGCTATTAACACTGACTGTGTAATTAGGTACTTAATCACGTAAAGGTAAATACAGCAAAGAGCTAAGAGCCCTGGTGAATCTAGGCTGTGTTCATGTTGTGAACTGTGATCTCCTTCTACGTGTGCAAGTCATCCACTGTTAATTTGGAAGAGGTGAATATGCATGGTCCATTTATGGCTTGTAGGGCCACCTTTAGATAGAAAAAGCTGCAGGAGAGCTCAGTAGAATAAGCCATTTACGACCATTTAATGAAATAAAATGAAAAGGTTAAGCTTGTAATTGATATCTCTGTTGTTGGAGGTGCAAAACAGGGAATAGTTATTCATTTTAATAATCTTTAGCTCTCCAGGAAGCAGCTAGCAAGAGGACTGCTGAGTTTCAGGGGAGGGCAGAGCTTCATGGGCTGGGCTGAGGGTGGTCAGCGCAGAAGCCACCAGCATCTCCTTCAGATCCAGGACACGGCTTTGATGGGAGCTGTGCTGCCTTCTGCCAAGTGCAACAGACCTCAGAGGTGCAAGGGAGGAGAAAAATGTGAATTTGAGTCTCTCTTTAAAACCACACAGAAGCAGAGGAAAGATCCAGACAAGTTAATTAGCAAGCAAAAGGAAAATAAATCTCTGGGAACATTTCTGGTAAAAAGCAAGCAGCGGAGTTCTGGTAAAAAGGCCAAATTTTATCGAAACGTTAATTGGCTGGGTCTTTAGGGACACCTTCTTCCCCTCTATGCTTTGCGCTCCGTTTCCAGAGCGTCTTCTGGGAAGTGGTATTTTGTTCATATTTAACAGAATCACAGAATTTAAAATCCTGCAGATGGTCTTTGAGTTACTTATAATTCAGGTTATTCTCTAGCGCACAGACTGGGCCCCTCTTCTTCCTCTGGTCCCTACTGCTCAACTTCAGCATCAGGGTGGAAGGGTAGGGGACCTGAGTGCTCTGTGGTGACATCGGGGAGAGACATTCAGTTTCAGATGGGAACTGAAGGCTTTATTCTGGGAAGCATGTCCAGAAGTTTCGGAACCCCTGGTCTCCATCCTGAGGTGCCTCTCAGCAGCTTTGGCTCTGGTTTGAAGCAGGAGAGATAAAACCCCTGAATTTTGTGGGTGATCTCAAGAAATGCTGCAGGTGCATCGTTTGGATGCAGAGGGAAGCTCTGGTGGATGAAGAGGAGATGGTTGATTCTGTAGGTGTGAGTAAGAAGCTGGGGTTTGTGTGGTGAGCCCCCGAGTGAGGGATTTGTAACACACTCAACCCCATGTCTTCTAGAAGCATCACTTGGGATCCCAGAAATCATGAAGCTGACTTAAAAACCATGTTTTGTACCAAAAAAAAAATTAAAATATTTTTTTCTTGCTTTCTGCTATTTTAATACTTCAAGGTGCACATGGAAGCTTGTCTATTAAGCTTTTTCTTTCCCCCTGAGTATTTGGTTGGGATGGTGAAATGCCACAGCGGAGGTCGAAGCAGACTGTTGAACCACAGTGGTGGTGTTTAAGGATCAGGTGGACTAATATCTCTTGGGAATGATGGAATTTAGCTGGTGTGTCTTGGGGGTGGACTAGGCGGTCATATGAAGGCCCATCTAATACTATTTTTAAGATGAAGGCTGGAAATTAGCTTTTTTGTTCAATGAAACCAAGTGTTTCTCATTTGCATGATTCCTAGAGCTGGTGTTCGGGACCATACTAACCATAATAATTTTGCTGGTGGATATAATCATACAAATTAGCAATGGTTTTCTGAGATCTTATGGTATTTGCAGGTAAGCTCTGCCCTTTTGCTTCTACCTGCTTAAATACAGGACTGGAACCAAAAGCACAGTGGCCTGAGGTCCGTGCAAACATGGATCCGGGGCCGGTGACCGGAGGGATGTGGAGGGCTGGGTGTGTGAGCGAGCGTGTGGTCAAGGCTCGTTACGCTACGTAAGGGTGTTTTTCCCATTCTCAGCTTCTGCACAGGATATTGCAAAAGTCCCTTATTTACACGGCAGGCTGAAAAAAGCTGGTGGATGTTGTCATAGCTCCAGTGAAAACAAGTTTACCCCAAAGAGTTGGTAACGTTGTACTTTTGGCCAATTAGATGCTTTGAGCAAGAGAAAAGGGGCAGTTCTCCGAGTCAGGATGTTGCACGCTCAGAGGATCGGATCAGATGCCAAAGGATGCTTTGCAAGGCTTTTTGTCTCTTCTCTCCTGCAGTCCTTGCAGGGAAGAAACCCAGGGAAGAAATGGGAAGTGTGAACACTTAATATTTTTTTCAAGCTCCTGGAGTAGCTTGTGAGCAGCAGGAACTCTTGCAGGGATGCATGGCGTCCAAAGCAGTCTTGGTCTGGGCAAGTTTGTCTTGTTGCAGCTTGGCCCTTGCAGTGAGAATATATCCAGGTCCAGGGCCACATTTACTCCTGACATCACTCCAGGGTTCCCTACAACAAATTCTGAATTTTAAGTTGTTCTGCCCACAGGTCAGAATTGGGGAGTCTCTCTGCAGATGTGTTGAGCGTCTCTGTATTTTTCTGGCACTTCATGTGAACACACACCCTCACATAAGGCTTGGATCAGAGGAGATCCCTTACTGGGGACTCTTGTCACCAAGCTTGTGGGAGGATTGTTAGATGCTGAGATTTCCAGTATTGTATTAGAACTTTAAAGGAAGCGTTGCTGCTGGGCTTTTAGATGAGCCAGAAGAGCAGTCTAACACCAGAACATCCCTTTTTTGAATGCTCTCTTGGTTTGAATCTGCAGAAGATGATTCATTGTGTGTTTCTCCAAAGGCAGCAGAAGGTAAAAGAGGAAAATTATCTTTTCTTGGCCAGTTTAAGATTGTCCATGGGAGAACATTTGGTTGGGATAATTCTCCTGGTCCCGAGTCTCCCTGTGCTGTGTATCTGTGTGGAGTCGTAGATGTGTTTGCAGCTTAGAAAAGGAAAGAAAGTTCCTGGAATAAATGTGTATTTTCTTTGTGATGATTCATGCTGCTGGCAGGCGTTTTTGACCATGTTATTCCAGGTATGAGAGAGGCTGTGTCAGAAGGTAACTGACCTCGGCAGAGGTTCTGTGGCTCGTCCTTCTTCACTTAATCTGATTTTTAAAGGCAACACTTTGTCTTCTGCCATTAAAAGTCTGAAGTTGGTTGTTCAGCCTCTGCTTCTGTCGTGCTTTCCTTTTTTTTAAATGAGCTCTGCATGTTAATGTTAACGAGATGGTATTGATCTCTTAAGAAGAAAGCATTAATTTTGCATTTGCCTATCAGTCAGCTGCGCGTGGGTGGTGATAATCCCTGTTAGTCTTTGGACTTGCTTTTCAAATGTCAGTCTCTGCAATCAGCGCTGTCGCACTGCTTAGAAGCAGGTTTTTTGGAGACAACTTTGCTGATTCTGGGGAACAGCATTTTTGCAGCCTCAGTGGGGTCAGGCTGGCTGAGATGATATCCCCCAGCCGTGGGGAGGTCCGGCATCTTGCCTGTTTCTCAGGAATGCTGTTGTTCTTCTGGGGGGTATCTCCAACTGTCCTTCAACCTGCTGAAAGGGGAGAGGACCTGCCCGCTGCCCATGCATAGGCAGCTTTGATGCTGGTGCTGGGTTTCAGGCATTCAGTTGTACTCACTCACTCAAAAAACAAGTAGCTTTTGTTATGGGAACACTTATGCCCTTCCTTAAGGCTCCATGGGAGGAGTGAAGGACTGCTGACTTAGGCCAGGGCTGAGAGCACCCAATAGTCTTGCAGTCTTTAGTTCAAGACTTAAAGGAAGTTATTTTGGTTGTGAAATACCTGGAGCCAACATTCAGCTAGAGATCTGCTGGCTTGTAGTGGTGGCAGGGGCTCTCCTCGTCTGTGCCTGCTGGGAACAGCCCAGTGCTGTCGTAGGGTGAGGGGTACTAACTCAGCACTTGCATGCTTTGAAGGTCCTCCTCTGGCCCTGCAGCTCCTGGGAACTGGGGGGGACTACACCTCAGATCTACATCAACAACAGTGGTACCTAATGGGGGTCATCCATGGCTGCCTGGTTTGGTGTTACCTGTTTCCATTTGGAAGTGTGTGGTTTCACCGTGCATTGGGTGGCTTGGTCTTCCGACCAGAGCAGCTCTGCCAAAGGTTCTTGGGTAACCCTGGGGAAATGACTTCATCCCTCTGTGCCCGTCTCCTCATCTTGTGAAACCCTTTCTGTCTGTCTTTGGTCCTCAGATGAGAGAGTATTAGTAAAAGCATCTGACTTTGTGACTCAAGAAAGGACCTGGACATGTTCTGGAATATTTATTGGACCTGAAATGAAGGAGGCAGAACACACGGTCAGCACTGTGGGTAGTTCTGCTTTTTGGGAATCAACATAAGCTTTGCAGAAGGAGCTTTCTCATCACAAGCAGGTTCTTGACTGGTTGCGTATTTGAGGCAGAAAATAGTCTTACCACTTGCACGCAAAACTGGCTGATGCTTCCCGTCATAACTCGGTTTTCAGTCGTGTGTGGGCAAGGTACCTCATTTTTGTCCTGACCAATGTGCTCTTCTGTCTTCCTTTCCCAGCCCGGCTGAGTAGAGGCTTGGAAAAAGAAAATCCTTAGAAATCTCAGCTTTGGCTGTGAATTCCTGTGCAGGATACTGGCAAGATTTTCCACAGTGATAGGATGTGGTTTTACGTGGTGTACTCTCAGAGGCAACTTTGGGGGAAACACTGGCTTTTAGGTTGTTTGCTCTTGGTTTCCAACCAGAAGCATCCTATTTTATTATATATTTTTTTAGTTCTGGCAGTGGCTGTTGCAGGTGGGAAGTTGCTTCTTGGGAAAGCGAAGGCAGGTGTTTTTGTGAATGTAAGTTTAACAGCGATGCGCTACCTTTAGAGATGTTATGACTTGTAGCTGGCCTGTATTTCACAGGGAAAACATCACATTAGATCAGCATGATCTGTCCTGGAGCTCTCCGTGTGCCAGTTTTACCTTCAGGGAACGGCTGTCCTTTTTAATGATTCATTAGCTTTAACAAACCCCGTGAATAGGGCTGGCTGGGGTGGGGGAGGGTGAGAATTGCATTGTAGCTGGGGGTACCAGGAGAAAAACAGGGTGCCAAGGTGTGGGGTGACTGTGGGGCTGCCCCCATAGGGCTCGTCTGGCAGAGGACTCGGTGGGGCAGCTCCAGCCCATGGTCGGCCCTGCGCTGCTGTGGTGTTTGAAGGTGGTTGAGCTGCTCTCTGGGAATCGGTTTGATGTGACACCTTTGAAACATGTAGCTTTAGGAACAGAGTACCTGAGCAGGACCTTTAGGGGTTACAGGTGATGTCCCTCATCCTTCATGTCCCCTGGGTCAGGGCTGTGGTGAGCAGGGGGACTTTGCATCGCAGCAGAGTCAGTGCCTGAGGAGTCCTAGGGCCAAGGCAAAGAGGAAGGTCCTGCTCACACACCAGCTCAGAAGGTCACGGGTGAGACTTATGCCCGTGTTTCCCCACTTGAATTTGCCTCCCTCTGAAAGCCTCTGGATCCTGTCCTTGTGCTGACTCCAACCCCGTTGCCTCTCAGATGTTTTATGTCCTCTGAATCAAGGGCTTTTGGGTTTTGTTTTATTTTATCTTTTCTTTTCTTTTTTTTTAATTTTCTTTGAGAGATTAAAGCTTTTGTTTTAATGAATGTGTTTCCCCGTTGTTTCCTTCCTGCATGTTGATCTCGTACCCGCTGTAGGCATGACGGCTATTCTGATGTCAGCCGCCGGACTCCCCGTGCACCTCACCTGTGTGCCGCAAGCTGCCACCACCCATAAAGCCACTAAAAAACACAGCTCAGTTAAGGAGGGGAGGAGAGTGTCCAAGAAAGGTAGTTCCTGCTCAAACTCTCATATTTGCTTCCATCTCCTTCTCTTTATCTCTCTGCACTTGTTCTGCCTCCCTCCTTTCCTCTTGTCTCTCCCCTCACCCTCTTGGCTCTTCTGATTTGACTGATGATGTTCGTCCCACCAAGGGGAGAAGCAGGGCACGTCTCCTCTGGCCTGCACGGTCTCTGACAGGCTGTAAAATAAGATTATAAAGTAGACCCCGTCCTGTGGTAGCTCTGCCCGTCTCCATCACTCACAGAAGCTGGAGCAGCCCAGTTGTTCGCTGAGCATGTCAGAGACTTCTGTAGCCTCTTCCATGGTCTCACTAGAACCCCTTTGGGAGCCCTGGGCATCCATGTACCAGGACGTTCTCTCACTCATTGGTGGGACAAGTCTGGGAGCTGAGGGACCATCAAGGCAAGCATTTAATCCATGTGTGTTCTCAAAAGAAGGTCTGCTTGTGAGCCATGCTTGTCATGGTTGAGTCATAAGATGAGAAGGATCTTCCAGACAAGCAGGCTCCTGAGTCATGCAGGGCTTTCAAGGTTCAGTTGCAGAGGATTTGTTCTCTCCACCTCTGTCTGGGGTGGAAGGGGGTGGAGTGGAGCACTCTCAGGTGGATGTGCCCTGGCAGGAAGGGCTGGGTTAACCCAGCTCTTCTGCCAAGCTGAGCCACCTCCAGGGCAGTGCCTTCATTTCTCCTCTTCATATCTCACTGGCATCCTACACCCTCACCTTGCTGGGTCTGTGGGCTCCCAGTTTAGAGCCTGGGTCCCATCTTTGTGTGGCAGCCCTGGGACTCTGCAGGGGTAGGTGTGAGTCCAGGCTGGTGGAGCTGTAGATGTTGTTTAGCAACCCCGGCACAGGTATCCTGGGGTGATCAACCACCACCAAACCTCAAGTGCTTCCCCCTTCAGATAAATGAAGGGGTTCTAGAGGTGGGTGGCTGTTCAACATGGTGATGCTTGTGTTGAAGGGAGAGCCCTGAGGTGGAGGGGAGGAGGCATTGGCTGTCTTGGAGGGGGGTTTTCTTGTCGCCAGTGTCTCTCTCCTTGGAGTCTGTGCATGCAGTGAGGAGGCTTGATTGGGAAGTGAGGTCCAAACCCATCCGAAGGAAGCAGGAAGGGTGGTAGAAGGAAAATAGAAATCAAATGCAGAGGAAGGTATCTTGCAGAAATGGATTATGGAGGGAGCTAGAAGGAGGAGATGCAAATGGAGAGAAGGAGGGAGAGAGCAAATGTGGAGTAGGATGTGTGATAGAGGGGGAGGAGAAAGCAGGGGGGCGGCAGGAGAAGCAGTGAAGAACAGGAGGAGCCAAAGGGAAATGGGCGGTGAAGGAGAGGACAGAGCAGAGGTGGGTGGCAGAGGGGCTGGATGAGGATCTCACTCTCTGCAGGGCCAGCTGACAAGGGAATGGGGCGACACAGCTCCTGGAGCTTCCCTCCTGGTGCTGGCAGTGTCCATGCAGCCCTCAACAGCCGGGGATGAGGGCTGGGTGGTGGGGACACCCCGGGAACAGTGCCGAAATGGAGCTGTGGAGAGGCCAGACCCTCCCACAGAGGCATTGCCTTGCCCCTGTCACTGGAGGAGCCCCAAAAACAGAGTCCAGGGCTGCCTGGTGTTGGTCACTGGCCACAAACACACAGCCTCTGCAGTCCCCCCACCCCATGGTGCGGCTGGCAGCTGCCTTCTCCTCAGTGGGGTCTGTGGGTACCAGGCTCTGCACCGCTCGCAGCATCCAGCTCTGCCTGGCACAGAGGAGATGCAGGTGCAGGCAACCAGGATGCTCGGAAGAGCACGACGTTAACGGGAGGGTATGTCTGGAGCATGAAATGGGGAGGGTGGGAGGTGGGCTGGGGGCACAGAGCAGCACATGCCACGTTGGGTATCTGCCAGGGGAGCAGAGGGGTGGCTGCTGCCTCTTCCTCCATGAGATGCTGGTCCCTCAGCTCTTGCTGCAGCACCTGGCAGCACATGTGTGTGTCCTGGGGTGTGCTGGGGCAGGGATGGCTCCAGCCTCGGCCCCTGGGGGTGTCTGGGCAACTGGCTCAGCCCCAGGACTGTGCCTGGTTGCCAGCCCAGAGAGCCAGGCTGCCATCTCCCTGCCAGCTCACCAATGCCACCTGCTGGGACCAGGACTTGTCTGAGGAGCAGAGAGGGGACACCAGCAGGAGGGATGTGACCACATCCGTGCTGGGGGCACCAAGCAGCTCCTTGTCCTATCTGGCATGGCAGAATTTGATCTATCCTGCTGCAGAGGAGAAACTTTGCCAGCTTTGTCCTTCCCAGCCTGTGAGAAGGAGGTGCCTTTCTCTGCTTCAGTTTGCTAAAATCCTCCCTCTCGTTTTAGAAAGTGAGATCCCCTTTGCCAGGATCAGGGAGGCTGTCCTGCAGAGTGCACAGCTCCTGGGGTGAAGAGAGTGCTCAGTGTCCCCCGGGACCAAGCTGTGTTTGTGCAACACCCCTCCTGCCTTAGGAACACTGTTCTGCAGTGAACATAGTGAGCCTGACTTTTGGTCAAGCTATTGTTTGTTGGAGTGTTTTTTTTTCCCTTTACAGACCCTGAAGCTGCCAACAGGCAGAGCTGAGCCTGGTTTTTGTCCTGAATTTCTGCATTGTGTGGGATGGGAAAGGGCACACCCCTCTAGGATTTTCCATTTTGGAGAGCTGTAGTGAGCGCCGTGCATCCAGGAGCAGGTCCGTCAGGGTGCTGACTACAACCAGCTGGTGCCCAAATAGATGGTGGTGGGTACAGGGAACCCCTGCCAAGACCCTTCTTGCTCCTTCCTGCTGCTCCAAACCCTGGCTGCACGCGAGTCGAGGAATTGCAGCCAGCCCAGTGAATAGCTGGGTTATGTTAAACAAAGGTGCTAATTAGTCAGGACTCGTTAGTGTTGTTGTTCTGGCAGTGATGTCTCTGGCGCAGACGAGGGCTGTGCTGTGGGTGCTGCAGGTCTCAGGGAAGTCCTAGTTTCAGGGCAGACCCCTCCAGCTGTCTGGGAGGGAGGAGAGCAGCGTGTCTGGCTCTTCCCAAAGCACTGCTGTGCTGCACACGCATGGAGCCGGCTGCTGCCGAGGAGAACCGAAGGGAAAAGGTGTTGGTCAAGGTCTGGTGTGCCATTTATCCTCTCAGCTGATGGGATCACCCTACACTTTTCCCCTGGCTTGGAGGGTTCCCTGTGTGTCCTCTCTGGGATGGGCAGACACTGCAGTACAGAGGGAGAGGAGATGAGCAGGATGGGATCTGACTAGGTGAGGGGACTAATCCCAGCTGACTCCACTCCCCATATGTCCCTCCATTTGCAGCTGGGACTGTGCCAGTGCTTATGGGATGGGTGGAACTGGTGAGCCCTTGGATTTTGGGGAGCTTGCTGTTCCCAGGGAGGACCATCTGCTGAAGGAGACGAGCTGCAATAACAGGGATGCTCTGTGTCAGGACCAGAGCAGCTGGGTCGCTTGGTTATCCTGCTGAAATGCTGAATGTGGAGAAACCCATTTTAAACACCAAATCTCCTCTTGCCTTCCTGATCTCTGGACACCCCTCTTGGGGGCTGAGGGCCTGTAGGTCCAGCCTTTGCAAGTCCAGGGAGCAGAGGTGATCAGACTTGGGTGACTGTTTGTGACAGTAACTAGAAACAACCTGTGTCTGGCCTGTGTAGGGTATTAAAAGAAGAGTTTGATGTTCACCATATGGCTCGTTTTGGGATACAGAAGGAGGCATGTTACTGCTGCAAGCATTTGGTTGCTGAGGAAGGATTCAAAACACATCTGTTAAATGTTGCCCATGGAAAGCCCTCACTTCAGCAAGCAACTTATTATCTACAGGGAGGAAGGGGAAGCATTAAAAAAAAAAAGAATAATCGTTATTCTTCTCTTTGTAAATGAAAGAATGGTAAACATTCCTTCACATCCCAGATAAATCAATAGCCCAGCGTTGGGCCAGCTGCTGGGAAACGGTGTCGGTCAATTCTGCTGTTGCGTTTTTAATCCGCTATTGAATCTTGAAACTCTGGGGACTGAACAGGCCTTGATGCTCCCAAGAGATAGGAGAACAAAGATTCGGAGGCAAACGCTTTTATGGAGCAAATAGTCCTGTGAGGAAGTGATTCATGTCCTGAAGCACACGTGGCTCGTGCCGTGGCGGGTGCTGTGCTCACCGTCCTGCTTCTGGTTCCCTCCTCTGCTGCTGGGATGGGGCCTGACAGATGTCTGCCCAAGGAAGAGCCTTCCTTCAGAGGCAAGGAAGGCCGTGTGGGCTTCTCTACCCAGGCTGAAACCAAGTTCTCAGCATTGAAAGGCTTATTTAGGACTGGACGTTTGAGCACTTGCAGCTGGGACAGTTTTTTGTAAAGCATCTGGGCTCTCCAGCCCTTTCTCCCTCCAGACAACCTTGGTGGATCTAAATGCATCAGAGCTTCATCACAGCAAACTTACAGGAACAGATCAGAGATGCCACTGTGCAAACCCATCAGGCATGGATTTCCTAAGGATGGACGAGGGCTGCATCACCCTCTGGTGCCTGTCTGGTTGCCCCCAGCTCCATCCTAATGCCAGCTGATGAGGTGATGTAATGCCAGTTGCTTTGCCCAAAATCCCTGCTGTACCCCACAGACTCTGCAAAGAGCTTTCTTGGCCTCATTCTCACCCATCTCTGCACTGAGATTTGTCTCCTTTCATGGATTTGATCTGACTGAGCCTGGCCAGTTCTCGGGCAAGTCATGTCTTCGTTCCTCTGCGCTGCTAACAGAGGAAGGAAAGTCAACAGCAAGAGAAATGCGGAGCAGGGGCTGTGGGGAAAGAGTGTCCTCCACTGTCCTGGGCGAGATGAATTGCTCTGAAGCTGCTCAGATCTGCTGTGCAGGTGGGAGCAGGTGAGCTGGGACTTCTGCCAAGGACTGGGCAGGTGCCACCGCTGGTGTAAGACACCCACTCTCCTCGCTGTCTTCACCACCTTGTCTGCTCATCTTTTTGGCATTGCTTTCTCCAGCCTGTAGCCAGAGGAGACAAATTCAAGGTCACTTTCAAGAGCCACCTGGAAAACGCAGTCCAGGTGGAGAAGGATTTGGTGGTCAGTCTGGCAGGTACACGGGATCCTCGGGAATGAGGACGTGGTGGTCATCGTGATCTGCTGCGTGTGAGGAAGGTCCCAGCAGAGAAGACTCCTGGACCCGTTTCTCCCTCTTGGAAAAGACAAGATGAGGAGCTGTGTTCCCTGTGAGATCTGATGGTCAGGTCTTGAAGCAGCTCCTGGTGCTGCTGAGCTCTTGGCCTGAGAGCTGGAAGGCTGGGGCTTGCCCAGGCTGTCTCCTGCTCTTCTTGTGGCAGTTCTTGGAAATGTTTTTCCAGGCAATCGGAGGGAGCATCGCTTCACCTTGTGGGCTCCTTTTCTTGCTCTGTGTGCTCAGTCATACCTTCCTTCTGCTACCACTGCCAGAAATCATGTGTTTCAGGATGGCTGGGAATCCCTTTCTGAAAATAACTCATCTTAATGACTGTGTCTTCATTTAGGAGAGTCCAACTCCCAGTTCATCAGTCTTCCTCAGCTAAATGATTTCTCCACCCACAGTAGCTCTCTGCCTCACTCTATTCTGTGCCCCGAGCTGGTTTGTCTGCAGTGAGGTGTCTCTTCCCTGGCTGGTGTCTGTGCCATGGGGTGACCTTCTGCTCTCTCTCAAGGTGTCCCCAGAGCATTAGCCGCTTGCAGGGCTGGCATTCATGGGAACAAGGTGCTCCTGAGTGATACAGGATCTATGCCATCCAGGTCTTTGCTTGTTCAATGACACCTGTGGCATCTGAGCAGTCCTTCCCTTCTGCTTCACCATGTTTGCCTCTACCACTTCTTTTCATGCACAGGGTGGCTGTCTCTTGATGCACAGCTTTTTCAACCACAGAGGCAATGCTTGTGAAACCTCCATCTTCCTTGCAAGCACCAAAGTGGATGGGCAGAGCTGAAGATGGATGTCATACAGGTACACCCGCAGCTCAGATGCCCCACAGTTGCACGTGGTGATGCTTTTTGTCCACCTGGGAGTGTGGAGTTTGGATGAGCAGTACTCTGTGCTAAAATACAGCTGATGTCCTTAAAAATGAGCTTGGTAGCAGAGCTCTTTGGGACAGTGTTGGAGTACAACTCCCTCATGAGGCCCTGGGCTGCTGGGCATGGATGCCTGTGACCTGCCTGGCTGCTGCTACCCTTTCCCTTGCTCCCTGAATCACCCTGGTGGCTTGGCTGGCCAGGATGGAGGAGAACAGAGAAGGAAGAGCTACACCTTTGCCAGCCTGTTCTTCACAGCACTGCTTTGCCCTGATGTCCCCCAGAAGCAGATTTGGGAAGGAACGGCGAGGTTCCCCCCTGTGCCAAGTGGCAGGACTCTTTTACATCCTGTCAGGTGGAGTCATAATGTCACTTGAGCAAATGTTTCCTTTTGTAGGCTGGTGGAAGAGCCTGGTAGCCTCCATGACGGGCCTGATGACCGGTAAGGGGCTCATCTCCTCTCACCCAGTGCTGGCCACCGTGCAGAGGTAGCTTAAGCTAAGCCTTATTGGGCAGCTCCAAAAGGATAGGCTGGGAGTTGAGGTGATGCTGATGCTTTCAGTGATAACTTGCTCCGGGTTCTGTGTGATGTTTGTTGCTTAATCCCGTAACATCTCCAAGGGGACCAGGCTGCCAGTGCTGGTGGACTCCTTGGGTGCCTGGGGAGCAGTTGGGAAAACATCTATTTCCAACTATATTTAGGAAAATGTCAAAGTTTCACTGCCACGTGCTTTGTTTTATATGCCCTGTGACTTGTGTCATGTCTTGCTGGATGTGAGTATGTGGAAGTTTGAGAGAAAAGCTGCTATTTCCCAGTAAAGGTGTGAGGTTCATGCTGCCATACTCAAAACAGAACCCAAAGCTTAGTGTATTGTGTGTCTCTCCTCAGGTGCCAGCTGCAGGGTGTGAGAAGGTCCCACATCAGCTGGGACCATGTGGGAATGCCTTTTCTCCTTCAACAACACAGATGATGCAATCCTCTATCCCAGTGAGACCCCAAGAGTCCTTGGGTTGAGTTTGATCTGAGCTGGCCTCTGCTGTGCGAAAGGAAGTCCTGGCTGGTGCCACTTGGGGTGCGTGGGGAGAACTGAAGCACAGCAGCTACAGGCAGACCCCTGGGTGTACGGCACAGGGCACCAACGTCTGCCAGTATGTTTTCCCATCCGTGGCACTCGCGGTCCTAGCAGTAGCCATTTCTGATAGCAAAGCCTCTGTGGGGCTTGTAGGGATCAGTTGGAGCAGCCTCTTCTCCCCCTCTAACCCTGACCTTTCTCCTTGGCGTCCTGGCCAGTGACTTGCTTGTCCCCCTTCTCTCTAGCTCACCCTGCACGTGCCCATCATATCTCACAGCATATCTCATTTCTTCTCCTCTCTCCTTGTGCAGCGACACCAACCGAGCCAGAAGCAGTGGTGAAGAAGTACCTGGAAGAGGTGAAGGGCTCTCCTGCTGATGAGGTGAGAGGACAGTGGCTTCACTCCAACTTGCCCAGCGTGGCCTGTTCACTGGGGTGCTGTGAAGAGCCCAGCGATGCCTGAGGACCATCCTTTCGTGGGCATCCCCTGTGGTAGATAGTAGTGCTTCCAGTGGCACTGTTGATGCCAGGTGGAGAGGCCTCAGCTCTGGCTGAAGCCCACACATGGTAACTGGTGACTCATCCTCATCAGGTGACTGTGACAGAGAAAGCACGGTGTGGGTTAAGTAGCTAATCCTGGTAATACCTCCCTGTTCTCCTTGGAGCTGGAGGGAGTTTGGCTTTGGTCTCCTCTCTGTAGTTTTTGACCTCTGTGAGCACTGAGATCCAAACCCAGCACTGGAGCTGCTGGACATATCAGTACTCATTTCCTCTCTAACTGACACCAGGTCTCTTCCTGTGCTGTCCAGGAGGTGGTGGATTGGGGTGATACCAACCAGAGAAGGAAACCTGTCTCTGTGCCCTTAAACCTCAAAGGGAAGGATTAAAGTTGAAGGCAAATCTTCCTGAAGCATCTCCTTGATCGCATCCTTGGTGGGGTCAGTCACTGTGATCAGCCTGTGCTCACACCACATGGTGGCTTTCTCCTTTTTGTCTTGGACTCCAGGACTGTATCATCTGCATGGAGAAGCTGTCCTCCCCCTCAGGTTACGGTGACGCATGCGAGGGCAGCACAATCAAGCCAGAGACAGTTGGTCGTCTGAGGAACTGCCAGCACTCCTTCCACATGCTCTGCGTGCTCGCCATGTACTCCAACGGCAACAAGGTACCCAGCTGGCCCGTCCCCACCAACTCCCCTGAGCCCTGCTGACTTGGCTGTGGAGCTCTGATGGCCCCTTCTCTCCCCACAGGATGGGAGTTTGCAGTGTCCATCTTGTAAAACCATCTACGGAGAGAAAACCGGTACTCAGCCCAAAGGGAAGATGGAGGTCTCCACTTTCCCCCAGTCCCTCCCTGGCCACAAGGACTGTGGGACAATCCAGATCGTGTATCACATCAGCAGAGGCATCCAGGTGAGTGCACAGCAGCAACGGCTGCTGCTGGGTAGCACAACCTGTGAGAGCCTCCCAGAACAGTACTGGGGCCCAGTACAGTACCTGCTGGCAGCCCATCGCTGAGCCACCAAAGGTCCCTGGAGCCAGCACCTGCACTGGCACTTCAGTGGGTGGGTGACTTGAGTCTCCTCTGTGAAAGATCTTTTCCCACTTTGAGGGTGGCCCCCAGGGTCTACAACAGCCTTTTACCTGCAGTAAAGACTAATGTCTGCATGAAGCTGGGAGGAGACTTGTCTCATTGGGATCTCTCCCACCTTGTGAGCATATCTGGTTTCACAACCTGCATCTGAGGTTCTGGTGGTTGCAGGGAGCTTGCAAAGGTTGGAGCTGGGTGGCCTTTCTAGGGTGTCATCAGACCACATGGAAAAAGCTGTGGTTTGGGACTGTCTCCCATAATAATTTAAGTAATGTGAGGAGCTGGCTTTGTATCCCAGCAGGAGGTGGCTCTTGGAGGACCTGTGGTACTCACGTGTCCCATAAGAACAAGTCAAATTGACTCTCACTCATGATCAGCAACATGTGTGCATGGAAGAGCTGTTTTGGGATGGGTCTGTCAAATCCTGCTGCTGAGCGATTGTCTAACTCGGATGAAGTGGAGGTGTCTGTGCCAAATATGTCTTACCTATTGCAGGGCCCTGAGCACCCCAACCCGGGGATGCCTTACACGGCAAGAGGCTTCCCTCGCTATTGTTACCTGCCGGACAACGAGAAGGGCAGGAAGGTAAATATCACACCCTGACAATGTGACCCTTCTCAGGCCGGTTCTTGGCCCCATGTCGGTGGATTTGGCACAACAGGGTCACTTTTGGGAGCTGTCACCATGATGCCAACTGGCTATTCTTGGTACTGGCCCATGCTGTTTCTTCTTTAGGTGTATTTGTAACCCCTCTACCTGTGAAGATCTCTGCTACTTCTTCACAGCTTTGACTGTGAAGACTTGTTTTCCTTTATCCCTTTAAACAAAATCCCACCTGATCTTTTGGGAAGAGCCTCCTGGCCTGTCTTGGGCTATGTGGTTACAGGGGTTTGCACTGTAACCCATCTGTAACCCAGAGCATCTGCTGGCTCTTCCCATTCCCTATGGGTGGGTGTGTTTGTCTCAACTTGTGCCAGTATTTTCCAAGTCCTGGAAGACCAGAATGTACAGGGAATGCTCTTGTCCCATCAGGGTCACCACATGGGTAACTAGGAGGTGAGGGGAGACCCTTTCTGATGCTGGTTTGATTTCTTCCCCCTACAGTGGGGATTTAAGTGGTTGAGCTTCTGACAAGCTGCTTTCATGGCTCAAGTCTCCAAGGTGTTGAAGGCCAGCTTTCTTTTTTCTCTTTCCACCTCCAGGTCCTGGAGCTCCTGAGGGTGGCCTGGAAGAGACGGCTGATTTTCACAGTGGGCACCTCCAACACCACCGGCGAGAGCAACACGGTGGTGTGGAACGAGATCCACCACAAGACAGAGATGGACACAAACCTGAGCGGCCACGGCTACCCTGACCCCAACTACCTGGACAATGTGCTGGCAGAGCTGGCCGCCCAGGGTGTCACCGAGGACTGCCTGAGACAATGAGCTGGGGAGGGGACCTGGCTGTGCCCTGCACGCCTCGGGGGGCCACCTAGTGCACTTATTCCTGTTGCCTTAAGTTCTTGTGTCCGACGGCCCGTCACACTGAGCAATAACACTGTACGTGGGAGCCCTGCCTGCTCTCAACAGTCTTTATCTTCTTTTTTTTCGGGAGGGAAGGATATTTTTGTAGAAACTGCACTTGTTTCTCCGAGTGGGGTTGATGGCCACATCTGGGACTGGCTGGGAGAGCGGTCCTGAGGTGACAGATTCCCTTGTGAAGGCAGAACCTTGCCCTGGTGATGTCTGGGGACAGGATTGGGGGGGCAGGGGGGTGTCTTGCTTCCCGTTAAACCAGCTGGAAAGCAAAGGAGGGGGCCTCGCTCCGGCACCGCAGCTCCCTGTCTTTGGGGCACCTCTTCCAGCAAAGCCTCCTCCCTCCTGTCCCTGTATCTCTGCTTGGTCGTTAATAAACACTTCATTTCCACAGACCCTCGATGCTGCCTGATGGCTTGGGGTGCTTCCCCCATCTTGGTGGCCTGCTCTGGAGGATCATGCTGCTCCACAGAGCTGGGGATGCTCAATCCAGCTGGGAGAGAGGAGGGAAAGCTCAGCTCTGTTGGAGGGACGTAAAACTCTGTAGGAGCAGGACCCTGGTGCTCCTTGGGGGTTGCAGCCTGATGGTCTGTGGCTGCAGTGCCAGCAGAGGTGACCCAGTAGGACTTGGCAGTGTCCATCCTGGGGGAAGTCGCAGCTCCCTGTTCTTGCTGCCAGCTTCCATCCCTGCTCCCATCATCCTGAAGCCCTTCTGGCAGGACCTGCCCCTCTTTCCCTTTCTCTCAGGTGAAAAGGCAGCAGTTTGGGGCTGTTTGTGCCCGGTGTGGCCTCTGGAGGGAGGAGGCTGTTTAACTGCTTTGTGTGGCTGCTGCAGGGACCGCTGGTGCCACCAGCTGGTGATGGGCCACCTTCCCGGCTCTGTGGCCACCTTCCCGGCTCTGCTGCTGCCTGGGCTGTGGTGGCAGTGATGCAAGGCATGTTTCTGCACCTTGACCTCTACCTGCTTTGAGTCCTGGCACCCTGGGGGAGGGATATTGCCCCAGTCCTGGTGTCCTTGCTGTGTGTTGTCCCCAGGCTTGTTGTCACCCAGTAGCTGGTCTTTCTAAGAGCTGTTCCTGTCTCTCTGTGGCCATCAGCCCCAGCTGCAAGTCCTCGGAGCTCAGCCCACGTTAAATCCCTTTGGCACAGAAGAGCTCCTGGTGCCATCTGCCATCTCACCTCATTCCTGGGGGCTCCAGGATGTGGCTGTGCTTCCGTGGTAGCTGGATCAGTGTCCTTTTGGGACCAGCATCTCCTGGATGAGCAGAGGGGCAATATTCTTTCTATGAAGCCAATATGAAAACTAAAGGTTTTTAGGAGTCTCCTGGCCTGTCCTCGCAGTCCCCTGACTTCAGGGAGAAAACCCTCAACCACCCAGCGAAGTCAGGGTGCTGCAAGAGTGGGAGCAGCAGGTACGTGTTTGTGTTGCTGAGCCCTACAGAAATGGGCTGTGTCTGCTCCTCTCCCACCCTGGTTGCAAAAGGGAGAGGTTTCGAGTTTAAACCTCATCTTTCTATCCCCGGCTCATCTTCTCCCAGCAATCAAAACAGTGAATTGAAGCAAAAATTGAGCAGGGTTCACCCAGCCCTGGACAAAGCAAGAATTTCTTGTTGAGCGTGGCCCCAGGCATCTTCAGCAGATGTTCCAGCACCTGAATCAGCTGGAGCCTCCCCACGTCTGGGCAGGGCTGGGGCATCAGGGTGTGAGCCTCATCCCTGGCTGTCACATCCTGAGGACATGAGGCATCTCCTAAAATCCGTGCCTGTGTCGGTGCTGAGCCCTGAGACAGCTTAACCCCCCCATGGTGTGGGGGGGATGCAGGTGCTTGGGTACCACTGCTCTGCTGGGAGATGCTTCCAAGCAGATTCCCTCTCCAGGGGTAGTCGAGGGAGAAGGCTCCAGGGCTGGTATAGGACCAAAGCATGACCGTGATGCCCATCAGAGCCTGGGGGAGACAGAGCCCCAAAGAAGTGCTTTAATGTTCCCAGATGGCTCTGACCCACAGCCTCGTGCCCCCCCCGGCCCCGCATGGAGCCCCACGGTGGGGGTTTCTCCCTTCCCCCTGCGGTCCTGGCTGGCTTACAGCAGGGTGGTTGTTATTATTAGCTGATCCTTGACCCCACAGGTATGCCAGCCCCGTGTCCCATGGCAGGTACCGCCAGCTGAAACTGTGACTCAGTGTCCCCCTGCGTCACCCCATCTCCCTCACCCCACTGCTGGCACCCGTCCAGGGAGCACCAAGGAGGGCTCTGGGGTGGCCGATGGGGGGCTGCCGTGTCCCTGCAGACCCCGGGGTGGGTATTGCTGGGTAGGAGGAGGGGGACAAGGCAGGGATGGGAGGATGGATGGAGGCTGCAGCTGCGCCTGTTTTTCCCCTCCGCAGCTGGATGCTGTAATCTTAGAATGCCCCCGTTTCCACTTAATCTGAAGATGCAGTCCCAGGCCCTTTGGGAAGGGGGGAGGGAAATCCCCTCCCACGCAGGAGCGGGCAGCCACATCCCTTGGCAAACACTGGAGAAGCAGCACTCCAACCCCTTTGTGTGGAGAGCAGCTGGGGGGGCTTGTGCGTGGGGGCTCCCAAGCCATGGGGAAGCTCCCCTTCCTCAGTCGCTGTCATCCCTGGCTGTGTCCCAAAGGCTTGAGGACCCTTTCCCTGGGTAGGGGGGGCTGTGGCTTGTCCCTGCTGCCAGTGAGGGGGGAGGATGGATGGGGAAACGTCACCATGGGGTGGCTTGAGTGCCTCCGCACCCCCAGGGCAGTGGGTGGGACAGTTCACCTAGAACAGTTGGGGTTTTGGGTGAGTTTTGGGTGTGATGGCTCTTGGAGTCCTTCCCCACCCGCAGGGCAAGGCTGGCTGCACCCAAAACCAGGGCCCACCCCTTGCTCTGGGAGCTGGGTGGGCACCAGGACAGAATCAGACCCTGCTGGGGTGAAGGGGGGAGTGGGACCACTCACCCAGCTGCCCCCATAGACCCAAGAAAACCTCTGACCTCCTCTTGAGCATGCCTTGTCTGTGCCTCAGTTTCCCCTGTCGCATCACAGGCTTGTGCCCTGTGTCCTCGAAGCCCATCCCTTGGCTCCAGGGTGGAGCGGGGTGACTCCTGGGGGGGTTTGGGACTGAGCAGGTGACCCAGGAGGCTCAGCTGGCCCCTTTGCCCAGGGGGTCTGGCCGGGCCGGCAGAGCCGGTGCAGGAATGTGGGGCTGGGAGGGTCCAGTTCCTGGGGACAGGCGGTCCCCACGGCGGGGGCTCGTGGGGAGGTTTGTCCTCTGGAGAATGGGACGGGGCTCACGGAGCAGAACGGCACGTCCATCCCTGCTGGGACACCACCATGGAGCTGCTGTGGTTGCTGCTGGCGCTGGCTGGGACGGGCACAGCCACGGGCCTGGGTGACTCCCCCAGGGGAACGGGGCAGAGGGGGACGGGGGCTCGGAGGGGGCTGCAAGGTGTTTTCTCCATGGGTCTTTGCAAGGTGTTTGTGGCAGGGA
Source organism: Bartramia longicauda (assembly GCA_028566575.1). Classification (NCBI taxonomy): domain Eukaryota; kingdom Metazoa; phylum Chordata; class Aves; order Charadriiformes; family Scolopacidae; genus Bartramia; species Bartramia longicauda. The sequence continues at coordinate 10,869,038 of JAOXNH010000006.1, forward strand.
GGGGGCTATGGGGCTGGGCATGGCTGGGTGGTCCCTACACTGGTGCCATCCCCCTGGTGCTGGCACTGCTGGCACCAGCACTCAAGGACCACGGCACGGATACAAACTGGGGTGAGGAGCTGGCTGAGAAGTGGGGAGCACGGGGTCCCCCTGCTCACTGCCTGCCCCCCAGCCCTGCTGCCCTACGTGCCCCACGTGCCCCCCACGGCGCTGCCGGGGAAGGTCACCGCCACCACCTTCACGCTGGAGATGCCCTGCTGCGTCTTTGACCGGGACACCAACGCCTCCGACGCCGTCTGGCTGGTGGTGGCTTTTGCCAACGGTGAGAACTCCCTGCTCCGACACATGCTCCCCTCCACGGCGGGGGGACGTGAGGGACCCTCGCTGCAGCCACTCACCCCCCCATCTGTGCTGCACAGCCTCGGACACCTTCAGAAACCCCCCGACCCGGGCTGATGTGCCCCCGTACGAGCGGCTGCCCACCGCCCATTCCTATATGACACTGGAGACGATGGCAGCCGCGTACTCCTGCTCCGTGTCAAGCCCGGCTGTCCTGCGTGTCGGGGGTGACACAGCATGCGGGGGACAGGGTGGCCAGGACCCCTGCAACGGACCCCTGCCCTCCCCGGGACCCTACAGGTGAGGCCAGCGGGATTGACCCCCTCCCAGGGCCAGGGTGTGCTCATCCCCCCCGGTGTCACCGCCATACCCATCCCGCAGGGTGAAGTTCCTGGTGATGGGCTGCCACGGCCCCAAAGCGGAGACGTGGTGGTCTGACCCCATCCTCCTGCGGAGAGGTACTGGAGACCCCCACGAGTCCCCCCACCCCTGCCCGATTGGGGTGCCAGCACGTGGCGTGGCATCAGCCCCGGCCATCACCCCAACAGAGGAGCGGTCCCTGATCTCCCCCACGCCTGTCCCTCCCCTTTCCATTGCACTATCCCTGAGCCCCCTGTATCCCCCACCACCACCAACACCCCTCATCCTGGCTTCTTCCAGCTGCCAGCCCGAGCACCATCGACCCCGTGCCCACGCATCGTGGCAGCGACGTGGTCATCATCACCTCCATCCTCGCCAGCCTGGGGGCTGCGCTGGCCGTGGCAGTGCTCAGCACCATGGGGTACGGGGGCTGTGGGGGGATGCATCAGTGGGGCCCCCAGGAAAACATCCCCCCCCCTCCTTGGCCCCATCAGGAAGGAGATAGAGCAAAGTAGATGTCTTTAAGATTTAAAAAGACTCTTTTTTTCTCTTAAATGGAGGGGTTTGCCAAGGAGAAAGGGTCCCTCGGCAGTGGTTGGCACGGGGGGGGCTGGCAGAGCCCTGCAGACCCCACTTGACGCCTCTGCTTCTCTCTCCCTGCAGCGCTGCGGTGTGGGGCTCCCTGTGCCACCGGGATTCGGGGACCAGCAACTTCTCCCACAGGTCCTACAGGACCCACCACATCCCCCCAGCCCTGCCCCGGCCCCTGCCCCCCGGCTGCAGGTGCAGCCCCCCAGGGCTGGGCTGCTTCGCCCCCCAACCTCCCGGTCCCTGTCCTGGCAAGTAAACTCTCTGTAAATCTGCGACTGCCTCCTCTTTTTGTCTGGCCGCGGGACGATGTCCCCCTCCAGCTGCCACCCCACTGTCGACCACACAGGGCTGGAGCTATGGAGGATAGGGGGCACTGGGACCCCCAAAACCACCCCTAGGGTCTTGGTTTGGTGGCATTTGGTGCCAGGGGGGCACGTGCCAGCACCAGTGGGGTCTGCAGGGAGCCCCGAGGTGGGCATCACCCTGGGGTAGCCCTCTCCCAGCTGCCCCATTGCCTGGCTGAGGTCTGTTGCCCACCCGTGCCACGAGCGTGGCAGTTCTCAGCGCGCCTCGCCGGCGGGCGCTCAGGTGTAGCAAATGCTCCCCCGGGGAAACGAGCCCGACCTGTTTGCCAGCGGGGCCGTGGCTGGCGCAGGAATGTGGGCGGTTGGCGGCCGCAGGCGGGTCCCGCGGGGACGCGGAGCCCCAACACCCGCACTCCCGCCCTCGGCACCCAGGCACCCGCACGATGCTCCCGCTGCTCCTCCTGCTCCTGCTCCTGGCGACAGCCCATGGGCTGGGTGAGTCCACCAACGCCATCGGGACGGGCTGGGGGTCCCCACTGTCCCCGGCTTGCGGGGGGGTCCCCTGTGCACGGGCACCGGGACGCCCCTGGAGCCTGGAGGTGCAGGGCAGCCAATGCCCCCTCTATTCTGGATGCCACCTCTGGAGTCCCTGCTGTCACCTTCCCAGGTCTCCTGGCACAAATGTGGGGTTCTCTGGGGTCTCGCAGGGGTGTCCCTCCCTGGGTGGTGGCACAGGGTGTCTTTCCTACCTCTTTTCATGAAATGCGTTGCGTTTGAGCCCAAAACAGGGGGTGGGAGGGGAGTGGGGGGGCTTCACGGCCGGGATCACAGAGGTCAGCTCCCTCCTGTCCCTGTCCCCACGCTGAGATC